>VXAC01000148.1:1241743-1369389 GCA_013399225.1 Rhipidura dahli
CCAAGTTTGCCTTCACATCTGTTAATTGTAAGGGGACGATTAAAAAAAAAAAAAAAAAAAAGAGAGAGAAGAAGAAATCGTGTTTTAGAGCCTGGTTCGGCAAAGGCTGTGAATGTGAAGCCACGAAAAGAGGGTTAAATCTGCCCGTGTTCCATGAAGGGCTCAGACACGCCGGTGGCCATGGAAATAGACGGTGTTGTCCCGGCTGTGCCGCGGGAGCAGCGCCGGCCTGGCCGCCATGGCCTGGGGCTCCACGGCCGGGCCCTGAGGGCGCTGAGGGCGCCCGGCCAGCCCTCGGCCGGCGAAGCGTTTTTGTTGTATTGTCAGCACTGTGTTGCTATTGTCCTGTCAGCAATGTACGGTGAGGAGAAATGAACCCTGTTTTGAAAAATGTAAAGGACAGAAAATGCTAGTGTTGTTGCTACTACTACATTTTAGGAGTGTATTGTCTTACTATAACATTATAATGTTACTGTGATATCATCCACAACATGACATTTCTGAGTTCAGCACAGTCTTTTTAACAGCAAATAGCAAATCTTTTATCCCAGAAAGTCTTTAGTTGAGTTTAGCATGGAGACGGGTTTAAACTTAAAGCCAAGTCTGGTTTAGGCTCTGCACGCTCACGTGTGGGCCTGTCTTTGGTGGCCTGTCTTAGAGAGCCACAATCCACTTCTTACTGAAATTCTGATTTCAGTAGGAAAATTTAAAAGGTCAGAATCCTTAGTTCAAACTGCAGTGTTCTGGTTTCTTGGCTGTTACTTGAAAATGTCATCCCATTAGAACCACAATGGTGTCAATGCCCATTATTTTTTGGGAACTTTAAATTATTTGGTAGGGTTTGGGGGCAGTTTTGGTTGTTTTGTTGTTATTGTTTTCTTTTCTTTAATACTCCATCACCTGAATCAATCATACATGAAAATCTTGGCTTCAGTTGTGTAAGCTGAGTTTCTATGCCTGAAATCTGGAACATCAGCCCTAAAGGTAAAACATTTTTAAAATTCTGTCAGTTATAAAGAGTCCAATGCTTCCTATGTTTACAAATAAATAAATAAATCAGCCAGTTCCCATGATTTTTTGTTTGGAAATTGGCTTAATTTTTACTGTTTAGAACTGTTAATAGTAAAAATAAATAGAGCAGAGGAAGAAAGCATATTCTGTGCCTGCTCAAATGAACTTTTTAAGGTATTTTGGTTTTCTAAGTGGTCTTTTAATTTTAAACAACGTCCTATGCCTCTACAAAGGTTCCTTTCATTAAGTTGTTTAGATGTTTTTCTAAAAGGATTTTTTTGCTAAATTTCATTTGTCAGTAGAATGATAATTAAAATGTAAATAAATGAGTAGTCAATAACTGGAAAACCTCGCACACACACAACAAAATGGTTTAAATAACATCCTATAAAAAGTAGTCTTTACTGCATTATTGAACTGTTAAAGTTTTAGGATACAAAGCCATTATCAAATTATGACACAATCCCCCTTTCTAACATCTTTAAAGGTACATATTTTGTAAGTAAGTTTACATACATATATGACACTTGGAAGCATTTGAACAAGATGCATTAGTGTAATCTTTCAATGAGGTTTTGTGCATATCGCCTTGCAGAGTACTTGGGGAGCATGAGCATTTTCGAAGATATCTGTGACATCTGTTCTTAATAGTCTAACATCTTTCTTCCATGTATGTTTGATAGACAACATATTTTTGGCAGTCTTTGTTATCAGGATTGCCAAAATGTTGATATTGAGTGCCTTGGTTTTTGATGAGTGCAAGCCAGAGTGAGCCTTTTCAGAGACTCATCTTTGGAACCAAGTTTTTTCTAGAAAGCCATGTGTTTTAACATTCTTTTTAGATAATCAGAAATAGATTTGTAATAGAATAAGGAAATTATTTCTGTTCAGGAACAGTTGTTTGAGTATGTTTTGCTTCCTCATCTTTATTTCTGATCTGTGTATTTTTAAACATAACAGTGTGTTATAACTCCATTGATGTACCAGGCCATGGGATTTTGCTTCACTAGATCCTTAACCCTCCTAAATGCCCATTGTAAATGCATTGATATGAGTGTATAAATGGCATTTCACTGAGGGATTTTCTGAGACTAAGATGTAAGAGTGTTGAGCACTGTGCTGTGCAGTTTTTAGAGCTGTAAGTACAGCGTGAAAGGCACAGCCATGAGTAAAGTGCCAGGGCTTCTTGTAAAACATGTGAGCAGCCCCCTCTGAAAGATCTGTGTAAAGTCCAGGTCACACCAGAAAGCAAAAAGAGAAGCAGAAAGGGGTACTCTGGATTAGCAATCTGACAGGAAATAAGATTCCTGGGATTTTCTTTTGAGAAGCGAAGTGACTGTCATTTCTCTGAAATCACACCATCAAATGATTAGGTGTCTGTAGAATTCATCTGGGATTAAATCCTCTTATTACAGAGCCTGTTCCCTTCAAGTCTGTTTGTTGAATGTCTCAGAAAAATTCCTTAGACAGGGGCCTGCAAACTGTTCTCTACTGGTGTAGGCTTATGTCTTCAGGGAAAGCTGTTACCCAGTTTAGCAAACCTCAGGGAGGGGGAGGACATGGGTTTAAACCTATCTGATGTGTTGAAGAGAAAGATTAGTTTCCAGTTGCTCTTCAAAGCATTATCTTGGTGAAGAAGCAGTGTAACTCACCTTTTCCTACTCTAGGAAGACAGACAAGGCTGCGGCTACTTTTTCTGAGCAGGCCAGTGTGAGCAATAGGAATGTATTCTGGATCAGACATGAGTGATGACTGCATGAATCCTTCTGGTAAGTGCTGAATTGTATAGTCCTCCCATGTGGCATGTCAGAATGTATGAAGAAGCCAAGCTTTAGATATGAATTAAAATTCAAGGTGATAACTGAGGCATAGATCCTTCAGTTAGAGAGCAGTCAGTAGAGGGTTTCCAATCCTGTCCTGCAGTTTTTAACCTATGTGTGATTTTCAAAGCAGAACCTAAGTGGGAACTGAGTGTGTATCAGCTTTATCCATTGGACCTACTCACCTAAAAAAAGTTGGGGTTTAGTCCTGTGTGACTAAAAATTAATGATGGAGATATTTTATACAGCAGAGACATGAGCCAAATGTCTCATGTTTGTATCTGTTCCAGAACCTGAAGAAAACAACTGTGAAAAGCTCTTGTAGACGCTGAAATCCTGGCCCTGTCAAGGTCACAGGGGCATTTCATAACAACTTAGATCAAATCTCGTAATGTGATATTTAATTTTGACTGTGAAGGTTTCTCTTATAGAAATAAAATTAATTAAACTGCTTTATCATGTTACCCTATGTTACAAATATTTATTTGCCAAATTAGTTTTTATTTATAATCCTGTGAATTCAATGTAACAACAGCGATGAGAACATTGCCCCAGAAGTGGAGAAACACGTGCCCACTCAATCATTACCAACCTGACCCACTCCAGCTTTATTAGAATGTTATGTTGTTTCTTCCCCCACACCCCCCAGACTGCTGTTACCCAAACTGAGATAGACACACCTTTCCTGCTGTGGAATGAAATCCCTAGACATGACACCTGTAGTGATGGTTATTGTTCTGTGGCTCTGTAGATGGCTATGAATTCTTCTTTGTTCAGCAAGGGGAAAGAACATCCTTTTTAATGCACAAGATACCAGCAAAAACTTTTCTTGAATTGCCTGAATAGTCTCACTGCCATGTGTCACTGTGACAACAGACACACACATCAGAAAGTATTTCTGACTTGTTTTTTTTTGTGTACAGTTCTCATAGTGGTGATATTTTTATTCCTGCCATAGTTCAGCTAAATGATTCATTTCCTATAGGAAACAAATGATCCTACGTTTCCAATATTACTTTTGGAGCATGGCTTCTTAAATCCAGTGTTTTTTACTATGGGGATTTTTGCTTCAGCTGCCACAGTTTGAAGGGTTTATGTGTAGTCAGTATGGATTAGAAGTGCATCCTGATACACCTGTGTGTGATGCTGTGTGTCAGTCTAAGCTTTCAGATTTGCAGCTATAAGAACAAGTCTGTAGCATTTATGTAAGGGATACAGCCATCTCCTGAAGGCCCCTTTTATTTCCTCTCTGATGTTTCCTACAATATATCTGTTGACTCACTGGCCTTAAATGAAGCAATTGAATATTGATACAAGATAATAAATATGTAAGCAGGCGTGAAATGTGTCTGAAATGCAGAAGGGCGAACAACAAATCAGGGCCAAGGGAGGCTCATCCCTTTGCAAAGATGTGCAATTTGGCTTTCTCTCAGTAGATGTCAGCATCTCTACAAACTTGCCCAGCTCACCACTTCGAGAACCCTTCTGTTTACAATTTTTATTAGTTCACAATTTCAGATTTGCCAAGGAATATCCTATCTAAACCAGTGGAAACTATTGTCCTCTGCAATGGGTTTAGAGACTTCTGTTCAGCATCTTAGAATAATATTGTATTCTCAGTAATGCATTTTTTTCATAGAGAACTTAGAAGGGGCTTATTGCTACATTTTTAGAATTTTCTGAACATTTACCTCACATTTGCCCTCTAGGCAAATGTGGGAGCCTATAAGATGTCTAATATTTTGCTTCTTTCTGTGAAGTAAATCAAAACCGTGGGAATGTTTTCATATAATTTGATTTACTCCTGTCTCCTACAATACATCTTCAACTCTGTTCAATTAACTCTCTGCCTGCTATAAGAAAAGGGTGCAATTGTATTCTGACTGAAAGCAATGGCAAGTGTTCTGTTGGATCTGCTGGGAGTTGTCAGCCCCAGAGGAGTTCACAACCACAAAGGAAGGATGTGGAAGGAAGTTTCTTGTGTGTACAATTTATGTGTGTATGGTAGGAAGAAAAAGGGTTGTTTATTTCAGTGTGTAAGGAACATTCATTTTGCTGCATATTATAAAATAAACAGAAATATTTCAAAATCACCATGTACATGAAATGGGCACAAGAAGATAAACAATCCAGTGTTTATTTGGTTAGAAATGAAGAAACTTCATTATCTTCTGATTCTCACAGGAGGGGTCTTTTCCTTCATCTGATCTCCAGCAGGAATCTGAAAAATTTTTTTGGTATACTGGGTACTGGTGAAGTGTGGCAGAGTTGTACGTTTGGAAGTTAAGATCATACTCTGAGACAGAATCAGCCCAGAAAGCAGCATTGACCACTTTTCCACATCTGTCACCATCTTACTTGCAAGAGCACCAAAATGAGCAGTGCTAAGAATTAGATGCCAGTTCAGCCCCAAGCAGTGCTGGGGACGTTTTGTGTGGCATTTGCTCGTCTGTAGGAAAATAGGCTGTGTCTGTTTTATCTTGACTGCAGGGTGTGCCTACACATGTTGTAGGCAGCTAAAGCTGGCCAACTCCAGGGCCAAATTTCTCTAACCAGAGATGTTTATTTCCACACCTCCACCACCCCTCCCCAAATCTGGAGTGGAGTCAGGTGGAGTGATTTAAACTTAGTACAGGAAGATAAAGAGCTGTGCTCCCCAGCCTGTGTTGACTACTGGTAACAACACTGTGCAATTATCACACTCTTGGCAACATTGTAATTTATTTTCCATGCTATCTTCAGAACCTTTACATTTCCTGTGTCACAAGCAACTTTACTGTGTGTTGCCTTCAATCTAATCTGTAGGTTGGGGGCCATTAGTATGTCATACTATTCCTTTTCTATTTGTTCCCCAAATTCTCTATCCTTCCCCATGATCTGTTCCTTTTAGTGTTCTTTCTTTTAATGACCTCTCCCACCTTACAGTCCTCTGTTTCTGACCTTATCAAGTGGACTTTGGTCAATTTCCTGCTTGTCAGTTGACCCATTGTGTATCAGTCCTTTTCTTAACTGCACTTTTGCCATGACCCCACTGGAGTGGGCTGGGAGATGCTCTCTGGCAGGCCAGCACTGCCAAAGGAATAATTATTAGTTCTAGGGATGGATCCAAAACACAAGGGAGCCAGTGGAGTTTGGGCCCCCCACATGGGCACATTGATGTCTGGATCTCAGCCTGGGTAGATGAAGCAGACAAGGAGAAGCAATTTGCCAAACTGAGCATGGGGTACATGGCTCCAGGGTGATGAGGCATCAGCAATGCAAAGCAAATTTTCCCTCAAGGCATCTGTTAGCAGCAATTTGGGAACTAAACCAAATGACCCCAGTGTAATGCTGTTATGCTCTCTCCATTGTTCTGGGGTTCTTTCTTACTTGCATAGCCAGCAGGAGCAAGCTCGTGGCTTTGGCTCTCTCTCTGACTCCTTTGGCTCTCCTTGCTGAATGGATCTGTTTCTGCCTTCATTGTTCAGCTGTTCAGCAAGTCTGTTTCTTAGGTTTTGGCTTGCTCTGCAGGGTATGAAGTAGGGAATGCTGAATCTGCTGCTGCTGCTTTGCAGAACATTAGATTGGGAGGGTCAGTCTTTGCTACTTCACCTCAGACTGAAACTGGAAGAAAGAAAAATCGAGTCTAGTGTCTGCGTGAATGTTGTGCAAAAATGTCCTCCTAGCCCTTGCTGGGGTTATTGTATTGTTAATTATGTTCTGAATTTGCATCCGAGAATATCAGAGGGTTGTGAGCTAAACACATACCTGTGCAAAGTTAGGCAAGAGTTGTCTCTATGTTACAGGTATTAAAATCAAGGTGCAAAAATAATGAGTTAGCTCAGAGTTTACACAAAGGCTCAAGTAATTTGGCAGCAGAGTGACAGGAAATCTCCCCATCTTCAGATGGGGATAATAATGACGGAGTCAGAAGTACTAAAGAATGTGTAGTGCCAAACACTGGGTTAGTTTTCATTGTCTTCATGTAGGTCTCCTAGGAAACTTCTAAGAAATGAACTTTTACAAAGAGATTGGGTATACAGCGATACTGCTGGGTATTTTGGGATTGTGAATAATTGGTGTTTAAGTGATAGTGTAAAAAATGAATGCTCCTAACTTCATACATACTGCAGTGTGAAAGAAGAGATGCCCAGTTAGTTTAACATCATGCATGTGACAACTTTTTCAGGTCATGATTGCTGCACTGGTGGACTGGTTTAGTTGAAAACGGAGGTGGTGGCAGGTCTGAGTTTTCATTTAAATATGACTTGACTGGAAGAGC
The DNA here is from genome assembly GCA_013399225.1 of Rhipidura dahli. Lineage (NCBI taxonomy): Eukaryota > Metazoa > Chordata > Aves > Passeriformes > Rhipiduridae > Rhipidura > Rhipidura dahli. The sequence goes on from VXAC01000148.1 coordinate 1,248,836, forward strand.
CAGCATAATTAGTACTAACAATGCTGATCGTAACATCAAGGCAAAGTTTAACTATTATACAGTTGTATACCTATTACGAAAAATAAGACCTTTCTGCATGTGCACAATTTTCTGACACTGATTTTGAGTCTTTATGTGCATCAACAATAATGGACCAATCCAGCCAAAATTTGCTTCCACAGCTGCTGGTTTTAGGAAGTTCCCTGGGCCTCCTGTGCTCTGCAGCTGTGGAGGCTATTCCCTGCTCTGAACAAAAGAATCTCCCCTCTCCTGTGACTGCAAATGCTGAATGAGACATCCTGTTCAGAGGGACAGAGCTGACAGCTGAAGGCCATCCTTGGCATTTTAGTCTTTGTAGATAATGCCAGCTGGTGCATAGGCATGAGCAAGGAGCCCCTTAGTCCTAAAATAGGGGAAAGGATTTTGGGGGAATTATTATGAAAGTTCATTACCCAAAGGTCTTGGGGCTGGGTCTGCTCCAGAGAGAGTAAGGAGGAGAGATTTTTAAGTAGCAGTTTAAAGAAAAACTTATCTGGCATATAAGAGTATTGCAGCATCTTAGGTGAGTGTAAAGGGCCCATTTCTGCACATACAGTAAGAGCAAAACCAGGAGAACTGCTATGTGAAATGTTTCTTACAGAGCCATGCTAAGCTTGCCTACTTTCATTCAGCTGTAAAACTGTCGGTTGCAATTTTCTCATGAATTCCTTAATTTGCACCTTTGAAATGCTGAAGCCCACTTACAATTTTGCAAGTGAAACCTGATGGTTTCAAGTGAGTTTCTGTCTGAGCTTTTAACATTCTTGTTTGAACCTGAAACTCAAAGTGAAATTTAGGAGTTGCAAAAGCACACATAGAATATAGACAAACTGCAGGAAAAATTCACAAGAATCTGAGCAAACCAAACTTGCAAAATTTCCCATAGCTCAGGCTCTGTTTATGAAAATTATCATAGTCTCCTCTTTGTTATTTGGCTGTGGAGGCTCTGAAGGTAGAGAGGTGATGGTGGAAGCTGTCAGGAGCAGCACTGTCCAAGAACTGCAGTGTCTTTCCATGGTCAAGTACTGGCCTCATGGGGACAGCAATTCATCCAAATCCAAGTTCGTCTTCAGATTTCATACATGTATTAGAAAGGCAAGAACAGTTTAAGCTCTGTGAATAATGTATAACTGAAGCTAAAGAGACAACGTTTGAAGCCCATTTTGAAGCAGGGAAGTTTTAGTAACTGATCTGCAATAAATGGGTAATTAAAAAGAGCTAGGTGCTGGAAAGCCAGATTAATTATGAAGTTTTATCTAATTTCTACCCCTGTAGCACTTTTGGTGGGAAAACAGACAGTAATCATGCTTTGTTATTGCATGAAGTAAATAAAACAAACCCAGAATTCTGTGGTAGCTTCTTGATCTGTAAAGCATACAAAGCTGAAACCACCACATGCAAAAACGATCACAGGAAGAGTGAGTGCAAGCTGGAAGGTTGGTGATACTTGCTCTCGGCAATGCACACAGCTAACAGTTCTCAGCACTGAGAACTCAGCTGACCTCTGGGGAATTAATAGGAAGTCCTGGCTCTGCTTGAGTCAATGGGAATTTTGCTGTGGACTTCAGGGAACTTCACAGATTAGTTGTTGTTGGGCAATATATTGTTCTTGACTGTTAAAACCTTGCAAAAGCTCATAGTCGGGCAAATAGGCATTTTGAAGTGCTCTGGATCTTCTGTCTAGCAAGAATGGGAAATTAAAGGCAACCCATGTTAACTAAATCTGGCTAGGCTCCTGGTAGTGACATGCTATCTTACCCACGGAAATGAAATACAGAATGTAGAAGTGCTATAACTAGAAGTGGTCTCATGTTGCTCATTCTTTTTATTTGTATGTTCTGTCACCTTCCTGTGCTGTCACCTTAACTGCTTCGGTGAACACAGGCTTTGGCAGTACATGGAGGAAGGACTTTGTCTTGTTTGATCTTTAGGCATTAAGGTCCACATCCTCTCTCCCATGTGGGCCTCAAGTGGTAGTTGTGATAACTGATATTCAGTTATATTACTCAGATAAAGTCTGTTAAGTAAACTGGTATCTCTGATTGTAACATTAGTAACAGGGAAATGCTGTGTTCAGCAAGCAAATAAGGTTTAATTTTTGGGCCCTGTTCCTGGATGTCCTTAGATCTGTGTCACCATCCCTACAGAATATACAAGAATTTTTCTTTTTTAAGAATATCTTTTTTGTCAGCTTTGAATGTGTAGGCTGCCAATATTGTTGCAAAAGTTTTTATTATTTTCATTCTGTTTGTTGAGTTTTTCCTGCTAAGTCAGCCAAAAATTAATTTACAGTTTATGTGAAAGGTCTGGCTGTTTTCAGGAGATTATGTTTGGGGGAAGGTAAAATTTAATTTATTGACCACCTAAAAGCTGTGCATTCATAACCAAGATGGCTGGGGTTCCTTGTGTCTCCTTCCCTTGTGTCTCTATCTCTGCAAAGCTTTGGTACAAGGATGAGATCTAGAGTCCTTTGGAGGACTTAAAAATAGAAAAGGAACATACGGTGTCTGTTTCATTTAAGTAAGTCTACCTAAATAAATGTACAGCTGAAATGGCAAAAGGCTGGCAATAAAATGTTATGAAGCCTGAGGAACGTATTTCTCGTATAGCATGTTGGTAGGAGCCCTAAAACAGGTCCCTGTGTTCTTTTCTAGCCAGAGCTGTAGATAAGTTGGAACTTAGGACTAAACTAACAACATTAGTACCTTCCAGTAGTCTGTTCTTGTGGTAGGAAAGGCCTTTCTGAGGAAAAAACAACACTTAATTTAACAAGAGTTTGAAAATCACTTCAGCAAAACACAGCATTCTTAAGGTGATGTGCCAGGGTGAATTGACCTTATAAAGTCCATGTAAGGAAATATAATGGTATTATTTCTTAATGTGTTGAACTGTAGCTTTTTCCTATAGATGCTCCAAAGAGTTTTAACATCTGTAGAGGAAGCAGCTGGGATCTTGGATGTAGGGACAGTTTGCTATACTAGTCAATAGATACCCAAATTAAGATGCCACATCAAGAACCTTTCCCTTCAGGAAAAAACAAACAAAATAAAATGTGATATTTATTTCTGTGGTGCCTCATCTGGAAAAACTCTCTGATGATTGTATTGTGTTCGTAATTTTGACACAAAATCAGCCGAGTGTCGCTAGTGGTGTAGGATTTAGAACATTAATTTAAGACAGAAAAGTAAGCAGGAAGAGAACTGATTGCCAAGGGTGTAGGATTTGCTTTGCCAGTGTTGTAACCAGCATGTGAGTGCTCTGTCTGAAGCCTGCAAAGTGGGCACATAATATAGCTACCCACAGTCTATGGGTTAAATGCCAGCTGTGGTTGGTTCTTTTTTTTTTCCCCCTCAAGTATAGCTGAATAAGGAAAATTGTATTTAAGCTTGTTTTAGTTGGGAATATGACACATCAGAAAATTGCCAGCTTATTTTTCCAGCCTTGCTTTCTGCAAAATCCCAAATAACTTTAGTTGCCTCATAAATCCACAGTGATTACAGTGTATTTATTTATTATTATCTATGCAGACACAAAACGACCTCAGCAAAGAAGAAGCCAAAACAATTCCTTGATTTTGGGAGAAAAATCATTCAGCCCCCATTTCTCTTCCACCCACAGGCTCCTTCTGAGGGCTGTGACTTTGTCTTATGCTTCAGCAAAAGACCTATTTTTGGCTGAGATTGAGCTTTCTGGAGTGTGTGGATCTTACAGGTATGCTGTCAAATGGAGTTTGTATTGAACACAAGATGTTTCACTTGACTTTTCCCTGTAAAATTACCTTTGTGATTTTCAATATATGGCTCAATAGTTATGTTTTGTTATTACACAATTTCAAATAATATAAAAGTTAAAGGGATGAAATATTTTTTGAGCTGTGTAAGGGGAACATGGGACCATGTTTACTTCAGCAGAGAGCTGAGTAAATTGTTGAGAGGCATGATAAAATAGAATTGTACAGCCTTGGAATTGTGTGTGCATTGATGAATGGAATATGGAAATATGTTCCATTAATTTCTAAGGGATAGTAACTATGTGTTGATGAAGGGGCCTCAGTTCTGTCCAGTGTCATGGATGATATAATTGGAGATCATTAAAAGAATTAGCTGTGTTAGATATCCACCCAATCATGTTTTGCAGTGGAAATCCCAGTGTCAGAGCAGAAACTCATTTAATGAAATACCAACAGTGGCCATTTCTTCTAAGGTTAGGCACAGACCCTCTCAGATTTTGGAAAGTGGCAGCTTAAGAGTGTCTTGTGCTGGGTTATTGTGGCATATTGCTTTCACAAATTGATCAAATCCCTTTCACAAGACATTCTCACTTTTGAGTCCACATTCTTTTGTTTGTTTGTTTCATTTTACACAGTACTCCTACTTCTTTTATTCTGAAAGATAATGGCTAGTCATTCCCTCTTAAAATGTATTTCTTTCTGAGTTACCTAATTTCAACTGAAATGTTATTTTACTTTGTTTTCCACTGCATAGAAGCTTTTTCACATCTGTCATCTCTTTCTAGAAAATATTTAAATCAAACAAATTATCTAGAGTTAGAAAGTACCAAACAACCTCTGTGCAATACACTCTGTCCTCCGCTCCATTGGCAGAAAAGCAATGGGTGGATATAATGTGCTTTCAAGCCTTAAGAACAAGTGTTAAAGACAAATATAGATTGAGATTAAAAAAAAGTGTGCTTGCCAAAGTTAGATCACAGCCTAGTAAACAAGTATTTAAAACAATAGTGTATCTAGAAAAAGGATTTCTGTTCTAGGTATTTTGCAGCAGAACATTTGGTCAGGATCAACAGGGGACTCCCAGTGTTAGGCTGCAGGAGATGGGGATTTGTACAAGCAGTGTGGGTAAGTGTGGGAGCCTCAAAGTGGAGAGTGGGTGCTGTTGAGAGGGGATTTACTGGGCAGGCAGGTTCCAAAGTTCTGCGGTGAGCTGTCAGGGTACTGGATATATTTCAGACTTTTATTAGTGACTTCGGTATAAGAAGATGATGTTGAGGAAATTTATTGATGATATATACAATTGGTACCTATTGCTAATGCAGAAAGGGCAGCAATTACCTGCAAGAAGAAATGGATGACCTTGAAGTTTGGACTGATAGAAACAGGCTGAAAGTTAATGGAATGAAGTGCAAGATCATGCACTTTGGGATTACTGATAGATTCTGGTGTAAACTGGAGCTTTTTGTTTGGAAACTGTGGAAGAAGGGATATATCTAAATATTAGGAGATCACTGGATATCTAGTAGCCAGCAGTATGTTTCAGGAACAAAAGGCATATGGAATTTGAGATTGACTGAATCTTCCCACTCAAAATCAGTATTTTTGCCTGACAAGGCATGATGAAGCTGTATCTGAATACCATGTACAACTCTGATTTTCCTTGTTGAAAAAAGGGGAAATCAAATTCTGTAGAAACAAGTCTACAGAAGAGTTACTGGGATCATGGGAATGATAAGCTTATCTGTAAGAAGAAACTAAATTGGCAATGGTTTATTTAGCCTAGCAAAATGAAATTTGAGCTGTGATTTATATCCATGGGAGAAAATATTAGAAAAGCAGTGCTATTTAAAAGACAACAATTAAAGACAAACAAATTGATATAAGCTGGTCTTGAGGAAATATGAGCTGCAATTTAGGTTTCTAACTAACAGAAGAGCCAGATTCTGGAACAAACATAGTGACATGGAAAAGAACAGCTAGCAGGTGTTACTATGGAGCACTATGCTTTTATTAGAGGAATGCTACACTTTCCTGTGGCTGAAGCTGATGGCATGACCCAAAACTCTTACGGAGAAGCTTCATAATTTTTTGCTTGATCCTAAGTTATTCCTCTTTGATTAGTGCTTGAATGGCAGTGTTGCAAGGAGTGTGTAGAAATTGCATCAGATTTTATTTTTGATTGTGATTAAATTGGTAATGCCTTAAAGTATTTTCACTGTAGTAGGTCAAATCTCCATGCTGTAGGGAAAACTACCCTTTCTGGAAAGCCACAAAATTTCACAAATACTTGCAGTTTTGGAAGTGAGGGCATTAAAGCTTCATTAAAGGTCATCTGTCATTACCCTGCTGAAAGACTTGCAAATCAGTGTGCAGAGCTAGAAGCTGTGGTTATAATTTATCTTTCTAGAACACTAATTTTCCCACCAATTAATAGTACAAATAGCATTCTTAGTCCATTTAATGCATTTAGATGGACCAGAGTTTTTTACTTTCCAAGAAAGAAAATATCTCCCATTCCCAGTTTAACTAGTGTTTATAACTTGCTTAAAAATATCTTTGTTCAAGGCCCTTCTCTGCTTCCATCTCTGAATACCCAAGGACAGAAGATATGAAACCAGAATAATTTTCTGTGCCTGAAAAAACCTCTCTTAACTTACACACAGACAAAATCTTGTTGATAAACTTGTCGACATATTCGTGGTCTAATCAGAATGACATCGTATTCAAAGAAGAACCTTTTGTAAGTATTTCCCATTCATGACAATAGAGTGCAGCAATATATGAAAATAAATACACTGCATGGAAATTCATGTCGATGTCAATCAGTGTTTTACGTTCTCTGATCAAGTGGTACCTTTGAAATCCTCTAAAAGCTGCTGTAATACTTCTATTTCAGAAGAAAAGCAATTGTCCCCCTGCCAGGATTAAGTCCATGACAGTTCTCTCCTTAGAGACAGTTCTCTTCCCTCTTTTTTCTCTTGGTGTGTGTGTGTGTGACCATAGGTTTGTATATGTAAGGTTTTTAAAGCCCAGGAATGCCAAAACTTCTCTCCTTTTAGCCAGATGTTTCATTTTAGAAACATCTTTTTCAATGAAAGTAAAGTAGATTCAAACTTTGGAAAGTGGATTGCCATAAAATAGATATCTGAGTAGTTGCAACTGAAATTTAAGTTCTGACTGAAACAAAAAATTACACCAAAGGGGCTTTTAAACTATTATTTATGTGCTAATTGGGTAAAATTCTTTTTCATGCACTAACGTTTGTGCAGCTGTGTCTGTAATATATCTTGAAAAGTTTGAGATGTTTCTTTAGGTGCTATGCTCCTTGTGGTTTTAGGAGAACCTCTCTGGAAAGAAGGGCTTTTGTACAGGGAACTTGCTATCCTCATTACTCACAGGAAGGATGGTGATAGTTTTCTCAATGTTTGTCTCAAAAAAAAAATCTTAGAACCCTCAATCTCAAAGTTGCATCCTGCTTTGACACAGTAACATTTTTCCACACGAAGCACTTACTTTCTATGACTTCTGCAGCTGGGACAATTCTTGAATTGTGAAAAGCTATCTGTATATGTACCAATGCACTGTAGTCCAGAAATGAGTGACACTCTTGGTCAGGTCTTCCAAATGAAATGCATAAACACTGGGAGCTTTTTGTTTATGCACTTATACTCTATATGGAATGCAGGTTAATGCATTCTGATGTTTTCACACATCTCTCCTCTACCATCTTAATCTGACTGCATGTTTCACAAATAATCTGACCTGTGTGCAGCTGTCTTGAAGTTTTTGGCATATAGGTCAAGTAACACTTCCTTAGTGAATAGTTAAATCAAATGACTGTTTCTTAAGGTCATGTAAGTAAGGAGAAATGCCTCACTGGATCATAGGAGCTCTGTGGCTCCAGCCCTTCCCACAGGAGTCACCCTATAGTGAGTGCACAGGAGCCAAGACATTTGCTGTGGTGCGTTGTCCTTACACTCCCCCACACCTGCAGTTGTTATATTTGGATACTGGTGTGCAGCCTGACAGTAATTGTTGGATATTATCCACTTACAGACCTATCATCCATGAATTTATGTGATCTTTTTCTGAACCTATGGGTACACTCTGACCTTACTGTCTCCTGTTGTGGCAAGGTCAGGGATTGTATTGCCCACTGATCCATTTTTGTATTACATGTTCATTTAGTGCCTCCTAATGGCCTGATAATTGCAGGATTTTTGTGAATAAAATTTCTACATTCATTTTTCACAGTTCTTTCATAATTTTGGGAATCCGTGTTGTATTCCCCCTTGATCTTCTGTCCAGATTGATAAATCTTAGACTTTTTGTTCTCTGCTTGTAAGTCAACTGCTGCAAACTATTGATCACTTTAGCTGCTCTCTCTACATCCTCTAATTCTACTATTTATTTTTCAAGGTGCAAAGACCAGAACCCATATAATTTCTCATGTTGAGTTAAAATCTGATATTGCTGATTTCCCTAAGGCTGTATTTCATCCTCTGATGGGCTTAATAGCATCTCATCTTTGGTGCTTAAAGGTAATGGTAAAATCACTGAATTTCAATTCTCTAAGAAAATGGACAGTGCAGTAGAAGGATTAAAAGTAAGTAGGATAGGTTCTGACAAAATAAAACCAGAGCGCTAAATGTATAGTTGCTTAGGCTTCTCAGAACAAATCAAGTTTGACTGCATATGGAACTAAATTATCAGAACCTGATAAAACAGGTGAGTGAAATCTATATATGTGAAAACTGAGGGTTTGATAAAACTGGCTATAGCTTTAAAACTTATTTTTCAATTAATGCAAGTTGATTTTATCTTAATGAGAAAGCTGCAGCCATCTATATGAAACATGGAAATAACTGGATTATTTTTCATGGCTTGATAAGGCAGTTGCAGATTAGCTCACAAAATTACTCTTCTAGTGCCATAATCCTATGACATGACAAGGTGAGAAAGAATGTAGCGGTTTTGAATGTGACCTCATCATTACCTGTGGCTTCTGTATTTGTGGTTTAGAACAAAGCATGTTAGGGCTGATGCATCCCACTGGTTTCCCCCATGTGGAGTAGTCAGCCCTTCCTTCTACTGTCTTCCTGTGTAATTTAAAAAAATGAAAACAATCCCAGCTTCTCCTTATGATTGATATTGAAGGTTGTGATTATGAATTTCCTGGCTGAAAATGTCCTTCTGAGCTAAGAAGCTGACTGTGCTCTTAACTCAAATAAAACTGCTTTAATCCAAAAGCTTTAAATCTGATCCATAGCATTCTTAGTTACCTAAGATCAAAAGACAGACTTACTGAGTCTTTCCCTTTTTGGGGTGGTTTGGTTTTTTTTCCTGGCATCTTGTTTTTGTTCTTGTCAAATATTGTTGCTAAACTGGCCTTTCTTTTATAAGTTTCAGTTTTTCTTTCTCTCTCCGTCTCTCTTTCTCATCAGAGCCAAACTCCCAATTCCTAGAGATTGTAGCAGTTCATATTTTTCCACTTTTTTCTCATTTTCTCACACTTACTTTCTTCTTTCCCTAACCTTTTCTCCTGACAGAGGTAGTATTTTCTCTTATTTTGGAATGGTCTTACAAAACAATATAAGGAAACATAGCTTTATCTTCAGTTTGGCAGGCGCTGGTCTTCTTCACATACTTAAAACCATTTGGGTGAAAAATTAGGTACAAATGAAAGGGAACCCACCATCTGTAATGTATGCTGAGTTAACTGCCTTGATCGCTCCTCAGGTTCTGCTATAAGAGGAACTTCATGATGCATCTACAGGTAGAGAAGTGAAGGCCAAGTCAGGCAGTTGACTTGCACAGGTGTGTAAGAGCACTTGCAGAAGTAGTTACCACAGAGTGACAGACACACGAGAGTTACATGTCACTATAGGTGACATTGTAGTCTGTGAAGAATGCAGACACCTTTCAGTTTGACTGATGTAATCCACCTCTGGTTGCCAAACTGATGGCAGCAATGTAGAGAATGCCCTCCTGGACAAGTGCTGAAGGCTGTGCCTGTGGCTGACACAGGGTCATCATCCTGGCAGGAAGTTTGAGGCTAGAAGGAAGCAGAGGTACTGTGGCTGTGTAGTGGGGGCCATGGGTGAAGCAAGATGTTCCACTGGAAGGGAGAAGCAAACCTAGCTGTGATTTTTGGTTTTTCTTGAGAGAAGGAAAAAGTAATCTTGGGCATACACTGGAGGTAATAGAGGCAGAATGGGAAAGGTTGCCTGTAGGTGTGACTTGTTTCCTTTCATTATTGTAAAGACAGAGCAGTGTTTGGTCTACAGCTGTGCCTTGCACTGATGAACCTATGCGGGCAGCTTCTCTGCCCTGTCTCCTTCAGGTTTCAGGTATCATCTCCTTTGCTGACATGTGCTTCATTCCTTCCTTCTCCCATGACTTGTTTTTCTTCAAAGCCACAGGTAAACTGATTGTATTTCTCTAGCCAAGCCTAAAACAAGTGGAAAACAAATGAGCATATTCTGCCTCTATGGAGAAAGAACAAAGGAAAATAAAGAAATAAATAACAAATAAGGGACAAAAGTGTAGGTTTTCCTTTCTCCATATTTTCCTATTCATTCTTTGGTGTGTAGAAATAATTAATTTCTAATTTTCCCCACTAATAAATTTTGATAGTTCTTTGAAGTCAAGGCCATATATCCTATGGTTCCCCAGGGCATTTCCCAGGAGTACAAAGGAAGAGCTCTGAGATTTTGTGAGGATTGTGTCCTAAGGGAAGTTGTGCAGAGGTAGGACTCTTCAGTCTTGCCTCTTTGTTCTGCAGTAAATGTAAGATAATGCCTTTGGCAGATAAAATTGAGGTGAGCTGAGCTAAAACTTCCAAAAAATCTCCGTTACCTTTCCACCTCTCTGACACCATAGCAATAAATGTGTTTCACTCCAAGCTATTGTTAGTCTTTCCTGTACTCCTGTCTTACAATGGGAGGCTGGAGGGACACCTGATATTTCTGATTCTGTGTTCTAAGTACTGAAATATAGAATATAGGGCTGCTCATGTATCTACTGGTTGAAAACCTTGGTGCTGTGATGGTAGGCTAGTGCCTACAAACACATTCCTGCAATGCATTGTTCTGGAGTAAGAGTAGTGCTGTTCAGCAGCTGGAATTAAGTTCTCTCTGGTTTACTCATGTGGGCTGTGTGATCTGATACAGAGCTATAATCTGCATAAGGACATAGATTATTAATGGTAATATACTTACCTAGTTCTCTTTCTGTTACTGCCAAAACATTATTTGTATCAGTAACTCTCACTTCCAAGGTGTATGAGGTAATGTTTCCTTTTCTTAGTTTTAAACTTACCTAAATGAAACTGGGCTCTAAACATGTGTATATAACTCTTGACCTTGCATTCTGAGAAGTGGAGCAGGTCCTCTTTTTACATCAAAAGATCTTCACTTGTTTAAGAAGTCTTCATTGCCTAAATTCTGCCAGGCACATCACACATAGCACAAATAAACACACCAGCTGATGAATGAAGGACAAGTTACAAAGCTGGGGGTGGGTGGGTTGTCACCTACATCTGCACAGGAAAATTAAGATTTATTCTTGCTTTGTTTTTCTGTGTAGTATGTTTCTTGCAGCCAAGTTAAACTGCATTTAAACACATAAATTGTGTATATGCGTAATTTTAAGTACAAGGATAATCCCACTGTTTACTTAATTGTAAGGTGTGTGAGAGTTAATTTGTAAGACTTTGCTGAGTCAAAGTTTTAATCGCATAGGTTTTTTTAAATCCCGCAACACTTCAAACATGATCCAGGCACAGGATCTTTGCACTGGCCTCCTAATGTATCAGAGCAGCATTTCAAAATATTATTTTACTTAACACATTTGAAAATTTTAAGGAAATTAAAAGTAGCTGTGAATTGTTTTCAACAGATGCCAAACATTTCCAGTTAGGGTAAGCATCATTATTGTCCCTTTACACCTGAGGAAAAGAAAACATGTTGGCATTAAATAAATGCTTGCAAGAATATTACAACTAAGGAAACTTAGGGAAGTCTTGTTAGTTCATCCTCTGAATCCAGGCCAGAGCCATAGCTAGAGGTCCAGACTGTTTTGAAGTTCTGGCTAAATATACTTTCATATTTTTTATAATTCTTACTCCTCAATCAAATTTGATATAATAATTAGAGGCTCTGCTTGAAGCTTATGAATGTCTTGAATTTGCAGGGGCTAAGAGTTAGCCTTCAGTTCTCAGAAGTCATCTGTCACTTACTGTGTTTTCCTTGTATCAGGTGTGTTCTATTTCCCAAGCCTATTTCTGTGGACCTATAAAAGAGAAATAATTATACTATTTAACAGTTTGATTAGAGGGAGGTTAAGCCAGGAAGGTGTAATTTATTTAGTACTGCATCTTCTAGTCAGTCCTTGATATTATTTTTGTGATTATCTGGAAGCATAACTGTTTCTTCATTTATCACTAGTTCAAATATTTAGAAGGAAAAAACAGACTAGCAGTGAAACCAAAAATTAACAACATGTCTAATTTAACAAAAACAGTTTATTAATGGTAACAAAAAATATACAAATGTTTGTTGGCCCTATGTGTATTTGAATCATTCAGTTGAAAGTATTTGAAAGCCAGGCTTGTATTCTTGTATTGAGACACAATAGTGACAGAAAATGATTGCACTTCATTTAGGTATTTCTTCAAGTTACCCAAAGGCATAATATTTGCAACCCCTACTTAAATACCTGATGAAATTAATGTAATTGTAAGGAAGCTCTTTTGTATTGTTATAGCACTGTATGTCTTCACATTTGACAAGTGCTGGCATTTAACCTTTTAATTGAAAATTACTTTGGGGATTCTGCCAGAAACTGCAGACTGCAAACACCAACCCCCATGCCTGCCTCGTGTAACACAATAGGTACAAAGTCAGAGGTCCTTGACGGGCACACTCTGGGGCTGTGTGGGTGGGAAGTTCTGTGCCCTTCCAGAATTAACTTCCTTCTGCTACAAAGCCTGGTTATACAATTTAAGAATTGTTTCAGTATTTTTCTCTGCAGATACATACCGAAGATAAACAGATATTCCCCCTTACAGAAGTGCTTTAGTGGGTATTGTTTAAGGTAGGAGTAGTGCTTTAAGGGGATGACAAGTGTATTTTATGACGTCTGGATTTTTGAATATGTGGATTTTTATACAGGACTGTGGCAGGAAGAGAGTCAGGGAGAAGTATTCCTTTACATCTTCCAAAATAATTGGAGTTGGAAGCTGCAAGAAGGCATGGAATTAGTGAAAATATCCAGTAATGCTGGCCCTGCACAGCTCGTGTCATGCAGCAGTTCTTAGGAGAGGATGAGTGCAGCTCCTGCCCATGCCACAAGGACTGTAAAGTTTCCTAGTTCAAGGCTGCTCACTCACTGTGTTTTGTGAGCTCTTTCACATACAGGTCGATTTATGAGACCACGTGCATGAGTGCTGAAAAAGCCTTAGTGTGAGAATGTGAGCCATGGTTTGGTCAAACCAGAATGCTTCCAAAGTGATCCCATGTAAATTCACTTGAGGAAGTGTGCAGTGGTATAAACCTTTTCCAGAAGAGAGACTCAAGAGAAATGAGGAATTGTAGCTACATTGTTCTGCAGCCTAGTAGTGGGGCTACAGCTTTAGGTGACTTGTGTTTGGAACTTGTCTTTTCCTGGCCAAGTTTCACAGAGTGCTATAGATATTGGGTAATTAAATATCAAGGTTGGAATTTTAGTTTCTAAATACCGTCAAATCCAGCATAGTATTTAACTTGAAATATAAAACATTTTTTAAAAAATCTTGCCAAGTAAGGACGAACTTTGTCTGTTAATAAATTGAGCATGTGTAAGTACCCTGAGGATGGGAAGTAATAAGTGACATTGTGTATAAGTAGGGGTTAAACTGTGATTGTAGGAATAGGAGGGAATATACAAAACTTGATTCGGTGAGTGTGTGCTGCAAAAATACACATGACAAACTAAAGGAATGTAGAGCCTGTGGAATTAGATCTGGAAATAACCTGTAGTTAGTGTTACCTGCAGAGGCCTATTTTGTGCATGTCACATGCAGATAAATTTTCTGAAAAGATCTGCTTATATAAACATTTTGTTGTGCAAGTAACTTTTGTTGATGCTGCATCCTCAGTCAGGTTGCTCATGTGAGGAAGCAGAATTAGGCCACAAGTTGGGGCCATTCAGCTTCTCTATTTAAATATTTGTGTGTTGGTTGTGTGGCCAAAATGAAAATGCAGCGCTTCCCACCACCCTAGCTTTACTGAAAATTTTGGTTTGTGAAAGGTCAGCACATGCATGTGTCTTGTAACATTACAGATTGCCTTTACTCAAAAATTCACATGCACAGGAAAACTGACAAAACAGTTTATTTTGGAAAATTAGTAAATCCAAATGATGGATACCATGTGTCAAAATAATCCTTAGTGCACGTGCTTGCATTTTCACATGGACATTTTTGAAAATTATACTGTGGAAATAAGAGAATCAGTTTGCCAGGGAGCAGGTTTAAGCCACTTTTCAATACTGATTGCAAGGTGTGGTCTCTTTTACTAAACATAGAGGCCAAAGCATTTCCATCTTTACTTTAGGCCTTTGCTATTGGTCTCCAGAGATGCCAGATGAGATCTAATGGGACTAGTTAGTGAAGTTAGATAGAGGAGGATTAAGACTTAAATTTCAGACTAAGATGTGAGAGTATCTGAATGGCCTTTAGAAGTCATTTCACATCCCTAGGACACTTTAAAAACTTGGTCCTTAGTTGAAGCTAAATCAATTTTAGAGCTAGTGGAGAGAGACGAGCATCTTCAGAAAGACATTGTTTGATGTTCATACATTCCAAAAGGGAAGAGGTGATGAAGGGTGTTATATATAGCACTGCTTAAAGAAGGGAATAGTCTTTCATCTGCTTGCTTTAAAGTCACAGGTAAATCTCATGTGAAGCAATTACTTTTACCTTGGTCACATGTGAATGGAGGATGATTTTGGGGATATTGAGGCTGTGCTGCTGTGTTTGATTAAATTTCAGTGACGCTTTAAGGACAGACTTGCATTTGTACTTTTTTCCCCGTAATAGCCCAAATATGAAAGTGCATGTAAACTCTTTGCTGAACCTGTCCAGGGTAGATACTTACTCCATAGCAAATCTTGAGGTGGAAGATGCTGCAGAGTTCCTGAGTTTCAGGACAATGAATTAACCAATGAGGTCCTTTCCTGGGAGTCTAGGAGGACATGGGCTTGTTTTGGTTGCTTAAGTGTTTTGAATATAGTTAGTGGAACCTTTCTACACATACACTGCCAAGTACTTTGAAATAGTAGCAGTTTGCTTCACCTGCACAATATTCTACACGCAAGAGTATGTATGGAAGAGAGGTTCAAATCTCTTTGGTAAAAAGGCCTTAGCCTGCTTTTATTTTGGTTCTGGTTAATATTTGCTTAGTGAGCTGGGAATGGAAAATCCACTTCTGAAAACACCGTGTTAGTGTCATGCTGACAACCAAAACCTCTTTTTTGGAGACTTAAAATTGCTCAAACATTTAAAATGTTGGTAAAGTTGCATTTTCGGTCCTCTTCCTAAAGTAGAAACAGACTTACTACTGTCAGTCTGCACTGTTGCCATGAGAACAAGGTACTGCCTGCCATTTTCCCTCTTATATATGTTTTTAAAAAGATGCTGGGACTGTAAAATAAATTACTGTTTTGTAATTTAGCTTTAAGCAAAAGGAATATTTCAATGGTGACAGTTCTGGAAATGCTGTAACTTTTAAATGCTGACACCAAATAATAAGTAAAACCTTGTGATTAATGTTTCCAGAAGGGACTATTAACATTATCCTACATCTGTTCATGATATAATCTCTAAATGAAAAACACTCACTTTGCAAAAAAAAAAAAAAAAAAGAAAAAGAAACCCTAAAGAAGTATATGTTTATGTAGCATTTCAGTGCAGACTTAACTCTCATGTGTGGACATCCTTGGTAAGACTTAACCAACTAATTTTTCATCTGATCATTATTTAGTCAAAACTCTATGGTACTCCTGAGGTTGCTTAAATTTCATTGACAACATGTCATTTCATTTGCTGAAAAATATGGTCATTTTAAATTATACTACATGAAAGAGCTTTTTTATTATTTACAGTAAAATTAGCCATCATATTTGATGAAAATACTTAATAATAGATGAGGCATAAAGTTCTGTGAAGTATCACTCCATAATTAGCTCTTGCTGATTTAAATATTTGAGATTGTATAGAAAGGTTGTTTTTTGTAACTAGGAAGACTTTGCAGTAGTCCATCCATCTTTTAGGAAACATTCAGGAGTACTGAAGCAGAATTTTTAGGGCATACAGCAGTAACTCATTCAGAAAATAATTACCTCTATTGGTTGAGCATAATTTGCCCATTTAAGACAAAACCCTAAACTATGTCACCAAGATAGTTATATTAATTTTAATCTGTATGCTTCAATCTCAAATTTATTCACTTAATGAATTAAAGTTTATTGAATTCATGTGCTCTATGAAAACATGTGCTGAAAAATTACCCTTTTTTGGTGCCAAGTGGTGGTTTTGCTGGTATTAAACTGCAGTTTGTGCCATGCCAAATATTTTCTAAAATGTATAAATTGGCATTTCTGGTAGCTTTTTTTAGATACCTGTTGAGTAGTTATTTTGATCTCTTTTGAGTGCTAAGTTGCCATGAACAACTAACTCTGAGTTTTTCAGTTTCCTTGCTTTAGCTGGCATAAGAAATCAGTGATAACAGTTACAGGCAATATCTATACAGGCCACTTTATGATGCATTTTTTAATTGATGCTGTTTCCTGCTACCATTCTTAAGTTTCACAAAGCAGCTCTGTTGGGTTTGGGTACTGAGGTGAGGTGCAAAATGTGGGCTGTGGAATGCAGGGTACACCTTGCTCAGGTCTTATGCAGATTTAACACCTGACGTGGTAGAGATAACACACTGTCACAGGTGCTGTGAGTGCCATCCATGACAGACATGCATGGGTCTCCCAAATGAACAGAAGAAAAGGAGCAGCAGTAGGCATCTCAAAAGCCTGATTCAAGTGTTGGAAGTCAATGCCTTTTTGCTCTGCTTTGGTGGCCATGCTTCAGGCTAATCTCTGCTAGAAACAAAGCAAATTGCCTTTAAAAGAAATTGAGTTGCAGGCTGTTCCATGATTTGTCTCGGAACACCACTGTTCGAATCTCTATAGGGAGATCAAGATGTATTCCAACTTATTTTTAAGAAACAGGATCCAGACAACTCTGGACACAAGACTGTGCAACATACTTAACCTGCCTGAAATTACTTTCATGACATTGACAGTATTTTAATTATGAAATCTAAACTTCTAATCAGTAAATAATCTGTTTAACCAACTGCTTACAAGACATGCAATATTTTAAAATTTATATCTCTTTACAATATACAGACACCACTTGCATATATATATAGTATGCATGCAGGTCAATTAGAACTGATGAGATTACTTGTCTCTCAAAGAAAGTATATGCAATACACTTAAGCTATGTAAAAAAGAAAAATTAAAACACCTTTGGGATTTACTCATAATTTTCACATAATTTCTACCCTCAGTTATTGGATTAGAACAAAACGAAGATATTGCCATTCAGGGAAATATATTTCTTTATATATATGCATGAAACTGTGTAGAAGAAAAGCTTCAGGTTATTTCACTCTGGTTACAAAGTAGCACCTCACATACATCACTTGAGCTTTGTGGGAAAGAATGAGCATCTCTGATCATTGGGGATCGCATTCAAGGTATTGGGTTGGTCATCCCTAAACCTGTTTTCCATATGTTCTGACCACACCATTTGCCATGCAGTGTGGCTCAGGTTGTCGCCTTCTAAGCTGTAGTTCTGGAATTTTGTACTGTTTTCCTTGCTTCACTCACCTGTTCCATTTAGAAAAAACTTGATGATCTCAGAGGAGCTAATACAGACTTTTCTGTATTTTCCTATAACATTGAAAATGAGCCAGGGCAAGAAAGAATTTTAGCAAAATAAATCTTTATGACTGCCTCTCCCGGCACAAAGGTGTAATTTGTCATTTTGTGCTCAGCTCTTTCATATATTTGTGTCTACTTATTTCTTTGTATTAGAGGCTTGTCTGCTATGTCAGATTGTAATATTTTGTCATATTTTGCAGTTATATGTATTTGTAACATATGTGTCATATTTTGCAGTTATGTTTCCTTGTATTTCCTTGTATGGCATTGTAGAACACCTTTCCTCCTAGCACAAGTGTTTGGGCATAACTGACACCTTTCCATTGTCTAATTATTCTGTTTTGACTTTTTTTTTCTGTGAGCTTTGATAATGTGCATATGACATGTACCTTACAAAAGTGGCCCTTTTCATTGCTCTTGATGTTGTCATGTTAAACATGTTTCTGAAACCAGTCTGTCACCTAAGTACAGACAAAATCATTCAACACGTGCAATGCAAACAACTGCCAAACTTCAGACTTGAATGTTCATGTCAGGCTTGCTAGCCAGCAATACTGAAACAGCTGTGTGTGCTAGGCTTCTTTATACCCCTGATTACTGAATGAACTTGGAAAGAGTTAATACGGGGAAGGGAGACTCCAGTGAATATATACAGCAAGATTTTTGGCTTGGTGGTTATAAAAATTATTCTGACAATCATTTTTCAGTTTCTCTCAACCTGCTGAGGGCCTCAGAAGTTCATTATCAACAGAATTTACTTCAAGATCCTTTGAGGAAAAGAGGAACATCCCTGCTGAGTAACAGAAATTGTGATTATCACGTTTTCCTACAAAATATTTCTACAGCCAAGGTGGAAAGAATACTGTTGAGGTATTTTTAGACTTAATGCTACGTATATTGCTTAAACTTCAGAGGGACTTAAAACATAATTGCTGCAGAAGACATTCAGATTTTCCAGTTCCCACCAATCAGGTTAAGCAAAACTATTTAGATATTTTTTTAAAATGTTCATTTATAGCTCTTTCTGCCAATCTGGAGACAATGAAGACTTTAAAGCTGTAAAGAGTTGGTTGTTTTTTTTTTTTTTTAATAGAGAGGATCTAGAACAGCATTAGTAAAAGCAAAATATAGAGAACAGAACATCTTTCAGGCAGGCTCTGAGCATATATTCTGGTGCTGAAAAGTTTGCTTTCCAGCCTGGGTAGGGTCTTGTTCTCTCATGTCTTATGCTTAATCTCTCTACATGGATTCCTTAAATACTAGTACAGGTGTACGTTTTCATTGATATAAGTGAGAACAGAGTTTGGCTTTTCACTCCGGTTTAATCGGTGGGAACCCTGAACTCTGTTGTTATTAGTGTTTAGGAGAATTGCTTGAGGTTGACTTCAGAATAATAAAAGTAAGTAGAGTTTGATCCAAACTGTGGTAGCTGGTTTGTACTTCTGTGATGTGGATGAAAGGCCAATAAGGGTTAAGAAGATAGAAGTCCCAAATTCTTCTTCATTTTACCTCAGATAAATCTGAGCCCAGGCCTCCAGAGGTGAAAGGCTAGCACATTAACTAGGACCTTAAATGTGTGCTTCAGCACACAAACCTGCAGTATCTTTTGAAATCTATGCAGGTTTCTCCTGCCTGCTGTGTGTAATTTCAGAATACGCTGTCACCATTAAAGAAAAAAAACAAGTTTGCTCTTTCATCTGTGCACCCCACGGCACCGATTGGGGGAATCAGTCCCCAGGCTCCCCTAAAATTTGTGATCTTTGGCTCCTGCTGTAAATTGATTCCGTGCTGTGCCTCCTGACATGTGAACTGGGTAAAATCCATTTTGAAGTCTTTTAAAACCTGGCATTAACCCTGTGGCATCCTCTTAAGTGCTGATGTTTTCTCATTATATTATTTACTGGGAAGAGCTTGCCTTTAAAACTCCAGCAGCATTGCAAGCGAACTTGTTAAAATCTCAGTATTAAATGCTATAGTGTGCTTTGAATTTCTCCTGAGACCTGATGTTGGGAAAAGTGAGTTCAATTAGTCATGAGTGAGGTGAGTGCCTCACTACTGTGCAAATTGCTTTGGGACCATTTGGCCCATGTCTACTCATGATCCTCCTCCCCCCCCCCACCCCCCATAAATGCAGATGTGTAAAGTAGTCAATATTTTGTTTAAGATTATCTTGGACTGATTATCTGAAACCCTCAATATTTTTTTTTTTTTGCTTCAGTGTCCTGTAATAAAAAGGCTATTAAATTTTTCTGATTTTTCCATCTTTTATAGGGAAAGTAATAATATCTTTTGTACACATATGTGTTTCTCTTTACATCTATGCTGTATGATTTGGTTCACTGCCCATTGAAAAGAAGTGGCCTTTGGGATTAAAACATAGTAATGTTTTACTCAAGAGTTTGGGACAGGAAGTCAAAGTGAATAAGTATTTGAAAACTTTAGGGATTTTTAAGTAGCCAGAACTTAATTCCAAAGAGAACACAGCTTTGGACAAAATAGCAAAAATAATACAAATTCTTTAATGATAGAAAGGAGCTGCAACCCTGGTGTTAGATCTTAAAACAACAGTATTGGTGGTGGAGTACCCGTGCACTATAAAATTATAATAAAAGGGATTTATTTGACCTGATGGTCTTGAATGTTTGCAGATCCTGCTTGCTTTTGTGTGGAGGACTAATGGTGAAAATGGCCTCTTTGTTCTTGAAGCACTCGCTTTGGTTCTGTTTTTAAACGAAGACCTGAGCTTCCCTTCAAGGAAGCCATGCTCAAACCAACTGGACTCTCACCAGGGGAAGATTTTGAGAACTTGCCTAAGTTACATGTTTTCTTCTACCATCTCCATGCTGATGTTTATGTAGATATCTGGCATACAGTTTAGTTGGTACGAACTGATAAGGTATAATACTGTTTGTTGTTGTATACTAAAAGGGAGATGAAACTATATTTCACTTTTCCTTTGAGTAAAAGGCTGGTAATACAGGACTTGTCAAGACCCTTTCCTGTGTTTGATAGCTTTATCACAGCCCCAGCTCGAAAGGTTAAATGTTTTGGATTACACAGAATGTACATTATATGGAGGGCTTACTATAAATCAACAAGGCAGGTATGTTAAACACAGAAAAATATCTACAGCTGTTCTCTTACTCATCCTGCTTGTTATTTAACGCCGTCTCTACCCAAAGGAATATTTTTAGTTGTACTGTCAACAGTTTCAAAACAAAGAAGCAACTACAACTGGCAAATGAGGAACCCAGCTGGTGCTGTGTTTAGGCTCCCAATGCATATACTCTAATCCTGACACCTGCAAGCTATTTAATCAGGATTTACAATTGAACATGAAGGATGAGAGGTCCAGAGGGCTGTGTTCTTGGTGTTTTGATTGCAAATGATGGAGAAAAACTTTGTTATCGGATGTTGTAGTTATTTGAAGTTTGGTGCCCTCTAACCCATGGGGGACCAAGAATCATTTATCACTTCACAGCAAAAGCCAAAAAAAGCCACTATGGCTTACACACTAGCATTCTGCTTTAGCTTTTCCTGTATTCCAGTGTAAACATGCCTTGGATTTACGAACAATGAGAAACAATTTCCAGCAGGCACATGGAAAGGAGAGGTTATAAGGAAAGTATTCATTATCCATCCTATGCTGAACTGATAAGATCACTTTATTTGCCTTAGCACCCATAATGATGAAATGTGTCATAAAAATGAGCAGAAAGAATGTGAAGGGAATTGAATAAAGCATGTCATGGTTTGGGTTTTGTTGTTTTTTAAGAAAAGACCCCTTTCCACAGTGCAGTTTTGAATCTCAGAGTGGCATTGTCAAGGGTGAATGCCTGCCTTCTTAAAGGTCTTCATTACTCCTTCTAAAACCCTCTTTCCCTGAAAACATGACATACCATAAAGAAATTTAAAATTTAACTATACCATCTTGTAACAAACTCAGATGTGCAATTATGTAGCTATGCCTATTTATTTATTTATTTATTTATTTACTGAAGGCTTCTAAGTACTTGTAGCTGAGTTCAGGACAAACATCGTGCTGGCAGTAGCATTAGTGTGTGTGCATGGGGTGTGTATGTGGGGGGCAGTTTGCTTTTCTCTTTCTGTGTTGTACTGTCAACAGCATAGTTCTGAATAAACAGGGTGTGGTGTAATTGACACCCTACAAAAAGTGGTTAATCAGCTGTCTGAAGTTGTTAGGTAACAATGCTGTTGCCTTTGGGTCTGATCAGATGATGTAATGCCTCTAAGTTATTTTTTGTTGACTGAGGCTATTGTGTAACTAAATATCCCGCAGAGGGTTTGTATGGTTACAGTCACAGAATAAGTCAGAATTTATTTCTAACTTGCTTAAGCTGTTTTATTTTGTTCTTAATTTAAAAGGGGAGAAAATATATTTGTTACTTTTCAAGGGAAATAACTAATGATGATAGCAAAGAAAAGGGGCTCAAAGCAGTCATCATGGTTTCTTTAATCAGCTGGAGGCAGACTGGAGCAGAGAGCTTTCCTCCAGAGCATCTTTTATTCTGGGCTGCTACAGGTAGTGCTGATCAGGATGATCCAATAAAGGTTCTTATGTTGTATGACCCCTCTGCAGCAGACTTGTCCTGCACTGCCCAGCAGGTGATCATTTGGGTTTTCATGTTTTACTTCACAGTATTGACTATACAGGGGATCTTAATCTAGGGTCTCTTTAAACTTTTAGTTATAGCTGCAGAAACAACTACTTTGTTTCTAGATCAGATGCTGTCATCCCTTGGCTTGTGGATGGATGATATCACTTATACAGTATTAATTGTACAGGATCTTCAGTACTTGTTGAACTGTTGCACTGAAAAGAAAACTGCTCCCTGAATTCTTCCTCAGCTTTATTTATGTGTTTAAGCTTTGCAGTTTCTTTATTCCCACATTTCTTTGAACCAGAAGCTATTTTCTATAGAAGCAGTCTTCCTTCTTTCTCAACATATTCCCTCTAGTCCGGAAAATCAGATGTTGGTGGCATCAACCAAATATTTATTGTGGTGAACCCTCTCCTTACAAGAAGTTCATCTCTTCTGAGTACCTACTAGCTTTGCAGACTTGCACGAGGTTCTTCTCTTAAGGAATTACCATCTGTTGCCAGACTCATGCCAGCTCAGTTCTCTCTGGAGAATTTCCGTTGCAATCCCCCTGGTGCCCTTTGGTACCTACTGCAACTGGACCTTGTCTGTCATATCCACTTCCTTCATTATTTACATTGCGTGCACCCATTGTGCTTTTCTGTTGTTTCCACAATTTAATTGCTACCCCCAACTCTGTCAGATAAGTACAATACTGTCAAGCAACTTCTGCAAATAACTTTTTCATGTGGAGTTATTCATGCCATTGTTTCTATGGATAAAGGAAACAATGCTTAGTTCTGTCTAGGGAACCATAATGTGAAGATACAATAAAGTCACACATTGTCTTCGGGTTGCAGCTTTGCAGGGTGAGCAGGTTACTGCCCAGGGGCTCTCTTCTGTTTCTTTTCCCACTCTCTAGAGATCTGCCACAATAATTGTGTGTTCTGTATGCTGTCTGAGAAAACAATTATGCATATATTGTTAAAGACTTTAACCTAATCATTTAATTGGACTAGATTGGGAAGCAAGTAGTGGTGCAGTGAACTTGGATATGCTGTGAAGCAGCTGGTACCAGTAACCTCTTCACTTGAATCAGCTGCAGCCAGAACAAGACTGCTGACTTCTGTATCTCTTGGCACTGGAGTAATAGCACTTGTGCTGACTTTTTGCACCCTTGAACTCTCATCCTGTTCATCATGTTTGTGAGACCAGATACAAAATGTCTTTCAAGGCCATTTGAGTAAGGAATAGCTTTCTTATTCCTAAAACTGCATTTCTGCAGTTCCCTCGCCTTGCTGGGAGGAGAAAGCAATGTTGTTTCCTACAGTTCTGCTTCTTTAAGGGGCTACATGAGGAATACTATTCCTGCCAAGAAGATGCCACAAGGACAATGAAGATAATGTGGAAAAAAAATTAATGGAGAAGTGAGAAAAGAGTGGTTAATCACATGGAAAGCATGGAGAAATACCAGAACTGCAGCACATCTGACAGATAAGGAACCTAAATGACACACTTTCCAAGAAGTTAAAACTTTCTTACTTCAAATATTTGCTTTAGACACTCCTTTTTGGTAAAATAGCAAATTTATTGAGTTATCTTTTCTGTAGCTAAAAAGGGATGTTTAGTTCCATTGGCACTCTGCAGAAAAATACCACAGATGCAGTCAGATACCACATCAATAGATTGACCTTCATGCTTGAAGTCTTGTCTGTCCTTCCCAGCTGTATCATTCCATCTGATAAAGGGTATCACTTCATTCCAGGAGTGTTGTCTTGCTCACCACAGTTAACAAAAACATTTGAAATAATATCTACTTTGATGGGGTTGTAAGATCTTTCTTGCTGGCTGGGGTATTCCAGTAGATACTACATACACCTCACAAGTAGTACTTTGGGAGTAATTTGTGTTAGTTCTTGAGCAAACGTACCTGAGAAAATGTGCCTGCCTACAATGGCAGGCATTTATTAACTATTCTATTTCTCAGAGGGTCTGCTGTTAGGCTGCTGGAAGGCTTGATACAATAGTCATACCTCTGGGCTCAGGTGTGGAAATGCAAGGATGTTATGCTGTTGCTTTCTCAACACCTAGTTAGGAGGGGAAATCTTTGCTGTTTGACTTCATGTTCTACAGTAGTGCATAAAATGACAACATCTGTTAAAGGCTCAGCAAAACACTGGGTTTAAGAATTGTGTTCTCCATTGTAATAACTTGGCTGCTTTGGTATGTAGATATACCTTTCCTTTTTAAATAACACTTTGGAAAATATTAATGCAGTGGTAAAATGTGCTTCACACCACATCCCGCTTAAAGGCATAACATCTGTTTTAATGTGGAGTTTCAGATTTAGCATTATGGACAGAGACATCAGTTCATTTTTTTTAGTTGCTCAAATATATTGACAAGTAAGGAATAAGCCCCATTCTGTTTAACTATGGGTTGTTAGTTTCTGCCTGTTTCAGCATATGAAAATGAACCTGGCTTTCTCTTTTGAACTCTGTCTTTAGAAGTTCAGGGTGGGGAAGTACAGTGTTTATTCAAGAAAGCTGTGATTCTATGTACCTCAGCCAGATTATCACTTTGCAACATTGACAGGCAGTTAACAAAACAAATGGCTTAGACAGCAAGGCATGGGCTGGGTTCTGCAGTTTCTTCTTCACAACCAGACCTGTCTAGTGATAGAATCTGTTAGTGTTGTGGAAGAGGTGCCTTTGTTCTTCGGATTTTTTTTTCGAACGTGAAATATGGATGGTACTTGAGGTATCAAGTGTTCAATTGGGTGACTTTAATAAATGAGTTGAGGTCTTTTACTCACAAGTATTCCCTGTTGACAAGGGTCTCTCTGGACAAGAAACTGTTCTGTTTTGTATATATCTGAGGAAGATTTTGAAAGATTAGGTCCAAATTACTGATGAGAAAAGTAAGCCTAAGAAAACTGTTTTCTTGTAGCATATAAGGCAGAGTTGCTCCTAGACAAAAAACCTCATGACAGATCAAATAGTGTTGCTGGGACAATTCAAATGCTTGAAGTCTTTTGAGGAGTGCTTTTATGAAGCTTTTATGTTTAAGTATTACTCAACATACAATTTCTCTTTGCAATCACATAGCAGCGCTCATGATCATGAGTTGTATAGAGCCCCAATTGTCTTTATTTACTAATTCTAACAGGAAGTAAGATATCAGTATAAGTTACTTTGGGAGTAAAAATATCTCAAGCACTATTAAAATTGCATGTGGGTACTACATAGTTTCATATTTCAGAAAGTAAATTGCATGAAGTAGCAGAGAGGATTGGGATGTTTGGGTCTAGATTTAGTCTGTTCTGGAAGCTCCCAAACCAGATGAAAATTGGTATCCCCTCAGAGACTGGGCAAATCTAGTCAGCTGAATATGACATTGGCCAAAACCATAAGCTGTTGTCTTCACAAAATACCATACCCATACTGTGTTTTATTTCATTGCAGTGCTAATGAAATAAAATAAACCCAGGCAGAACTTTCATTTGTACTAGTTAGGTACAAGGTTATGTATGATTCAGTCAACAAAAAAAAAAGATACATTCATCGCATGGGATAAGTATTTGCATAGCCAATATAAAGTACAAGTGTTTTGGCTAGAGATTTTCCATCCTCAGACAACTGGACATTTAAAGCTTAACTGTTAGGACAGGTGTGTGCACACATGCCTCTCTTGCTCTCTTTTTCAGTGAATTCCATGTAGATATTTTCTCTGCATTAGAACAATACCAACAGGAAAAAGCATTTTCTATATTTTGTCCTTCCTGCTTTTCTCTTTCATTTTTTTCCAAGGTGAGAAGAGAAAGGAAAGAGAGATATAGGAGTATAAAACCCAAATGGAAGAATAATTTTAATACAAATTTTAAATTATTATTAAAAAGAAATTAGCTATTCTCTTTGACACCAAAACTTTTCAAGCTCCAAGTGACTAGAATGAGAGTCAGGTTATTCTGTGTTCTCCTACCATTCCACATCAGATGGGATAACTTACAATCAGGCCTTCCAGAAATTGTTGTAGCTTTCTGTGCTTCAGATCTTGAGTGACTATTTCGAAGTATCTTGCAGGGTCCTACTATTAGAAAATGTATAATGCACATTTCCTAAGAATCCTGTTTGTTTTTGTGATTGTGCTTGAAAACTTGACCTGAAGATAGGTTTTGATCAAAACGTGAACTCCTACTGGAGTTTTATTGATGTTATTTCTCAGTATATTTGAAATACTTGAACTTAATCCATACGTTCCACTACAAGCCATGTAAATTACAAAGGAAAACAATAGTTTGATTCAAAGGCCTGTTCCCTCACAAGATATTTTTGATTAAAAGTTATTGTTGTTTAGCGGATCACCGGCAGATCCAAAGATAACACACTTTCCACAAGTACCAATACCTGTAAAACCCTCTTGTAGCACAAACATCCTGATACAGCCTCATTAATAGCATTGGGGTATTTTTGGAGACTGAGTGATCTGAGTTGGATCACACAGAGAATGCAAAAGAAAAAAGTTTCAAAAAAAGCACTTAGAATGTATGGATAGAATTTTTGCAGGTGCAGGTATACAGGCAAAATTCAAATAGAGGGTAGGTAATCACTGCTGTTTTGCCTGTAGCAGGTTGGATTGCAGATGCCAGCTGCAGTTTACATGGGCTTCTTTTTTTGTTACAATTGCAATGGTAATAGATAACTTCTGCTACATCATGGAGCTAGTATTTTGATGGACAAATGAGGAAGAACCTCTGGTAGATTGTATCTTTACACTCCAAAAATACTTATGGATATGAAATGGCAAAGAGAAAAAAATTGTTCAAGTATTTTCCAATGGTTAACTTGGATAAAATATATATGAGAAAACCAGAAGAAGACCAGGTTCATTTGGTTTTAACTTTTATTAATATGTGTTTGGATGACATTTTGTGTATTTGTTTGTATGTTGCTTGACTACATTCTGGACTATCAATATGGAGTCAGTTTTTTGAAATTTTCATTATGACACCAGGTGTAAAAAGCTGGAGAAAAATGTGAGCTAGTTTCCAAAATGGCTGAGCCTATATCTTTTCAGTAACTGTACTCAATGCAACTTGTCCTGTATTGATATGATGCCTCACAAATAAGTAGTCTCTGATTACTGGGATTCAACAGATTTCTTTAAGTTTTGGGGATTTTTTTTTAACACTTTTAAAGGATTATTTATTACCTGAGCTATTAGGACATGGGAAAAACCCAGGGTGAATAAGCTATTTGTTAATCATCTCAATAGCATGGGAATTTAAACAAATGTTACATATGCTTGCAAGCAAATGGTCAGCGTCTGAACCATGTGTTTCGCTAGTGAACTTCTGGGTCTCTGGTGATATTCTTTCATGTGCCTGCTGAGGACATGACTATGCCAGCATTTCTTTTAAAGATGTTAACTTAAAAGCAGCATGATGCTGAAGAGAAGTTGTCAACACTGCAATTGAAACTATTCTTCATTATTCTAATGACATTAAAAAAATAGCTTATTTCATGAGAAGAAATGAAAGTGTTAGACCATATTGATCCGCACCATGTATTTCATGGCATCGTTCCCACAGAACCTGAGCTTCACAGAAAGTGCTGTTCAGCTGCACTGCAGCTTTAAAGAGAACTCTTTGTGCTTCTGTTTTTGATCCTGTTATGAAATGAACACCAACCTTTGAATTGGGGTAGTCAACTAAGGTTGGCTTTGTTGTGTTACTTCTTATAATGCAGTTAGAATGTGCAGTGCTGTATCTCAGTGTGTCAGGGAAGGGCTGGAGAGTTGGGTTCTGACACACTTTGCTCCCAGCTGTGAGCAATAGTAGCTGCAGTGCCAGCAGAAGAGCTTTTACAATGCAGCGATCAGCAGCAGTTTCTGTAATTCATTTTGGTGTATCTTCCCCTGTCATTGCAATGTTCCCCCAAGAAGATACAATCTGTTATAGCCAATAGCATGAAATGAAGCTCTATGAAAATTCCAGCCCAGTCTGAGAAAGCTTGTGCAATGCTCTGGGCCCCCAGCTAGCACCAAGCTGCTGGTTGTCATCTCATGGTTTCCCTGCTGATGTGCCAGACTGGTTTGATGTGAGCTGCTCTTGGCAAGTTTCTGCAGACTGCAGGCATACACTGCTGCTGTAAGGCAGACATGTCACGGTTGGGACTGTATAGAAAGGAATCCAGAGTGATCTTGAAATCCAGCAGTGGCTGTGTGAATACCTATGTGCTCTTTGACCTCAAACATCGCTAATAAATAACTCTGCAAAACTGTTTCAAAGATTTATGTGAATAACAGGGTAGAGAGACTTTCCACAGATGAAAATAATATTATCAGGTTTTATGTTAAAAATGCTTGAAAAAGATTGTAAGTGCTTGATGCCGAACAACACTTACCAGAACTGTAACTGTGGTAAAGACTGGAAAGCAGGGCCATGTCTGTCACCAAAATGAGAAATGAAAATAGAAAATGGTATGACTGATTTTTCAAATCATTCTGAATCCTGGATTTGCCATTTCTTTCTGAAGAGCCTTTAGAATAGGGTAGGAGTGAAATGTGTGCATTTCTCTAAAAAAGGCTCTTGAAAACCTACACACACACTAGAGAATGACAAGTCAAACCTTATTTTTCCTTGTAGGTTTTGTATTTTTTTGGTGGAGTAGTCTGGTATCAAGTCTAGGTGGAATAGTCTGGTATCAGTCTCGGTGGATTATTACTGGTATCAAGTTCACAGGATAGCTGAAGGGCAGTGAATGAATACAATAAGATTTCCTACCGTGTTGTATAGAACTTCTCCCATAAGCTTCATTTTTTCTGATGTTTATCCTACTTAAAGTAAATAGCATACCTGGAGGGCAGTGCTGAGATGACATGTGCTTGGGTTGCTGGCTACACCAAACACAGCTGTTGGTGTTTGCAGACAACTTGGCCCCACACTTCTAATCAGCATGTAGTCTGGAGGTGATGAGAAACTGCTGAGATCCCTGCTGTGGGACAGAAGAAAAGAAGCATCTTCTCCTTCACAGCTTTTATCTAAAAACAAGTTAATCAATATGCTAAACACTGATAGCAAAATACACTCACTTAGACTGATGTTCTGGGGAGGTCTGGAAGGCACCGTTTGTCCCCAGCAAAGCTTTGTCAAGGGAAAAAATATCTGTGGAAGGGATGGAAGGAATAAGAAGCTGAAAATATATCTTTGCTTGAGTGGAAGGAGACACAAAATAGTGATGACTGCAGAAAAGCACATCCCCACTGATACTTTGAAATATCTCTACCACAGTTCAGTAAAATAAGCAGACAAGAATGGCTAGAGAAACTGTTCTTCATTTTTGCACTGAAATGATTATAGAAATTATCCTGTTTTGGAACACAGAAAAATAAATCGAATAGTTCTACCAGGGTTTTTTTCATAATATTTCTTGATCTAAATGGCTTAATAAACTTAGAAATTTGTTCAGTAGCTCTCGTTTGGGGTAAAAGTGTTACTGTAAACTTTGCAGGGACTGTGTTTGCCACAAGTTAGTGTTGTGCCTAAAAGGAGAAAGTGGTAGAACAGTCAAAGCTGTTATTTTGCCAGCATGGATAATTTCCATCATTACAGACCAATGATTTATTTCTCTGTCCTAATCTTTTCATAAGAATAAGTTAATGCACATTTTTATTCTAATCTGTTAAACTACTTAATAATCGTTCTCAAGATTGTCCATTTAGACTGCACATGTAATACTTTGAGGTACGATTGATCCTTTTCTATTCTTACTTTTGCCCCTGAAGACCAATCCGTTTTTAAAAATTCTTATTGAGCATTGAGTTGTTATGAACAGGTTTTGAAAAACAGTGACTGAGAGGTAATAACTATTATGGATGCTATTGATTAACATGCTCAATTAAGGTTGGTTTAAATTTTTCTGCATTGCCTTGCATTTACCCACACTGAATTTCTCCTGTTATTTTGTTTCCTCATTCAGTGTCATGTCACAAATAGTTTTTACTTTTTACAAATAGTTTTATTTTTCATTTTGTTTAGGCTGAATTCTGCCCTTTTCTGCATCATTTGGGAATAAGTGAAATGGTACTGGTCCCAGCTGTCTGGGACCAACTTCTGCTGCAACTTGTGCAAAATGACCATTTAATATGTACTCTTTGCATTCTCCCTTTTAAAGGAAAGGATCTTTTGTCTTTTTACATGACAGTCAAGAGTCCTGAGAAGTATTTTCTAGTGCCTTGTGAAAAGTTCTTGGTTTCATTTCTATTTACAAATGTCAGCTTATTCTCCCTTCTATCACTTTTGTCTGTCCATACCATTCTGTTCCCTCTTAGAGCATCAAATCTCTTCCTCAGTATGAAGAAAGGCTTGCTAAACTGTAGCTATTCAGATTTATCCTCTACCTGTTTAAAGCTGACAACAATGCCACTTTAATCCTTGGTGAGATGTCTCTCCATCATGTACCCTCTCCTGAAGAGAATCTGTGCAAGGGTGACTTTCAGGATAGATAAACAAGGGCAGGATGGAAATAGTTAAATGTGAAGCAGTTTGTCTGATCCTACTGGAAGGTGATCTCTGTGGTTTCCTTTTCCTGTGGGATCCAGTGTGTTCACTTGAGTTCCAAGTGAAAAGCCAACCTAAATGCATTAGTAATGATAGTAGCAGTTGAGGAGACTATGCTCTTAATTTATTTCTCTGTTCATTAGTTTGAGACTGCTTTTTTATACTTGAGTTACGTCTATGCCCATCTGTATTGTATTTATTTGTATCATCAAATGAGGGTGTGGGAATGGGGGTTATTGGAGAAAGAGAATTTAAATGACTGTCAGAACTTCATATCTGGGACAAGAAACTGCTATTGCTTTTCTTCTGCTCCTGAGGTAATCCTTGTGATTATGAATTGGGTAGAAAATGACTTAATTTGCAGGACAAAGCTCTCCAACCATCCTTTTTCATGTGGCAGCTTTACAGGGCTACTTTTCACATAGAAACTTCAATTGTGACCTGATGTGGTTTTTAAGGTGGGACACTGATTTAAGTTGTCTTGCTAGCTCTGCATTTGCCTCCTGCCTCCCCTTGCCACAAGCTGCCTCCTCAGTCAGCCTTGCATGCATTTGTTACAGGCATGTTAAACAAAAGTTGAAGTTAGTCTCTCTTGTAGGTGCTCTTTATTGTTCCTCAGGGGAAAGAGGTTCTTTCTGCAACTTAGTGAGACTTGTTCCTTATTAACAAGTCTTCTACACAGCGGAGGCACTGAAGAGATTTTGAGATCTGAGAAAAAAAATACTTTTTATATGTTCCTGTTCTCCAAATCAGTTTCGGGCTTAATCGAGAGATTTTTAGCATAGTCCCAGCACTGGACTACCATGAATTTGGAAAACATGGACATGAACCCAGGATTCATTTACGCAGGAAGTTATTTCAATATTAAAGCCTTTGATCTGCTGCTGCTGCTTCTGTGCATTCCATTATGATCCTCTAAGCAATTAAAAATTACAAACCCAAGTCTCTTTAAACCTGAAATATGTTTCAACTCCCCTGCTGAAAAAAGCAGAATCCTTGTTAGAAATTTCAGTCACTAGGATATAAAATGGAAGTCACTGGATGCTAACATTCCCTCCATGTCAAGATGCATCAGTGGTTTTGTG
The DNA here is from genome assembly GCA_013399225.1 of Rhipidura dahli. NCBI lineage: Eukaryota > Metazoa > Chordata > Aves > Passeriformes > Rhipiduridae > Rhipidura > Rhipidura dahli. Next base: position 1,280,834 of record VXAC01000148.1, read on the forward strand.
GGTTCATGTTCTATCTGTTGGCTGTTGCATTGCCCAAAACATAATTTCCTTTGCCCTTGACTGCAGCAGTGTGACAGGAGGCTGTGTTTTCCTTTGCATGTTTGTGTTTCAGGTAAAGATGGAATATGAAGCAGTGAAGGTTTGCAGTGTGTTTATGTCAGTGTCAGCATAGGAGAGGAATGTCCCCCCTCCAGCTGCTGTATCACAAAACTCTGCATGTGATTTGCCTGCTACGTATTTTAAAACCTCTGGAGTTTCCACCTTTGGAGTGCACAGCTCACCCTTCATTTCCAACTCCCTGGAACACCCACTGTGTTAATACATTTTCTTGACCAGGGTGTTCACACACTCAGATCTGGACCAGATGCTAACTGGGTGAGTCACCACATCAACTGATCCTGCTCTGGCACCTGCAGCTGCCCAGGAGTAAAGGTGGAATGAAAGAACACACAACATAAAAGCACACAATCACTGGTTCACAAAAAGGGAAGGCTTTAAGAAAGGGAGGACTTTAACGAGTAGTATTAGGAAAGTATCAGGGAGAATTATTAAATGGTTGAGTAGTCTCCCTAGTGAGTTGATGAAACATCTCTTTGATCTCTCTGGACTACCCAAACAATTAGAAAGTTTGCTACTGGAGGCAAAGATGCAATGGCAGGCTGATAGACGCTGTGACTAAATAGACCTTGTTTCTCTTTCTTCCTTGGCCACCAGCTTTTAAAAGGAATAGTGGTTTTAAGTGTTTGAATAGAAATGGGGCTTTTCCTCATCATCCTCAACTTCCAGGCCTTTGTTTGATACCTCCCTTTATTGAATAAAATTCTTACATGCTGAAAAATACTAGAGAATTCGCTGAAGATATTAAAGTATATTATTTGGCCAGGCACTTTGAAGAACTTCTTCTGTGATAAAATTACTATAGAATGCTTATCAGAGACTACAGGAATGCAGCTGAGAGGGTTTAGTTTGCCCTATTACTATGGATGTGTCATCTGTATGACACAGAACCACTTTACTGGTGAATACTTGCTCTTAGCAAGAAAGGGGTACAGAGGAACCCTGATTATGAGAGCACCACAATCTAATCTGTCTCCTTCCCCTAAGTTTGTGGTTAAAATCTGTTGGCATATGGCCCAAAATATATTGCCTCTGTTACAGCAGAGCAAAAGTATGCAAAAGTATTTCCTCTAACAATCAAAGCTTCAGTGCAAAAGTAGTGACCCAAATTAACTGTTTGGAAGAAAAAGGTTAAAGGTGTTTTAAAAAAGCATTCCTGACCAAACTGAAATAAATCAGCAAACTTCACCCACACATCCTCCAAACCTGCAATCAGCAATAATTTCATAGAAATAAAACAAATGGATTGCCACATTCCTTCATGTCTATTACACTTCTGTCTTCATTGCAGAAATTACTCAGAAATGAAAAGTTGGAAGGAAACTTGGCTGTTGGTAGTAGTTTTATCACTTGTATTACAGCAAATGTACTCTCTACAGAAATTTCTGGGATGCACTGTTTCTGGTTCTACTAAGCATTCTGAAATTCTTCATTTAAAAACTCTAAAGCATTTTCAGTAATGAGGGAGTCCTTTGGATAAGTGTATTATAGCTACAATTCAGTTACACCTACAAATTTTAGCCCCCAGTCTAGAAAGGCACTTCGTTAATAGAAGCACCTTAACATGCATGTAAACTGTTTTATTTAAGGTTAAGGTGCTCTCTGGATCTGGGGTTTACCTTTAAGATAGATTTCTGGATGGCCTATTTCAATGAAAAAAATCAGTGTTTAGCTACAAAACAAGCAGGAAATGGAAAAAAAACACCGCCACATTTAGTTCCTAGTGTAGTAAGATATCAGATGAGTAATAAGTGGAGTAAAATCTTAATTATAGCAGAATTAGATATGACAATTCTCACTTTTATTTACTTCAAGTTTATAGAAAAAGGATGAAGTCAGCATTTCTAATTAAAATCAAAAAGAAAACAGTACATTTTCTTCACAATTATTAGCTAGGAAGAGAAAAGAAGTACTTGAGACCTGTCCAAAAGTAGGGTTGTGAAGTAGAAGTCAGTTGGACTATGCTAGGGTTTGTGTTTTAATAAAAGAGGTATGTGAAATGGGAGATTATTTGTGAAGTGTTTTGTGTGAGATTTTGTTGTACTTTAACTTCTTTTGCTAGGGAAGATATCTGGCTCTGAGGAAACTGCATTGGAAAATCTCTAGCCTGTAGCAATGGCTTGTCAGTTTTGACAGTGGACACTTGGTAGCTGGTGGAGTATGTGGTAAACACCGGGGAGAAATTAGATGCTGAGACTGTATTAACAGGAGAGGTGACATTTATTAGGAAGAAACCATGTTGTGTACAATCAATTCTGTCATAAAAAAAGGATTATTATGTGTTATAGGAAATACTGAAATCAAGAAATAGAAAGAGTTTGGAAGGCATTGTTGAAGAGTTTATTGTGCTTTGAGAACTGGAGAACATGGGAAAGATCCTTCTCCCATGCAGGACTCTTCAATAAACCTCTTTTTCCCCCTAACATTGTGATATGAAATGGGAAATGCTTTAGAGTAAACTATTGGATGGTGTACACAAATGTTTTTGTTTTTGAAGCAAATAAAAGCATTTATTAATTTGGGAGAGACATTGTAAGATATTCTTCTCTCTCATAAAAAAGCTCAAACTTCATTATACTGATTGAAAACACAGACAATGGCAATGTAAATACACTAAAAATGCAACATTTCAGCTTGACACCTTAGAGACAGTTTGACAGTTCAGCAGCTTTGTGTTCTGTGCCACTGCTACCTTCCTGTAAATCATTTCTCTGAGCAGCAAATTGTTAACATTGTCTTTTGGCTCCTACGGCAGAAATAAAGGCTGAGACTGACCTGCAGGGTAATGCAGTGATTCCTGATAAAAGCAGAACCAAAGAAAAGTGTTTACTTGATGCTGATTCAGTGATATCTATGTTGAGCCCAGCCAGGTGCTGTGCTCTGTGATGCCCAAGACTGCTGATGCTCAGCAATGTGAAGCCCCATTGTGTCTCTGCTGTTTCTGCCCAAGAGATCACAGCTCCATGCTCTGGCAATGGGAAGATGATAGAAGTGGGAAGTAGATTCTGTCCTCTTTTCCCCACTTCTGATGATCCTGTGCATTCCTCTTCTTTTCAAAGGCTCGGGGTGGGGCAAGGTGCTGCTCACATGAGGCCAGCTGATAGCAGAGAGTGACAATCTGCAGTTCATGCCCCAGAAAAGAGTATGAGAAGGGAAGATGAGCAGGCCAACATCCTGGGGGGCACTACCAGGAAAAGGCCCCAAGGGAAGGTCCAATCTTTTAGTAAGGAGAGATTGGCTGGGAGAGGCATTTCTGACAGAACAGGAATCCTGCTCTTTCATGCCCATTAACATTTCTCTATATTGGTTATTAGCACTGATACTCATTGTAACACCACGATCCTTCCTTTTATGAAAATTGTAGATGCATCACATGGTACAAGCATCAAATAGCATCATGGAGTCTATACAAAGACATTCACTTCCTTAAATTGAAACCCCATGTATGTTGCAGTAAGGAAAGAATTTGATTATTAATTATTTTACTACTTTAGTATCTGGGTCCTCCTGAGAAAAACTTAACTCTCAGTTACATTTCAATTTGATATAAATAACCTGTGACAAAAGTTATTATTTGAAAAGTTGCTATAAAGAGTCCTCCTAATTGATGATAATTCTTTTTTTTCATCAAGCATATACCATATCCCTGGTATAAATTGCTTAAATATATACTGACAAGTATTGCTTAGTATGTCAGCCATACTTAGAATATTGAGCAATGTGGTAATGTGGTGCTATTTGACACTGTGACCTTTACTCAGTAATAAATGCACATGGCATAATGGATATCAGCTTTTACATGCCACAATTAAGACTATTTGAATTGTTTCTGTAGGTTCTTCTACATATAAAAGCTTAACAGTAAATTAAATGTGGTTTCCCCCTCATTCCCTCATCTCCCAGCCACATGTAGTGCAGAACACAGAGCTTAAAAACTCTAGTTGTTTATATTCTGAAAATAGTGAGAAAAAAACAGTCAGAAGACAGCAGGGATTTGTCATTTCCCTTTTATTACTATACCTTTTTTAGGGAGGAAGAGCAGCTATAAGTCAAAGAAAGCCCATGTGAAATATAAATGATAAGAAATAGAAACGATAGGTGGTAATACTGAAGCAATAGAGGTGGAACAACTGGAGGAAGCACATGCATCCAAACAGCATCCCTTTAGGTATTCTCCACTTTCACCAGCCTTTTTCTTACTGTCTTCCCTCCATTTCCCCAAGGTTCCATTTCTTTTGTTGGCATTAAGCCAACTGAGTGTTAAAAACCATCCCTTTCCCCCCCAAAATAAAAGCAAAATTCACAACAGGTGAAGTGACACAAAGGCAGCATTCTCGATAGAAGTACCTGAAGCTTTGGCTGTAAAATATAAACATAACTGAAATAATTCTGGAATGCAATTGTGAAATGAGGTGATACTCAAACTCATAAATTCATATCCTTTAGATTCATATCCTTTACATAATTTTAATCTATCTGGATAAAAAGGTCAGTGTGGATGTGTTTTGCTTTTAGTGCTTATTTTAGACAGGCAGTCAATGTCAAGCAGTAACAAGGATGAAAAATGCTGTAATATATTAATTAGTTAATGCTGTAAATATTTTGCATTGCAACAGAGGTCACATTTAGCCATGATGGAAACAAAACTCCGGTAAAAGGCTGTTTCATATGTATGATGTGATTGTAATGTAACATAAGTCTATCTGACTCGCAGCCTTCTTGAACCATACTGTCTCCTGTTTTGCACTGTAACAGTTGTTACAAGTCAAAGCAAACCTATGTTGGAACCATTTATACCTTTATTAAGCTATTGACAACTTCTATCCCAAGATTTTCACACAATTCTGCCTTCCATGGCTGCCTTATAGGTGAGAACACCAAAGCATGACCAGAGCTATTAGCTGCAGTCTTTCTCATGGAGAGGCCCTAGGTACACATGCTACTGGAAACTGATTTTCTGGCCTAGAATAATAGTGACGTTTCAAGTATTGTAGTCAGCTTTAGTTAGAAGAATCATTTGAGATTCAGCCATCCTTCATTTTTATGATGCATCAGTGGTGTTTATGTTCTTGCAAATCAGTGCATTGCTGTTGCTGGTTCACTGCTATCACAAATCTGCATGCTATTACACAGAGGCGAGTCGAATCTTGAGTATCCATTTTCTTTAGTGGCTTTATCATACCCACAATGTATCAACTAAACTTACCTACAAAGATGCATGCAGAATATGTCCTTTTTCATGGACTGATTCTTTCAGTAGAGTGAATTTCTTGATCCTTAGAACAGGTAGGAGTAATTTACTCTTCTCCCTTCTATGATAATAGTTCTGCACGATTCTGCCCATCCACAGACCGCAAAGTAGAGAAATTTTTGCTTCTTCATTGTTGTTTGTTCCTTCTTGGATTGTCTCTTTTCTGAGACTCCAAACTCTTTTTTAATCTGACCTTTCTCTTAACTCAAAAGTAGGAAAGAGAAGAAACACCTAAGCCTTTACAGCTGTCAGTTTTGTCCCTCAATGGGATTTAAACTCCCCCTCCAAACTTACACATAGGCATAGACCTTCCTCTTGTGAGCTGATTTCTGCTGGTGGTAGGAAATGGTTGCAATCATAAGAATAGTTAATGATCAATACCTTTAGACTATGATGTTTATTCTTCTCAATAAGATAAGCTGAGGCATTATGGACATACACAAGAACTTTAATTCCATTAAATGTGCTGTGTGCTCATGGTAGAGGTGAGTGCAGTGGAAAATGTAAAAATGGTGATCTTTCAAACTTCAAAATCCAACAATTTTTTCTACATGTCCCTTGGCTGAGATGTAATGTCAGGTTTTATCCCCTTTACAGAATTACTTCATCCAAACTGTTTAGGGAGATATTTAAGTTTATAATCAGCCTATTTTGTACAACAGGGTGTTTCAGATACACTCAGTATTCATCATTATACGTTCTGATCTTATGGTGTGGTGTTGCTGTGCAGTAGTTCCACAATAACTGTGCTTCTGCCCCAGATGGTTTCCTTCATCTCTGAATGGGAAGAATCTTAATGTATGGCCCAAGTCTGGAAGTCTTAAAGCAGCTAGATTTTGACCAGTGATTGGTATTCCTATTGGCTAATTTAACTTAGATATGGCCACAGTGCACTGCAGCCACTGTAAGATACCTTGCAGCCATCAAACTATTAGGTCCTATCAATGTCAAAACAATTATACACTGCAGTCTGGAAGAGCACTTGCTATCCTGTGATTGTCCCTTAGACTACCTGTTTGGAGGTTGCTTCAGGAGGTATTGTGCTATCTCACTGTTAATTTTTTCAGCATACCATCATAAAGCTTCTCATTCATACAGGGAATTATTATCACAATTTAAGTATTTTATATTTCTATTTCTTTGATCCAGACATATAACCATGTTATTTTCCTTATATAACAGTATTCTTGCACTATGTGTGTCTGCTGCTAGCAGGATAACCACCTTGTACAAGATAAAGAATGACTGTTACTAAATAAAGAAGAGGGGTAGAAGAAATGGGACCAACAATAGAGCTGGTATAGAAATTGTTACCATAGCAATCTCTTCAGATGAGCTAGAGAATGTTTAATTGCCCAGCCCATCATGGTACAGTTTATAACTTGATTACTCAACTCGCAGAGGGGAAGTAGTCATGGGGCATGCCTTAGAAATCTTATTCTTATCTGGGCTCCAAATGTGAATGCCCAGATTCAGCTTGATATGATTAGGAATAGCAGAGATGTTTTTGTCTAGACTGCAAACTCCCTGGGATAGGAACCACGCTCTTTATTATTTGTCTATAAACTGCCTATTTTGGGTGGTGTCCCTGAGCATGGAGCATAAATAATGAAATGGAGATAATGAAAACTAACCCAACATAAATCTGTGCATTGGTGACCAAACAATTGCAGTTTATTGAGAGTGTTCTGCAGGCCAAGGACACTGTACTGGCATACTGTCCTCATTTACTATGTGATGTTTTCTTCCCTCTGTTTCTGACACCCATAGTATTGCACTGTTAGATCCACTGTGCTGCTGTGGGGTTTCTTTCTTATCCTTCAGGTAATCCAGGACATCCATCTGTCTCGGACTTCATTTTCACAGTCTCTTGCAGCCTAGCCTTTCTGTATCCAGAGGATTCTGTCCCTAGTATCTAGATCTTTATTAGCATAACCTGTTGAATATACTCCAGTGCTGCCTTCTACACTTAGCAAGCACTCCATAACATAACATCCACAATAATGTCTCATTCTATCCCTTCTACATCCTCTCTAGTATTTTCCCTTGCTTGTATGTCTACAGAGAACAGGGCCATTGCAATCCTATCCAGGTGATATTATGTTCTCAGTTTCCAAGATCATTTTTTCTCTTCATATCCAGTGGACTGTCTTTCAGTGTACATTCTTTTGGGGCACAGATTATCCTTGTTTAGACTGGTGCAAATTGGTTTGACACCTAGCACAGAGAGGGCCTAAATGGTGCATGTATTTTGGGAGTAGGTGTTATATAATGACAGAGAAGTGCAAAAAGCGTTCAGCCTTCATGTAAAATTTCAGAAAGTCTGTTCTACATGACAGTGAAGACTTGTTAAATTTACTTAGATGCAGTCTGAAAAGTTAATTGGAATGAGGCTGGTTGGCCCCGCTTGCTGACAAAGTCAAATCAGTCTTCCCATATCTACCACAATAGAGGAGTAAAAAAGAGCCTAATTCTCAAGTGTCAGGTGATTAATATACAGCCAAAACATGGTAATTGTCATTATCTATGTCGTGGTATGAGACAGAAACAATCTCTGCAACTGGTGCACATTATGCACATCCCACAAAGAGTGAAGTACTACACCTTCCAGGGTTTCTGTACCTGAGCATGCTCCATTGCTGGCCACTTTGGATTTTTGTAGTTTCAGTTTTAAAAAATCCCTGTTTGCTCTGCTTACTAGACTTTCTAAAATCTCAACAATCAAGGTGCACCACTGTAATGGAAACTGTTTTTTACATTTTTAATTCACTTTTTACATTGTATTTCTATCTTCTGGACTCTTCTTTTGTTACGTCAGTGAGTGCAAAATTCACTGTAGCACTGGGAGCAAGTCCCACCTGTGCTAAGAGCACATCTGCTCCATACCAGTTTACTGCTTTCACCACCTGCATTCATGTTACAGAGGAACATCTGGATACTATTACAATTATAGAAGGTGCAGGTTTTATTCTTGGTGCAGGATTGGACTCTGATTTCACAACCTTTCTCAAATAGTGAAGCTCATGTAAATACATCCTGTCCCATTTATAATCAACATACAATTAACATCAATAAAACATAATGGATCTTTATACTAATTATATCTTCATCATCATCATCAAACATAATTGAGGTATTATTAATGATGTTAAAGAGTAAAGGCTGTGAATTCAGCCCTCATCATCTGGGAGAGAATTGTGCTCCTTATGTCCTTCCTCTTTTCAAGTAGCAAATTGGTTGTGGATTTCTTTATCTCACAGAGAGAGAAGAGATGGACAGCATAAGGCTAACTGGTTCTTGCTGACTTGAGATCTGTCACACAGACAGAAGCAGACACTATTTATAATCCTTCAGAATTGTTTATAGAATATATTCCTACTCTTCCCACCCAACAAACTGTAGGGAAATGTCACTGTCCTTGATTTGAATATGAGAGTGAGTGCTTGCATGTGCAGCATGGTATAAATCCGTTCCACAGCCGTGGCCAGATAAGGAAACAGACCTCAAGATGAATAAGTGAAAGGGGACATGGAATGGGAAAGGGAAAAGGCAAAAGTGATTTAACAAATTCCAACTGGGAAAGAATATGAAGCTGTACCTGATGCATGTGCTTCCTGCATCTTTATGGCAGTATTTTAGAAATGTGAGAGACTGTTACTTTGCCAGAATAGACAAGGAAGCATAAATGTAACCACAGAGTGTAATCCTTGAGGCATTTTAGCTCGTTTACAAATGTGTTCACACCATTTTATCAGTCAGGCATTGCTAAACAGGTGTGACCATTTCCTCCTGACATATTTTCCCTGTTTCCTCCTCGTATGAGGAAACTCAGACTTTTTACTTCTGGCTGTGGTTATTTTAACACATAGAGGAGACACAAGCAGTTTGTGCACTTGCTGAGTAATGGATTACTAAACCCAGCACATTATGTGTAGGCAGAAGCGAGGTTTTATATTACTTCTTGAAAGACTATATTTCCAAAATAGTTTATCACTGTACCAGATGATCAATTCAGCAATATTCTATATGTGATATTGTATCACTGCAGAGAGAGAACATCTTTGGAAACAGCATTTTCTGGATATAAGGATCAAACCTGGAGCTTTCAGAGATGTTTGTACTCAGATGGAGAAATCCATTATAGTTTGGCACAGATCTTCTTTTTATCATCCATAATTTTCAACAAAGGATTTTGTTATATGGAAGATAATGGCAGTGCATATATTCTGCTTTCAAATATGTTCACCCTTCTGAACTGTTTCAGCTGTCCTCCTCCTTCCAAGGTTTTATGTACATTATCCAGACATCTGTCTTCCCTTCTATTCTGTATGTAATGGCAATACTTTTTGCTAAGGTATGTACCTTTATGTAGCCTAGGCCTCTGTCTTTTCCACTATTATCTCAGACATCTTAACTTTAGTTATTACAAAATATGGTTTCTGTTGTATTTGTATGGAATGAGAATAGGAGCTTCTCTATTTGAAAGACTTTATTTTTCAATTACATCAGTAAAGTCTACATCATTTATGTATTATAAAAGATGCTATTCCTGCCTATGAACTGTGTCTTACATTGTCATTGTTTTCATTCTAATCAGGTTCAACTGTAAATCTGTTCAGAGCCTTCACTAAATATCTTTTGGCTAATTTCTTCAGTTAAATATCTTGCAAAAGCAGAGCAACTTTCTTAACGTGCCTCTGTATCATCTGCCTCCCTTCTCTGCTCACATCTTTTGATTACTTCCCCTACCTTGAAATTCAGCCTTCTGCTTGAACACCGAATAATTCCTCCTCACCACATCAGTCATACCTCTAAAACACCAAACATGTATGTCAGGATTTGGATTTGCTTTAGCCATAAACCTCTCTGTGGCTGGTTTTGTCTCTCCACCTTCCCTAATGCAGTTTCCTTCTTTGTGGCTTTCCATGCTTTCCCTCCTCCAGGTTCTAGCTTATACAGAGCAGTGCTGCCTAGAGTCTTTCATATGCAAGAGACCATAACCAAACTATGCACATCCTCAAACATCTCAAATGGTTCCTCACTCACCTCACAGACTTCTTCAAAAAAAGCATTGCTTGATTTTAAAATTGCTTGGGTTCATCTTTGTCTCCTTTCATCTCTTCAACTAATAGAGGTCCATTACCTGCTCTTTCACTCTTCCACATTTGCCTTTTCCTTACTTCATTTTTCTGGATCATGGATGTCCACCAAATTGCAAAAAGTCTTTCAGCACTGATGCAAATAAAGTGACATTAATTTGCACCATTTTTTCTCAGCCTTGCCTCAGATTTTCTCTAGTGGTTTTACATTTCTGAAGCCTCGGTATTTTCACAGTAACACCTATTGTTGTGAAGCACCATCTGGGATCCAACTCTAATGAAAAAGGAGATACAAAATAACTTGGGTTTGGAGATATGCTGGTGAGAAACATTTGCTTAACCATATGGAAATTGCATTTCTTTAGAGTGCAGACCTAAAGCTGAAACAGTAAGGATGACAAGGCAACTCCCCAGAAAATTCTTAAGAACTCACATAATATCTCTTAAAGAGTCTGTCACTTTCCTTTTTTAATGAAGAAGTTCATTATCAAGTTAATGAGAAATGACACTTCGAGCATGTTCTGCTGTAGCTTTGCTATGTTCCCATTTAAGGCCTTAGTAAATTGTGTAACTATGAGAAGTGTTGTGCCAGTATTGTTTTTGATAAGTCCACTTTATAAATCCAGGGTAATCATAATAGAAATCATTGCTATTCTTTGTGAATTAGATGAAGTATATAAATTGTGTGCATAAATGTTTCTGTTTTGGATCAAGACTTGTGAAATCCTAATCAGAACAACTTTGAATGAATTTAAAAAAAAAAAAGAGGCAGCTCTTTATTAGGTAGGGTGTAGGACCTGAGTCAGTTTGCTTTGGTAGATTTTTGGGGTAGGAAGGGATGTGGGTTTGTTTGTAAATAGAATTTAACTTCATGCACCAGAGGTAGAATTATGCAATTAAACTTTTAGAAAAGCTTCTGGCACAAGGATATTGCAGCACTGTAAAAAAGAGAAAGGACATTTCACACCCAGAAGTTATCCATATGGCCACTGACCACATGTTTGGTAGAGATGTGAACAATATGTCATTGGTATTTACAATTCCAGGTAGTTTTCTTGTATGCCATAAAAAGTAAATGCTTAAGCAACAGTCTTTGCTGTGTAGATCTTTAATGGGTGTGGGAAATTCTCTTTATTTAGCAAGGAATGCCCATCATTTGCTGTCTTGGGAGATGTGTTGGCAACAGATGGGATCTCAAGAGCATTGTTTCACTGTTATTCTGATTGTTAAAATGCAGTTCATTTCATTCCTTTCTTTTTTTTTCTTTCTTTCCTGCAGGGGTGAGAGGGACTGTGAAAAATAGAGGGGGAAAGTAAAGAAAGCTAGAGAGTAAAAGAGAAAAGAAAATGAAATTTGAAAGAAACAATGGGATGAGAATCCCAGGAGAAGTGTTGAAAAGCATGGGTGAATTGAGAGCGCTAAGTTTGGGCAGAGAATGCTGGCAGATATTCAGCACATACAGGGCATGGTAATGGCAAGAAGGGAAGAAATAAGAAAACCTTAACTGCTCTTGAGTTCCATGATGTTTTTCCCCCCGTTTTCATCTCCTTTGACTAATGTGCTAGGGTACAGTAGACACTGGATTGTGGAAAATATATTGTGGGACCTTGTACCTGGGACTAAATGCAATAGTGCAATACATGGCACTGCCAGAAAATGGCAGCTGACTTGGTCTTCCTTGCAAGTGGACAGATATGGCACCATGTGCAGTTTAGCAAAAGAAATTTTGGGTTAAAAAACTTTGATTTCATTCTTCTTTGGGAATTTTATTTAAGCATGTCCTGGGAGGATGCTCGGAGATTCTATTGTTGCTCAGAATATGGCATGCTGCCCACATCTGTGTGAGGTTTTTCAGCAGAACCTTAACACTTCCAAACAGATGTTTCAAAAAAAAAAAAAAACAAAAAAAAAAACCAACCAACCAAAAAACCAAAAAAACCTAAGCACCTTTTTTCTGAAATACAATATGCACAGGTTTGACTGTATTTTTGTTACAAAAGTCAAACAGATTGGCATGTTGAACAAGGAAGATAATGTTTTGAACCTAACACGAGAGGTAATCAAGAGCATTAGTTTAAAATGTCAATCTCTTTTTCTTGTTTTTGCATGTAAACCTTGTGGGGAGAGCCCTTACCCTCTCTTCTCCACAGGAAAATTCAAGAGTAATTTTCCATCAGATAACATGGAAAGAGGTAGTACCTGAAGTATTATGAAAGTGGCCTCAGTATTTGAAAACAGTGTCAGTTGCACGGAAAATTACGGCTGTGGTTTCTCAATATGGGAAGTGATTTGAGGACACTCCCAAATGCATTCTGTCCTTCACAGTTGCATTTATTTTCTGTTTTAAATTCCAGTTTACCATTCAAGACATGTTGATAGCTTCCCTTTTTCACTCTGCCAAACCCATTCTCTAACATGAATGTCTGACAACTGGGGCATTTGAATATGAGCATTACCAGAAGTCTGGTGATGTTTCCCCATCCAGAGAAGTGAGTTCTCTTCCTCCTGGACCAATTGCAATGAAAAATGTGAAAAAATATTATGCTGAACAAACGTCCAGTCTGTCTCCTTGCCCAAAGAAGTAATGCAGTCTATATTAGTCATTCCCAATAAGTATTGGTTTAACTATTCTTAAAGGGGTCCAGTGATGAATACACTACAGTTTTTCTGGTGATCTAGTCCAGTATAATATTAAACATTAAAAATGCTTTTCCTGGTGCTTAATCTGAAATTTCATTGCCACAGTTTAAATTTATGGATGTCAGACCCTTCCAATCCTTTATGTATAGCCTTTTACATGTTCAGAGGTTGTTACTGTTCCAAACCTGCCCACCCCTTGTCACATTCTAGAGTGTTTTCATGAGCTCATTGCATCTTTCCGTGAACATGCTGTCAGAGTCCCTGGTCAGCCTCATTATTTTCACTTCACCATCTCCAACCTACAACTGGACTCAGTCTTCTTGCTTGTGCTTGTGCTTCTGTCCTCCTGTGTTTTTATGTTATTGCAACAGCACGACATGGCTGACTCCTATTCAGTTTGTGATCCACAATAAACCACAGATAATTTTCTGTAAGTTTCTACTTCTCTGGTGTGGCCACATCTGCTTAGCTATGCCGTATTTTGAACACCATATGAGGTAGCAGTTCCATTCTGATATTTTCAACATTTTTTCAAAAGCTTAGAAAGTAATAATGAAGTATTTTTATGGTCAGGCATATTTTGATTAATATCTGAGTCCTTTTCTGACTTTCCCCCTATATCTTTTGTGTCCTGAGACCACCAGTGCTTAGTGATCACAAATGAAGTTAAAGTACTTGGAACAGAACCTCCTTATTAAGTACATTGAATTTGATCATTCTCTTTAAGGGATTTTATGCTAACGTGCTGGAGGACTACTGAGAATAAAGGACCACCTCTAAGTGCTTTAAGTAGGCCACAGTGTTTAATCTACTCTGTGTTGTCCTAATTGTTTTCTCAGCTGATTGCTGCTGAGTATTTTTGGGTTTGGATCTTTATATGCTGGACCCCAATAGTTTTGAAATAGGTCCTCAGGAATATGCCATTCTGAGAGAGGCACATTTGATGGAAGTACCTCCTCTCACATGTTTCTCTCAGGATTTCAGAAAACTCTCCTCTTTCTCCATGTTAGGGTTTTGTAATTTGTTTCATTTCTAGTTGGCCATCTGAAACCATTCAACAGTTTTTGATAAACATGCTACTTTGGTTTATACTTTGGAGACAGGAGTCAAATCAATGCTGCAGCAACTGCCAGTCATTTCTAACCAGTTAATAGGATTTCAGGGGAAATCATGACGACAAGGAATAATGGGTTCTCTGCTGTAGTCACAAGTCTTTGCTTGGAGCTTGCATGGTGCATGGAAGATGCTGTGACTGGCACTGGCAGCTGGTCAGCTCAGGGGTTCTTCTCTCTGATCTTGAGAGGGAAAAGTGTTTTTAGTAGGGAAAGGTATCACTACAGATATTAGCTTGCTTACTCTTCTCTGTTATTTAGAGGAAAATTTTTCTTTGATAGTAGTGAGCCATGCTGAAAGTCTTTAAAATATTTATGAATTTAGTGTACAGGCATCTCTCAAGCATGGTTTGAGACCCAGGGCCAACAAACTTTATGGTTCATTATCTTATGAATTTCTTGCAACATTAATAGCCACTCTGCATCCATCCTGAAGTCTTGGGAGGAGCTGCTGTTACAGGACTAGTCCTGGATTGGTTCTACATTTTTTTTTAAGGTCTGAAGTTTTAAAAAACATGGATGATGGTGAGTGATAGGCAGTACTTCTTTCAAGAGCCCAGTCCTGGTATGTCTGCAATGGGTAGTCAGGGACGTCTCTGCACTGTGTTATGTTAGCAGGTTGTAGCACTTCAGCAAAATGTTTCTGAAGATTTTGGAACCCTGGGGAGGGTTTTAGCAAACTCTTTACGGTAGTATTTGGAGAATGTGGTCATCTCTGCTTCAAGTTCACAGAGTCCAAGGAGCTCTGAAGTCCTGCTACTGATTGAGGTCACCTGTTCTGTAACAGCATAGCAATTCTGGCAGCTCTTGAGACTGTGAGAGCTTAACTAAAGCCAGCACTGAAACTGAGGGAAGAAGGAAGAGAGCTGGACAAGACAAAGGTATTTTATATTAGCTGAACATACCCCGATCTCATCACCATGCACACAACCTGTAAATGGCAGTGAGTACTGTGTATGTTCATCATGGTGAGACACTATGGTGGGCATGTGACAGACCAACTGAGCAAACAGCAAACATGAACTAACTTTTATCTGCACATACAGAGGAGGCTTCCATCATGAAGGGTGGAAGAGCCTGTGGAATTCTTACCTTTCTAAACAATAATCATTATGGTATACACAATATTCCCAATTTCTTCCTATTCAGCTCCTTGAAACTCTAAAAGATAGGAAAGGGGCTCTCAGACTGACCTGCTGTGACTCAGTTTGAGTCATTTCACTTCTTATTATCTCTGTTTTTCCTCAAGTTGCTCATCTCATCAATTAAGATTTAGGTTTTTAAAACAGGAACTTTCTCTTCCTGTGCATATTTATCTTGTGTCTAACACAACGGCCTTGATCTTGGTTGAGGCCTCTTGGCAATACCAGAATACAAATAACAATAGCAGGCGCAGCAGAAACAATAACAAAGCAGGTTGGTTAACCTTTGATGGTCCTTTCCTGAGACATCTCTCAGTATTAGAATACAGTCACTTATCCATTTATTTATTTTTCTCTCTATGGTGACTTTGAGTTGGCATATTGTCATATTCCAATGACAAGTCACCACACTCCATGCACTGACTAGCTTTTTCAGTCACTGATCATTTTTTATTCCATGTAATTGCCTTTTGTTTGCAGCTGTTATTTTAAAGGTGACCCCTAACCCTGCTCAGGGAAAGAAATAATGGGTAGATTGAGGTCTGAGACTTTCTTACTATTACTCAGAACAAGTGAATATTAGCAAGGGCTGGTACTGCTGCTCATCTGCACCTGCATGAAAGAAAAAATTGAAGGCTAGGGTGTGGTGATGGTGGTGGGTGTATTTTTTTTCCTGCACTTCCCCCCCACCCTTCTCCAGCTGGTCCCTCATCTTGCTTCTCTCTTGTATTTCAGTTTCTCCTGTACTCATTTCTGTTGTGTGGAATTTGAGGTTTCTCAATACAAATTCCCTGCCCCCAGCCTGCGCACTCCCCACGGACCCAGCTTCCTCTCGCACATTCCACACTGGAGCGTACCACTCTGGAGGCAAAGTGGGCTCAGGGAAGAGTCCATCTGAAGCCTCCCTGTCCCAGGCCTGCTCCGTCATCATCCTCATCATCTTCACCATGCTGAGAGCATTTTCACCAGTGAAAATGCAAAGATAACGGTTCTCATGGCACTGAGAATTACAAATTCCTGAAATATTTCCAACATCAACCAGCAGAAAAGCAGGGTGATAGAAAACAAATGGTGACAGGAAGGCAACAGGGAAATTGGGAAGAGAAATTTAGGGCTGTATAGGCTAAGACAAAAAAAAAAAAAAGAGACAGAGAGACAATAAAGCCAGGAGACAGGGAAAAAAAAGCAGAAAGAGATGAAAAGCTGAGAAAATGTGAGGGCAAATCAAAGAATGAACAAATGAACCAGGCAGGCTGTAAAATGAAAGAGAATGAAATTAAGTGCATGGAACAAATATTCGGATAGTGATCAAGGATAGAGAGCAGATGCTGAATATGAGTGAGAGCCAAAACACAACAGGGATTAAAAAAATCTGTCAGAAGATTTGGGTAATTTCTCATTGAGTTTGTATTTGGTTTGATTTGAGTAACCCATCTCTCATTTTCATTTCAGCTTGTCTGCTAGGAGTCTGGTATATCCACAGCAGACTATTTTCAAGGGCTGTTGCTGGTGTTTTTCTTTGTACTGGTTTTTTAACCAGTACTAATTGGATGTGTCACCTGGGTAGGTCCAGGATATAAGTGTTGTGACCTTCTGTGGGAGAAGGTTTCTTCTATCACTTAATGAGTTTATGTTTGAAATACATGCTCAAACACATGGTCACCCAAACCTGCCTGCATCTCGGAGCACTCTGTTTCTGGGCAGTCTCATGTTGCTCACTGTCAGACTGGCACTCCTTATATCCACCCTGGAGAGGGGAAGCTCACAGGAAGAAGGATCAGTGTGCTGATGTGTGACCTGTGCATTAGAAACAGTTGTCATTAGCAGTTCAGAGCAGCACAAGGAGCCGCAAAAAGAATCATGCAGAAGGGAACTGAGCCAAATACAAACATTTCTCCCTCATAAAACATTGAAGACAGGTATCATATAAAGCTTCATTTATGAGCTGCTCCCAGTTACAAACCATCTCTAGCCTGGCAGCAGCACCTTTACCATACTGCTTTTAAATGAAACTGTCTTCCTCTGGTACTGTACTTTTCCATACAAGCTTGAGGGGAAAGTAATTTAGTTTAATAGCAGCCACCCTCATTTTGAAGCAGGCCTTGATTTAAAGCCGGAAGTAATTAAATGTAATGAAGCCCTAGGCTTCTGCACTAGGATCAGAGCTGTGTTATTCACAGCCATACATACACGTCCTTGTTGCTAATGTGTCGCTACTCTGTTTTTTTCAATCACCGTGGCCTGGGTTTTTAATTCCTGCTGGGCAGACTGTGGTACGGTATCTGTGAAGGTTAACAGCTTTACAGTAGTGGTCTGAAAACAGAAAGAGGGCTCATCTCAGGTCTGGGGTGTTTATGAGATTTCTGTGTGTGATCTAAATATGGCTTTTTTGTGCTCTATTTCTTCTGTTGCTTTATGTAGCAGTGGTTTGTCAATTCCTAACTCTAAACAAAAGCCTTTAAGGGAATAATTCCCACATTTCCCTTTCGACAGCAAAATTTAAAGTCAAGCTTGCCATTTAAAAGCCCTTGCATACTGCTGACTATTCTTTCTCCATTCCCCCCTCAAAAATTTAATCAGATTTCTCTGGATGTTCCCTGGGTGTTCTTTAGGTGTCCTTTACTCAGCTTGGTATCTCTATAGCTCCTTCTGTTTGGCTTGTTAGCACTTTGGGACAGAGAGTTTGGAAACTTCCTGAAGTCATTGGGAACTGTGCCATTGGCTTGAAAGGGGACAGGCTTTTTAACCTTGTGTTAACTCACTGGTAGAAGAAACCAAACAGACCTCTCAGTGTCCCTTTCAAGTTACCAAGATCCAAATATCAGATGTAATGTGTGACAGAATCCCAAAAAGAGGGTCATCAAAACAATCGAATCATACAGGAATGCTGTGGGATCCACCCGCCAGTGTAAATAACTCTGTGACCTCAGTTTCATTATTCTTCCTTTCTGATGTCAATAACTTCCCACCATAAAAGTGTACCATGAAATGGAAGATATTTGAGAAGTCTGCCTACCAGCATGGCTCTCATATTCAGAAGTTAAGGAAAAATATATCTTTCACTAATATGTGTGTGTCTGCATTTATATGCAGTGAGGTTGCATACGGTTTTTTAAAACTGGTTTTTTTAAATATAATGGTCTATTAAAAGCTGGATCATGCAAAGGTTTTTAATGCAGAGACTCAGGAGAGCAGCTATCTCCTTCTTTCACCTAACAGATCATGACTAGTCAGTCCTAGGAAAGGATTTTTTTTTCTATATTGTAATCATTAATAAGGCTGAAATATAACAATGCCACAAATTCTAATCTTATTGATCCTCTAAATTGACTCTTGATTAGTTTGCCCGTATCAGACTATCCTCTAAAAGGCCCTAAGATTTTCATCATGCAATTACTAGAAATGTATGCTCCCTATATTTTTAACAAGCAACTTTACTAAAATTGCCCCAACTAGGTTGTGGAACTGGCTTAACAATGTGTTATACTACTGAACAGCATTTTATGAGTGGCCAGTTTGTTATTTTGGTGTCCAAACTGGGTGTTCTGCAGTTAGGGGTGAAGTATGCAAGTAGATCAGAGCTAATGACAGCAACTTTCTTCTGGCAAAGCAGCACTTCCCATTTCCTGTTGATTTCCAGATGGGTCGGCTGATGGGTGGTATGGCCATTCCTTGTGTGGCTGAACTCAGTGGAAGCAGCTACTTCCCATGGATACCTTTTCTCAGCTTTTGTAACTCTCAGCTCTCAGCCACACACTAGCCCTCCTACACAGTATTCATCCATGTGCTGACTTTTCTTGGCCATAAGTGCCGTGGATTACTGATCCCTGTTTTTCTTCAAGTAATTACTTTTGCATGCTAATGGGTGAACAGTGCATATTCTAGTGTCCTGTGTGGAAACTGTGAATTTTCAGAGCACATTAATGTGGGTTGACATTTATGTAGACAGTTTGTTATACTGCAGCTTATTTTAGAAGTCTCCTTGCTGCCATCCTAGGTTTCTTTACCTTATTCCTTCACCTAGACATCCAGCCTCTTTACTTGCCATGCTAGAGCAGAGCTGATCAAATGGCACTTATTTGTTTAGATGGTGGAGGATAGCCAAGATCAGGCCTTTCACAGTGACAAGGTCCTAGAGTCAGTTGCAGGCCAAAAAAGCTGTAATCATTGCACCATGGGCCACACATAAATGGGCTTTTCTCATTTACTCAGTGCACTTAGTCCCTGCTTGAGATTACAGCACTCATATCATGTAGGACTGAAAAATAACTCTGCAAGGCATATGTTGTTCATATTTATATCTTTTGCCCCACTCTCTCCCCCTGTTTTTTTTTTTTTTTCTGACACAGGCCATACACTTTAGAGTGTAAACTTTTGGTAGAAAATTCATGAAAGTATATAGAGTTAATAAGGCATCCACGAAGTAAGAACATTCTTGGTTTCCAAGTTTGGAATGATCCTTGAAAGACCTTGTTTATTTCCCAGCAGAGTTGTGTATCTTCTGCATGTATGCAGAACAAGTACATTTCAAGGAAAGTGCTGTTATGGCCTTGTTACTTAAGGGATCTTATTGTTTCTTCCATCTTACGCAGAGATGCCTTTCCAATTTAGCAGATCTTGAAAGATCATCGGGAGGAATAACATCAAAGCATACCTTGCATAGCAGTGGAGACCCTTGTCTTTGAGACATACTTTGCATCTCCTAAGAAGTGTCAGCTCTGCTCTCCACAAGAACACAGGTAATTTCTTATCTGACCTCCTGTAAACAGCATGTCACCCCAACAGGCCCTTTCTGTCCCCCTGAACTACAGGAAGGCCCTGCCAGCCAAGCCACAGCAGTGGTCCCTGGGCAGATCTGACTGTTGGAGCCCTGTTCCCAGCAAGGCCTGGCAGACACCTCTGTCTTCACTACACACATGGCCTGGAAACCCCTCCATCTTTCTGATTGCACAGTAGACCAGTGCTGGGACTTTGTAAACAGTGTGAATGGGAATTATACAGCAACAAATAACTGTCTCTAAGCTGCAGGGTTTAGGAACCTGCCTGACCTGTCAGGGAAAGCTCTGGTCTCTGGCCCACCCTTAGATGGGCAGCAGCCCAGCCCCAGCCTGAAGTGCAGCCTGCACACCAGAGGCATATGCATTCACAGCTTTTAAGTTTGGGGGTAGTGTTGAGCTTTCAACACAGTGTGCAAACTTTCACTGCTTTTATTAATTACTTTTTCTCAAGTTTCCACATTTTATTTTATTATGTTAAAATTTCTGTAGTACAGTATGTTTTTTAAGCCCTTGTGGATTTTTACATATTTAAACCCCTGTGGATTACATACAATACACTGATACAGTATTTATCAAAGGTACAGGTCTGGTAGTATATTCCTAAAATCTGCCATTAGATCCATGTGTTTTCATGAAGTATATATGGGTAAAGATAACAGCATATTTAGTCATATCTTGTCTCATCTGATAAACCCCCTCAATTTTAAATAAAATATGGTGTTTATTCAAAAGTAATGTAAAATTTCATGAAACTGCTTTATGCTTTTCATGAGATTCAGTTGAAATGTGCGCTGAGTTTCACAGCAATATTTGTGATATTGTGAACTAGTTGTTATACTCATGGTATTAATAGCTGCAGTTTATGAAACAAAGCCTTAACAAATGGCAGTCGCAATTTAGTTGGATGAAATTAACTTTACCATATATAAAAACAGTTCTTAAAAATGAATGTAGTGTCATATTTCACAGTTACCATGACCAACTCTCTGCTCCTCCAAACTGGAAGGCAGACGTGCAATCCAAACTAAGTAAGGGAAGATAAAACCTGTTCTCAAAGTAGCAACACAAAACACCTAAAAATACTGTTCCATATGAGCATATTTTCTCAGTTTGGAAAAAAATCATCTTCCTCTCTCCTCATAACACATGCAGAGGTCTCTGCACTTCTCGCTTACTGCACAGCTTTCCACCGGCTGCTATAAACCGAGGGAGGTCGTTTTGGCTGCTTTATCTCAAAAAAACAATGGATTTCGTTGAAGTCTTTCCCACAAGGGCACTGTTCAGCTGCTTGGGCACAGCTGCTGTGCAGGCCATGAGAGAAGGGCAGGGCTACCAGGGGTTTGTGCTGCCACGGTGAGGCTGCAAGGATGGGTAAGGGCTCGTGGTGCCACTGATGGTGAGGGTATGAGTGGTGAGCCCACAGTGCTGGCCCACTGCGTACCCCTGTGGGCCTGGGGACAAGGGCCAGTGCCTGGCAGTGCCCCAGTGTTGTGGCTGGGGACATCTTCCAGCCACCTTGGCTTCTCTTCATGCACTGTGTCCAGACCTGGTCCAGGTGACTGCCTGTGACCCATCCTGTGTCCTGCCTGTGCTGAAGCAGGATCCAAGCCCGAGATGCTGTGGTGTGGGGCTCACATGGGGGGTCTGATGCAGTGCCATGGGGGCAGGAGGCATGAGTAGGGAGGAACATAGTGAGGGGTCAGCACACCCTTTGCAGTCTGGCCCAACTGAAACAACCACTTTGCAGCTTTCCAGGCCCTTTAGTTGGCTTGGAGCTCATGTGGCCTTGGGGGTGGCTGCTGTGACAGAGGTTCTGCCAGGCTGGGTGCAGGTGGCTGATCTTTGTCTGGCAGCACGTGGGTGGTGGCCCCCAAAACCTGGGAGGGATGTGTGGGTTGGCTACAGGGAGGGAGCTTAAAGTAGAATCTGCCTTTAGGTCAGTTTGTCTTGTTCCAAAAGTGTGTGGGCTACAACCAGAGTGGTATTATAGCAGGGGAGAACAGCATGTGTTTGATTACACGTTTAAGAGTACAAGAAAAGGGGGTGTGTATAGAGTAACTGGAGAGCAGGACAGAAGGGTTGTGTTTGCTTCAGCTGGGGAATTCTTGATTTGAAAGTGCCACGGCTGCAGCAGCGTCCTGGGTCAGGTGGGCTGAGCAGGTGGCTGACACCTGAGCACTCACAGGGGCTCCAGGAGGCACACAGTGACAGCAGTGCTGATCCGTTCTAGCATGTTCAGAAAAACCCAGTAGAACATGGATTCTCTGACTGCATACATTTTCTGAAAGCAAAAGAAATCGTCTTATACCTCAATCTGCTTTAGCTTTTTAAAGGAATGTACTGAGTGGTTGAATGCCTTAATGGCAACTGTGTGCAACCTGACAGCTGATATTTTCATGATGATACAAAGCTGTTAGACCTATTAAAAAGTCCAATAATCTAATCCCCTTAATAAGCTATATTAAAATCATGTAAGTACATAATGCAACCACTGTAGTTGTTTTCCCTCTTTATAGCAATCTTACAGCTGTTGCTTTGCTGGGATTAATTTGTCTCTAAGGGGTTTCAACACTATCCTCCCCAGTGCATTATGAGAGCCTGTAATGTCATGTAATCGGGGCCATATTATTTTTGTCGAAATCTCTGGGAGTGATGTAAGAGGAAAAAGGAAACTAGCTAACTCCCAACCATTTGACCAAAGGTTAAATTAGTCTTGGCCTTCTCCCAGCCGGACCTGAAGCTTCTCAGTCAAACATTTGTTCTGTCCTGCTCAGAAAATGTGATGTCTTTTCTTGTCTTTTCTCCCTCCCATGTTTGTTTTGTTTTGCTTGTTTTTCTTTACCGATGTCACATGTTATCTTTAGTGTCATGCACTTATTTGTTGTGGAACACCTCACTGGGACAACAGATGTTACCTACTGGAGGGTCAAACCTTTGGTTCATGATTCTTTTAGATACTATGGGCAATAAGATTACATTTTAAGTGGGTCATACTACCCTGTACAAGAAAACCTGTATTTATTGTGTGTAGTAGATGCACAATTTCAGTCCAATCCAGACCAAATGGGCCTAAGTGTGGCCCTTTGTAACACTCCAGAAGCTGTTTACCTGCTTGAAAGAAGCTAGAAAACCTTGCAGCAGCAGTGGTTGGCAGGTGGTATGAGAGTCTCCCTGCAGACTATTCCAGCCCATGCATGAACCTCCTGGTGGTACAGAGTAACGAGCATCTGTCCTGTGGGTGTTTGCATGTCCATTCCTTTGTGCAAGGATGGATTTTGGTTTGGGTTTTTTGTTTCTTAATGTATGTGTGCACAATTAAGGCAAAAGATGAGGAGTTTTTTGAGGTTCTTTAGATTGCTTTGTAAGAAGATTGAATTGCAAAGGGCTTATACTGAAGTGTTCTGTTCTATGCGATGGGCTAGTAATGTCTGAAAAAAATGAAAAAAATACTGGTCTGTCCTTTAAGAATTCTGGTTACTTATCACCATTCTTTGGTGTGAGAATGGGATGGGCTGCCACAAGAAGAGATTTCTGACCAGAGTCAGCTGAATTGAGAGTGTCATGACAAGAACAATTTGTCTGGTGCACTGAACGATGAAAAACATTCTGAATAGGAATGAAGCAGGGGAGTGAACAGGACTGTAGGTGTACTTGGGTATTAAGCCCTGATGAAAGTTCAGAGATGGTCTACATTTTGCAAAAGTCAAAGTATTTCTTAATGCATCTGGCTTTATGACTTCTTTTATATGCTTCTCTGCTCATGTCTAGTTATATATTTGAAAAACTGTCAGAAGTCCAAATGCCAGTAGGGGCCAGCCAATTCAGAGATACATATTTTGGTTGCCTAAAGAATAAAATCTTAATAAAAAATGCTATTTATATTAATCAGAATAACAGTTCTATGATACAACAATGATAGTCGTATAAAGAAACCTGATTAATAATGGATGAATTGTTATAGTACTAATCCCATCGATCCCTTTGTTACACTACTTAATATATTTTAGTGTTCTCTATTTCCACAGTGCTTTAAACAGCAAACAGTGTGAAGTTGAACTATGTTTAGATTGTGTTATTTCCTTTTAGTTAAAGCATTTTCTGAATGATAGATTTGTATGGAAATTGCCAGCAACTCCTAGAGAAACATTAAGAATATAATTGAGGCTTGTGCATTTAGAATTTATACCATGCTTAGATGTTTCCATCTAATTTGAGCTTCCAAATAAAGTCACAAGAATTTGTGAATAGCCATGTGCCCTTTCAGGTTATTTAGGAGAATCTTTCAATCTTTGCAAGTGAAGCTGCAATTAATTAGTGTTAGGTACTGCTGTTTGCTAGCTCATGTACACTGTATATGAGCAAGGATAGTTCAAAGGTTAATTTTCTTTTCCCTTAGCTCTGCTGGGTGGACTGTGGCCACCCCATGGGAAGTAAGGGTTCAAAAGTGACCTTGTAGGTTATTCTCCTTGGGAAGAAACAAGTTGAGAGTCTGGTTGGGGAATGCTCTCCACCCTTGGGAAGAACACAGCTTGCATTGCATCACTTGTTTGCACTGGCTTGAGCATATTATTGTAGTTGTGAAGGCAGCTGAATTGTCTGTACGACTTGGTACCTTCTAGGAGGGTATTGCACTGTAACTGCACTATGAAAAGAAAATACCAGGAGCTTAGAGCAAGGAGCTACTGTGACTATATGCTGTTTGTGCAGTACTAGACAGCATAAAAGAGTACTGAGGCTAGTAACAAAGGAGTAAAGGAAAGTAACACCCAGGCCTGCATAAATAACACTATGTAACTGTGTAGGTGCATAAGGAAACTAAATAATGAAGTGATAAGAGTTTAAGAAAAAGTGTATCAGCATGAATTAGCTGATCAGTTTACAAAATCATTAGCATTTAGGATGGTGATTGTCAAGAAATCAAAATAAACTTCTACTAGTTTCTGTTTATGTGTTTTTTTCCTCTCTCTCTCCCTCTCTCTCTCTCTATATATATATTTAATTATAGGAGGTTTTAACTTAAAAGCTTACACTTTGTTTTTAATTTTTATTGTTTACATTCTCAAGTCATTAATGTACCTGTGTTACAATGCAGTTGTTTATTGGCAGCTTGGTGTTTTCAGTCTTCAGGATTTACCAACAGTTAGTAAGAGGCTCTAGTCAGGGCTCCCTGAGGGTGACCCAGCACATTGCATGCATAGTTATGTAGCTTTGCCATCAGTTATCAATAGCTGTGAGTTCAAAACATACAGCATTGCATATATTTTTAATTAATCAGGGTGAGATTAAAATAAAATTCCCAAATTAGGAAAGGTTCATTAGGATTCATCTGGACAAGATGAATCTTACTCTAAACTGCTCTGTCTATGCTGGAGGTGCTGACACCTGCTTTGTGTGTCTGATCTCCCACTGCTGTCTTAAAGGATCCAGTCAACAGGGTCACCTCAGTGTAGAGCTCTCACTTGAAAGCCGCTGGCTGGACCTCAGTTAGGAATCTCAGGTAGGAGTCCATCTCTAGACTCAGCTTTCCAAAGATTTTTAGTCAAGTAGCAATTAATTGGTATTAAGCACAGCCAGCCCTACGTGAGCCTTAATTGCTTCCTTGAGTTAATGCCTCACAGATACCCAAATACCTGTGTAACCTCGGTTTTTAAAGGTGCTGAACACATTCACTTCCCAGTGAACTCAGCAGGGATGAACAGTGCTTAGGTCCTCTGCAAACTCACCTTCTGTTGTGGGGAGCAACTGTAGGAATGGGGAGAGAAAGGGAGTGCAAGGGATTGAATTGTGTGCATCTGAATAAAAAACTTGCAGCCTGAACAAGTGTGTGTGGAAAAACAAATAAATAAACAAAGAAATAAATAGATCACAGGTGTATCCAAGATGGAGCTTGCCACTTGGCTGTGGAGAAGCAGGAAGCAACACAAGAAAACTGCAGGAGACTGATGCAAGTGCTGTAAAGCTCATTTGTCTATGATGAAGCTGTGGTGAAAACTGATGGCACTATTTATTAGCTGAGAGATCCTGCTCTGAGTCTAAATATGTAGAAGTGACTGGCTGGTGTGGCTCTGTGTAACAAGGAAAATCAGACCCCACGACGTAAGGCCTTAAAAGATCATTACTTCCAAAGAATTTCAAGGGCTTTCCTCAGCTCAGTTTGTCAAAAATATAAATTTTACTTCTACAGATCTTTAGGCAAACTGAATTCCTCTGCAAGAGTCTCACCATCTCTGTGTATGTGTTTGCATGTATTAATTTTTCCTTTGCAATTGGCAAATAAGCCAGTGCCAAGCAGGTCACTGTTCTTGGAGCCAGGAGGTGTGTGCTTAGACCCAGCCTTTGCAGCAGATTGTCCTCTGTAAGCTTGGGATGAGTTACTCCACTTTTTTTTCCCAATCACCTCCTTCTCCATAAAATGATGATAATAATAATAATAATTTTCTTCATAGATTTTCATTTTACTTTTAAAACCTTCAAAGCCTTTACCAAACCTAGAATGTTTGTGGAGGACAGTAAAGCCATGGTTTTGATCAACTGCACACAAATAATCAGGCAATTAATTAACAACTTCTCTTTTTTTTTGTGCCATGAAGGAGGATTGACAAAGATGTTGCAAAAGAAAGCAAATATTGTTGTCCCTGCAGGCCATTGCAGCTGAAATAACTTGATTTTATTAGAACAGTTTCAAAATGGATGCTTACATTGTAACTGGAACTCCCACAGTTCTTGTAACTTTGGTTTGTAGATCGTCCAAAGCCTATTCGTGCTGTAAATGTATTCCATAGGAAGTGATGGTATCTACAGTCTCATGAAGAGAGGACAAGTTTCTTTCCAGGTCTGAAATTCTTGAAAACCCCTGACATAAATAAGCAGCTGAAGAAAATGCATGGGTTTGGATTTTATATGGATTCTGGAAATTCTGAATATTGTATGAGGTTTATGTAACTAGATGTCTTACATGCAGAGGAACCTTTAATTTAAATTTCTAAAATAATACCACTTAAAGGACAGTTGCAGAGGAGGAGCTGCGCAGGAGATGTGATCAAGTGCATGACTGGGAGTGTGGCGTGTGGCTGTACGAGGTGTGCTGAGGACTGGGGGGAAAAAAGGAAGTGAAAACCCATTTAAGCCTCCCACTCCCCATTCCTGTCTTTAAATTTTGTTCTGCTTTATCAATTTTTCTCTCTGCTAAGCAGCATCTACAGTTGCTCAGATACTAATTTGCCTGTGGTTGCAATGGGAGATAGTTTGCAACTCAAGCTAAAGTATTCAAGCATTTAGCAACAGAGCTTTAATAACATTCAAAGCAGGGAAAGACTTAAAAACCTAGCAAGTTTACTTTTATTTCTAGGGTTATAAAACATATTTGAACAATGAGTTCTGAACATACAGTATGTTTGCTGCTGCTTAGTTGCCCAGTGAAAGTAGATTACAAAATTATTTGCTGTAAAGGTTGATAACTGTAACTGGGGAAAAGGTGTGTTGGACTGGTGAGGATGGTTAAGATAGGCTCGTGCAGGTGTGACTGATGACTTATCAAGCACTGGCTGCTGTGCCCGAGTCCAGAAAACTCAGTGATGTTTGCTGCCTTGATTCTGCAGTCTGAATCCCATGGGAACACAGTCTAGTGAGAAGCTACTGCCTGGCCTTCCTTGTGTTTAATTGCAAAGCTGGAAAACACCAGCAGAAACTATGTGTACATTCAGGGCTTTGCCACAGCCCAAAACTGTAGAGAGGCACCATTTACTCCAAAAGGAAGAGGAATTAAGAAGGGAGAAAGAAGTCCAATAGGAAGAACAATAAGTTACTTGTCCTTGAACTTTGTGTGAAACTAAGGCAAATTGGAAGAAGCCCATCAGTCTGATTTCCTTTCTCCAGCAGAATCTGCTGGTGGCTCAACACAATGCTCTACGCAATGTGGTTCTTGCTGCTGAACACAATTTCCACAGCCAATGCATGAAATTTACCTTTGTTCTTCTGTACTTTGTCAGCAAAACAGCTGAGAACAGAATTTCCAGTGGCTTTGGTTTGGTGACTATATTACTACCCCAAAGAGACAAATGGTAAAACTGAGGAAAGTGTGGGATTTTTTCCACTCAATTTTCCAAAATTCTAAAAGCATTATGAAATCTCTTGGTCAGCACATAATCCTAGAGCTTTCAGAAACTTTCAGCAAAATGCCCCCACCCAGACAAATTCTGCAGGCTGTAGTATGAATTTTTCCTGAAAAGGAATGGGGCCCCACTCTTTTCATGTTTGAAACTGCATGCTAGAAGGTTAGCTGGTAATTAGTCTTCCCAGAAAGGACATAGTAAAAACAAATCATAGAGTCATTTGTTGCTGTTCTACCTAAGAACACAGTTACTTAAAAGAGCCTTCTGCCAAAACCCTGAGAAAAAGCTCAGGATGCTCTATGTGATTTTACAGTAGATATCAACCAGCAACCCTGTCTTTTAGCATTGCACCAACCCTTCTATAATACACATGCAATTCTCTCTACAGAGAAGAAAACAGGCTTGGTATTTTCATAGGAAAGAGCTACAAGGGGATTCTGAACTCTGAGAAACAGTTTCTGCAGTGATTTTGTCATTGTAGTTTTTATGTCTCTATAATGGAATATGAAATTAACAAAACATTGTCTCAGAGACTTGACTATGAAGTTGCTGCAGATGCAGGAGATATGTGCATCTTTCTGTGGTTTTTTGAAAGGCCTCGGGCAGCTGAAGCTTACCATCATTTTCCCACTAGAGTGATCTGAAATAGAGTCATTAGAAAGCTTCACAAAAGGGAATCTAATGGGATTTGTGGAGTGTCAGATGTTCCCTAAGGAAACTCCTGTAAGAGTCTGTTTTACCAGTGGTATGTCCTGGCATTTTCCCCCATAAATGTATTTGTCCTTGGGAGGCAAATGCTGCAAGGGGAAGACTGCTGGAGTGGCTGGGCGGCAGCAAAGACAGGGTAGGAATTACTCTGTGTGTTGCTGCTGTCTCATTTATGGGAGGAGGTGGTTCTGTGTATATTGGTGTGTTCAGAGACCTGGCCAATTTAGCAGTCCCCAGGAGCAGTGTAGCAATGCCTTCCTGTGGCTTAAGGTGTGCAGTGTGCACTGTGGAGAAACATGGGAGAGATTCTCAAGAAAGGGTCTTGATCCAGTTTAGTTTCATGCCAGGACCAAAGGTGCGTGGTACTCTCAGCAGCCTCCTCCTGTGGTAAGGCAACCCTGGGGCAATTGAGCATCATATCCACACTCCCAGCTATCCACCAGAGTGTGGGAGCTTTCCTGGTACTGCTCAGGAGATCCAGGCTACTCAGGAACAACAGACTGGTAGCTCTGCCAATGCCCATTTTTTTGCAACAATATGTTTTTCTCCTTGATTTCACAGCCAGATTGTATTTATAATAGAATATGTACGTACATGATGCTGGAGGAATAAGGCTGAAGAGTATTTGGTGACTTTTCTGGACTTTTTGGAATACTTGACTTGAGTGGAGTCTGTCTGCTTAGTCCCCATAGCTGTACAGCATGGGATAGAGCAGCTCACCGGCCATCTCTGAGAGAGAGCCACAATCTTCTCTGGGGAATGAGCAAGCTGTGAGTTCTGACCTAGTGGTGTCAGATGCCACTAGGCATACCCTAGTGGGGACTGCTTTAGCCAAAATCCCTAATCTTCAGTTTCTTGGTGGGAGCAAAGAGTGCCTTTCCATTCAACATCCTTCCCAGAAACCTGAGTGTTTGCTATGTTCAAAATCAAAAACTAAAAGGAGGCCTCTCTTGCCAGGTACTGACTGTGCTTTGAGATTACATGTCAGGTGCCAAAGACTGAGGGAGACATTTTGGACCAATAGAAAGCAGAAAACAGCAGAAATATCTCAGGAGATCTTGCTCTATTTCCCTTTTTGTGGTATGGTGAGAGAATGGAGTGAGAGAAAAGCACCAGACCATGAGCTGAAGCCCTTCTGGAAGGGCAAGCAGTAGAAACACATTTTCTTTTTGTTTGGCAACAGGAGCGAGGTGCACACAAACATCTTGCTAATTATGTTGCTATAGGAAATGGGAACTCAGCTAGGCATACACAGCACAGGGAAAACCCCCAAAATTAACTGATTTAATATGAGCACCAGCCTCACCATGAGGAACCATAAGGGAGAAGGAGAGGGACTAAGCAAGGTCACGAAAAATGATCAGATTCTGTGAGAGCGCATATACACAAGTGTATGAAGATTTCGATAAAAGCTAGCAGTGGATTGTTGAGAGGCCAATGCAGTTAAGTTCCTGCTTTGTTACATAGATAAATTGCCAAAGGAAACATTATCCAAACAGTTCCACTTCAAAGGCAAAACGACAAGCTTTGGGGAACTTGCGGTACTTTCAATCTGGCCAATAACCAAGTGTAAAGTGTAAAATATACATGTTTAGGAAGTAGGACACATGCCGTTCAAGACAGGCCTTTCCCATGCTCTCGGACCAGTGCAGCTTCATTTGATGTGCAAATGCATGATGTGTGATCTGTCCTGGCAATGTGCTGCCTGCCAGCAGCACAAACATTTCACAAGCACCCTTTTGGGTTATTCCAGCCTGCTGTGTGCACAGCCTCCTTGGCAGCCTCTGCAGCTGGAGCTTTTCTTACAGTCTATTGCTGTTGTGGTTGCACAATCCAGGTTTATGTAGTGTGTCTCATCAAGAGACTCCAGGCAGTTAAAAACACCTTGAAAGCATTCTGGAATTGCAGGATTTGATTAGATACTAGGATTAAATGACAGTACATTGGAATGGTTACAGTAATGCACTGGGAAATGTATCAGTAATGTGGACTCAGTTGATCCTTAAGGCAAATTGTCCCCGTAGATGTCCCAACCTTCCTGGGCATTGGTAACCTCAGAGTATTAGAGCTGATGGCAAAGGCCCTCCATAATGTGTTTATAAATTTCACATGAAATCAGGTAAAAATTTTGTTCCCTGGAGTGCTTCCTGGCACTGCAGGCACAGCCAAAAATACACGTGCTGTGCACAGTACAAGACAGCCTCTGTTATTTGATGAAACTCATCCTATAAACCCATAAAAAAACCCATTGCAAATGCTCACCATAAAGAAGCAGTGGATTGCAGGTGCAGTCTCTCTTCAGTACTGCCTTGAGTGGATCTAAATTTATGATATCAGAAAAAAATAGTTGTGGTCTTTATGGTACAACTGAGCTCCAGAGTACCTGTGCTAGTGGGTTGAGGCTGGCTTTTAGTGAGGGTTTAGGATGTAAACTCAGCTGGCAGAACTGTTTCAGAATCAACCATTCTTAGGAGCCAGGGGCATGCAGATGTGCAATTTTTCTCCCTCTCTAACAGTAAGCTAAGGGGCTTAGGTGGGGACATTGTGCAACAGCTGTGGTGACTTACGCCAGTTGTACCGAGAGGCAAGTCAGCCTTGTGCTTCTACTCACTGTCTTTGGGATGGACTCTCAGTCTTGTGTGTATGTGCAGCCTCTAGGCCTAAGGCACAGATAACCAGGCACTTGGTGCTGAGCACTGCCCTGGGTAGCAGCTGTGGCTACACAGAAAACAACCTGCTCTGCACCACTGAAATGCCTGAACTTGTGCTGCAGCCAACTGTAATCATCGGGTACTTGTGTTAACCTTGAATTCCAGTGTGTCAGTTCCAGTCCTCTGAGAAAAATTAAGAAAGTGCTTATTGAAACCAGCATCCCAGCACTCCACACTGTGCTGGGTGGAAGAGGGAAGTGGGACCCCAAGCCTTAGTAGCAGCATATTCTAGCCACGCTTTCGTAACGTGAGATTATATCACTATTCTCACTTTAGACTAATATATCCTTATAAATGGCCCAGCTTCATGCTAGAGTTCCCCACTTGCTTCAGGAGTTCCTGAGCTTTCTGGCAGAGCCACACATGGTTCCCTGATACTTGTGCACTGTCAGTGGACACAGAAGATACAGTGAAGATACAGAAAGAATTATAGACTGTGTGTTTAACGAGGACAAGGAAGGAAGATGGTTTTTATGCAGCTGCAGTCTAATGTGCTGAGAGAAATCTGTTTGAATGGGTTGGGAATGCTGATGGCATCTAATAGCCACAGAGGCTTTTCCTGCTTCCTGATAGATATAGCACTGTGAATATCAGTCATTGTGGTATGAAGTTGTTATGAGAAAAATAACTTCCTGTGTTGATGGACTTAGCATGCAGTAAATGGAGATGTATGGATGCAAACGTAACGTGGTAAATGTAGCTCTCCAGAGCTCTAGGTGTAACCATGCAGAGTCATAAGTAAAAAGTACAGAGTATTGCTTGACTTCCTGTCTAGCTCAGCTGGTGCCCTGATTTCAGTGATATTATGGCTCTCTTTTTCCAGGACAGAACTGAGAAATATGAGGGTACTGGGACACACAGTGCCACTGCATATGCCGGGCAAGATTTTTCATCCTGGCCTTCTTGGGGAGAAAGAGCATTCTCTGCAACAGGGCACCAAGAAACTTGTGAATGCCATGCCAGTAGTATCAATATCCACTGCTTTGTCTGAAGGCCACAGAATTGAAACTTTTTGCCTTTCTTCCCATCCTTTTGTAGAAGAAATGCACAATTAGTTCCAAACTCTCCCCTTGGTACACCTGTACACTTTTATTGATGCAGTCACTTTCACCAGCTGGAGCTCCACAGAGCATTTATTTACTGTGGACTAAACTTTGATCATTTCACTAGAAGACAACAGACCTTGATTTCAGTGGGTTCCAGAACAACCTTCTTTCCTTTGTTTTGCTTTCAGGAAAGGTTCTTGTGCCTGCATGACTGCTTGGAGTGGTGAGACAGGTTGCAAGTGGGTCAGAGAGATGGGGAATACATTAAGTGCTGATTGTCCACCCAAAATCCCACAACAGAGCTGTCCATGCCACTAGTTAAAACAGAAATTATACTCTGCTTAATATATACCTGATATTCCAGACTTTCAGGAACAATACTCCTTCCTATGAATGCAATTTCCTTCCTATTATTGAGTTTTATTCTCTTTTATCCCATCTATTCTAGTCAAGTTACTTTATTGTGATTGCCTGTCGAGTGTTGATTAAACCAACAGTATTATTCTGACTCTGAGGTATGACCATTGCTTGCCATACAATGAAAGAGCTTGGCTGTATTAACTGAGGAGTTATGTTACCTAAATAGGCACCATTTCAAAAAGGAATGCAGTTCCTGGCAATGAAAGTAACCCGGAATAAAGGCATTGCTTGAGGGAGAGTTGTATAGTACCTGGCCATATGAATTCAGTCTGTCCTTGTCTCGTTTTAGCATTTTGAAATCAAAAATAAGTAAACTATCACTGTATAAAAGATCTGATTTAATCTTAATTTAATAATCTCTGTGAAACATCTACTGGAGAAAGAAAAGGCATCAAGGTTTTTTAAAACATTATCCAAAAATCAAGCTGTGATGCAGCAGTTTGCAGGGGTGCCCCACTGGTTTTGATGACTTCAGACCTGCCCCAATAGCTAAACTTTATGACTATAAGGGTGAGGATGAACTTTAACTATGACCTAGATCTGCAATTCACAAGTGTTTTCATACAGCTGCAATAATATTCCAGAAAATGTAATTGGCCTTTTACTTCGTTCACTTTTGCAAATGAAAATAAAGCTACTGTGAGAACAGATCTTTTGCTAAGAAAATATTTTTTTTAATATTTTTATAGCTCTGTCAACAATAAAGGAGTCTCACAGTCTAAAGTCTTTCTCTAAACCTTTTTAATGGAAAAAACTTCATAGAAAATATCCTTTTACTTTTTAATAACATATAACTATATACATGATTAAAAACTGTAACAAAAAGCTGCAGGGACTGGAAAAATGTTTTGTTGGATCCATGCAGATGGTACATCTAAAAAGGATTTCACAAATCCATGTACATCAAATGGAGCTGCAGTGACAGGGTTGGAAAAAAATGGCAACTCTATATTATTTACCTGAATGTATTGGAAATAAAGCACAGACATACAAAATACACAAAAAGAATACAAAAGAGTACATGGTGTAAATGCTGTAAGCACAGGAAGTTTCTTTTTTAAGTAAATAGGAGAAAAGAAGTAAAATCTCCTTTTTCACATTTTATATTGCAGTTTAAAAGATAACTAATCTCTTACTTGCTGTATTTTGTTTTTCTTCACTCTGACATACACTACATTAGAAGTATATGGCATTTGAATTTAACAACTCAGGAATACTTTGACTTATCTCCATGTCTGTGAATGTACTATCAGATCTGAATAACAACATGTATACGTACTGCTTTAAAAACACATACACAATTTGACATGATTTACAAAATATTGAGGGCCACCACACTACAAAGTGCTGGAGACTCTTGTCCTGATCCAGCAGTATGGTGAAGGACACATACAACGTCAAATCTAAGGAGTTCCTCAGAGAGTAAAGGAAGGTAAGAACATGCAGAAGTTAGTTGCTGATCAGGTCTGGAGTTTTGAACAGTTCATAGCACAGACTCTGCAGCTAGGAAAACTTACACCTGAGGCTGTAATTCTGTCACCCCATATCATGTAGCTACACTGTGTGGAGGATTTACCATACTTCTAAAATAGATTTTCTTAATTCTAAGTTAAAGCATAAAATGAAACCTCTTTAAAAAAAAAAAAAAAAAAGGGGGAATTGATGAGCTCTGCAGCTGGAAAGAAGAAAGAGACAATGTTTAGTTTGTCAGAGATAGATTGGAAGAGATTCTGTAGGTAATAATGTGACAGGCTTTAAACACCTCACTTGTGAAAGAACTTGTTCATATTTTTGTCCTAGACGAAAAAAACCCAAACAGAATTGAAAATTCAGTACCAGCCAGTAACATCACCTGAGGTGCACAAGCATGGTGAGGATGGCAAGACATTATTTAGTAAAAGCTGTAACAAGTACTTAATGATTCCCAGTGTAATCACAGGCAGTTTAATAGCAGACAAATAAATGGAGCCTCTGTGTGCATATATTTGTTTAAAAAAAGAAAAAAAGGTGAAAGCAACAACAGTAACAGCAACAACAACAACAAAACTAGACAAGCAGTGAAAGCTGAAGGATTCTGTGAAGCCTTGGAATCTGTTCCTGTTCTTGTTAACACCCACCCACCCTGTCTGGCCTTGCTCTTTTGGCAGGCAGGTAAATCCGTTCAAGTTCTTGTAAGTGAAGAAGGACTTTTTGCTTATAGCAAGACATAAAGTAATTAGGAAAATAAGCTTTGAAATCCAAATTGCTGTGGGCCATGAAAGCCAGATCTCACTGATAAGTATTTGGCTTTCATTGTCTGTGAAGCAGATTGATTCCCTCCCCAGTCTGACCTCTTTATGTGGGCATGCTAATTGGAAAGTTGCCACTACACCAGGTTTGGGGCCGTTACTGTTCAGAGTATTTTATTTTTTAAGAACATCAATGCTACTTGTTTGTGTTGTTCATTGCTAGTGTTTAGGGTAAAATCTGGCTTGTAGAGCCCTGAATGAAATGACAATGTCAGTACAAGGCAGGTCTGTTTGAGAAGGCAACCTGAAAGCAGTAAGACTTATTTTGTTTATTTAAAGAAGAGATAAATGTGTGTGTGCATGCATTTGCATTTAACAGTTTTATAGCTGGAACCGTTATTAAATGATGCCCAGTAGCAATTTTATCTCGTTATGATTTGTTTTATAAAGATGTAATGATTCTCAGTAGAGTTTTATGAAAACATGCAGAGTTGGTTTGCATTACGTACGCAGTTATGTGCCCAGTATATTTGTTGCAACTTAGTTTCTTAAATATATATTGCGTAACACTTTTTATTCCTGAGTGCTGATCTCCATAAGGAATAGAGAAGGTGGCATCATGTGCTCTTCTGCACAACACGGTCATTTTAGGAGTTCTTCTGAGGGATCTTTATTGTCACAGTTTTAACTTCAGAATATTCTCTCAATCCACATTCACCCCTAAAAAACAAATTGCAGCATCATCTTATACCAGATATTGTTTATCAAGCAAAAACCTGCAAAGTGATTTCTTGATAAAGTTAAGATGTAACCCAAAACTGTAGTTCAATTTAGGTCAAAAGAACAATGGATGGCTCCAGAATTTGATAAGGAGACACAGAACATTAAACCCAGAAGTACTCACTATGTGTTGATGGATCTTTTGGGGGTGAATTGATGTCCTCTGTCCTTTCTAAACCTTGAAAATGTCCAAACACCAAGACCTACCACACTGGCCAGTGAAATTACTGCTTATATTTGCAATCAAGAAAGGGAAGGTCCGTACTGAGTGCAATGAATAATGAACGACTCACAACTGTGGGTAAAGATGAACTTGATTCCTAACCTGCTGATCTCTTCTCCCTAACAAAATATCCAGCAGCAGAAATCATCATTTGCAAATAATGTGGAAGACGGTTCAGCTTGCTCAGATTCCCTTCTATGATTCCCTGCAGAATTCCTCATTTTGTCCTGGCACAGGACGTTATATGAGATCCTCCATACTGCTGGAAACCAGGCACTTACTAGGTTCCAGACATCTGACACACAGCTCTGAGGGGTACATGTTCTGCTTTGGATCAATTGGGCTTAAACAGTGGGTGCTTTTGAATGCTGTTAACATTTTGTTTTAGTCAGCTGTAGCCTGGCTCATCTCTTTGGCCACTCTGCTGAGGTTTTGAGTGGATGTTGCATGGCTTCTTGGGACTTAATGCTTGTCTTCTGTGAAGTACAGGTATTTCCATTTTCCCATGCCTATTTTGAGTAATGGAGAAGTCTCTTTATGTCACCAGTTAAGTTACATTATGTCTTCTAGATGCTATTTATGTAAAGCAAACACTGTCCCCACCTCAAAACAGGTACAGTCCAAGTCTGGAAGTAGAGTGTC
The DNA here is from genome assembly GCA_013399225.1 of Rhipidura dahli. Lineage (NCBI taxonomy): Eukaryota > Metazoa > Chordata > Aves > Passeriformes > Rhipiduridae > Rhipidura > Rhipidura dahli. The sequence goes on from VXAC01000148.1 coordinate 1,317,842, forward strand.
TTTTCCATATTAACTCAATGAGGATTCTTTTGCAGGAATTCTTCCAGACATTTGTTTCTTGGTTGAATTTTTATCCCCACCTCTAAAACACACACAGTGTTGCTCTATTACTTATATTAAAATTTAGAACATGGATGTTTCTATTTGACACTGCCTCCCCTCTGGATTCTCCTGTGCAGGATTCAATGCCAAGTGAACCATAAAGAATATTTCAGAGGAATTCCTCAGAACCTCCTTCTAATATGTGTTTCACAATGGAGTGAGAGGCCACTGTTCAAGGCAATTAAACCCCTCTGGAGGCCTCCAGTGTTGCACAACAGATTTTGTATTTACTTCTACACTGTGACTTTTACAAAAAATATAACATTGGGGTGAAACTGCTGTAACCTTCCTTGGAAAGTTAATTAATTTGAGCAGAAATACCAGTATTTACCAGCCCATGTCACTTCATTTGTAGTTTTGAAAGCTGATGTGCCTGTTGGCTTGTAAGCCTTGTATGTGGTACAGTTGTTAGTATTTAAGGGATACTTCAGACTGATGATTCAGAATGCATTTTTAAGATTTACCAGAGTCTAAGCACCTGCAAGCAAATATTAGTGAAGACTTTTTTACATGTGAAAGATTCCTGTTGATCTGGACCACTCCACCCCCAGCTTTTAGTAGAAAGTGGTGGATTTGTCTCCAAAGAATGACCAAAAACTTCAGCTATTTATCAGAAGCATTCCCTTAGGGCTCAGTGGAAGCTGTCACCAGGAGCTGCCAGGAACCCAGTAACTAATGCTAGTAAGTGTCTGTGTGGAAGTTTCTGGATTCAGCAGGACTGCTGTGTAGCTCCAGACACCCACTGGACACATTTTTGCAAGTCAATAGATAACCCAGCTGACAGCAGCCAGTGACTTTGTGTGTTCCAAATGCCACTTGGTTTCTCATCTTGGTCTGCCAAACAAAATTAGAGACATTTATTGTCTGTTTCTTCAGCTCACAGCTTCAGGGCTTTACATGTTCTGGTCAACAGTTTGGAAATAGACAATTGTGATGAATTCTAAGGCAAGTATTTTTCAAAAGTTAAAAAGCTGCACTTGCTGAATAGGAATATGGGTTATGCCAGACATTGAGAGCAGAAGAGTCAGTGTGTGTTCAGTCAGAGGGCTTGACTGTCCTCACAGCCTAATACAGGGAGCGAAGCCATCCTATTCCATGGCCACTCTGGGTCTTCTTGGATTGCAGTTTGGTATCAGAGTGAGAACAAAGGCTGTCTGTGAAAAGGAAGGAGCCCATGGGTCAAATCTGCATGGTGCTGTCCCTTGGTTATGTAGGTGTGAGGGTAGTGGAACAAAATGCTTTTTAGAAAGAAATATTACATACTCTCTTCCCTCCCTCAGTCCAAGAGAAAAAAAGATAAGGAAAAGAATTGCAACTCCAAGCCATTCTCCTGCTTGCACTTGTTTTTTGGAATGCAGGTGTGCACTGCTGTATCTCAGAACTATCCAGACAATAATAATACTTGTGACATTAAAGGAGAGTTCTGAAGTAGAATGGCACTTCCTTCCCTTGAAGATATTTGGATAGAGGAGAGAATTCTGGGGAACTCTAGTATAAAATGGCCACATGTAGCTATCTGGGGTGAATCACCCAATTTTTAGTTACAGGAGTTAAATTTTACATCTCCCACATAGGGATAAGGAGCTTTAAAGAAATATGAATGAAAGAAACTTAAACCCATGTCTTTTAGACCCCTTCAAGAATACAAGAATATTTCAAGTAGTCTCAATGCAAACATTAATCACCTGTATTGTGTACATGAGTTTTGGTTCTCTACCGGGATGCACATACCCCGCTACATTTTGTGGGAGTGGAAAATAACAGATCTCGACTGTGTGTTGATTTTTTGCCCATATGTGGTGAAAACCTGTGAATTTAAATGCAGGACCAAAACAAGTCCCAGATAATGCAGTGCTGGCACGGGCAGCACAGTGGCCCAGTCATGAACTGGCTGTAACACAATGTTACCTTAGCAACCACACACTTATGTATAGACACTTTTTTTTCAACTGCCCAACTCAACATTATTTATGTTGTAAAATGTATCCCTTAAAAACAAGAATCTAGGAAACTGGCATTTTCATAAAAGTATGCAGGTATTAATGCAAGGTGGAAGAGGTAGATTAGAAGGTGATATCTAATCAGAGGTTCTGAAAGGAGTAGAGTAATTACTCATGGGTAGGTTTTCAGGCATCTTTGTGAGATGGAGATTACTGCCATTCCAAACTTTTATTGTTTATGATGAATACTTTCAAAGCTGTAGTGGGAATCAAGTGTGCAATTACCACAGATTTTTCCATGAGAGCTGTGGTGCTGCCTGCATTTCCCCCCTTCAAGAACTCTACAACATCGATATGTGAATATTTTTGCTTGCACAGTTTAACCTCTCTGGAGTCGGTGGGGTCACCCCTAGGTGTCAAGTTACTCATGTGCTCTATCAAGCTTAGTAGTTTTAGAATATTTTCACAATGATAAGAGTTAGATGACCTGACACATTTATGCCAGTGTGAGATGACCTCATAACTCATGAATGTGAATAGTATGAATGTGTTATTCAAAGCACTCCCTAACAAGGGAAAATACTTCAGACTACGTAGAGCTTATTTTATAGACCAAGTTGTATACTTCAACATATTTAAAGTTTTAAAGAGTTTGACCTTACTTTAGTTTTACTGCTGAGTTTGCCATTAGCCATAAGCTATTTTGAAAGCTTAGGTGAGACATATCTGGTACACATGCCTCCTGCACAGAAATTAATTGAATCCTTGGTATGTAACCAATCTGGGGCTGATGCAATTGCTAAACGTCCTTGTGACTGTAATGAGAATGAGAAACTGGTCAGACTTTAAATTAGGTACATGGGACAGTATTTGAGCGTGGAGCTCCATTCCAAAGTATTTGGAACTTAGTGCTAAATGGAATAAGAAAGAAAGCTTTATAGTGGCAAGTGATTTTTTTTCAAAGGGATGTAAACACATTTGTTTCCTTCTCTAGGCCTGATTTCATGTAGTATTATTTAAAAATCTGCAAGCTGGTAACTTTTTTATAAAATTCAAAAGCACCTATGTTTATAAATATAGTGAAAACTGAAGAAAGGAAAGGAAAAACTAACAAGAGAGTTTTTGGCAAAACAACTCTGAAACAAGTACATCAAACCAGTCAAAAAGCACTCAGCAGCACCAAAGAGAGAGTCTTTCTGAAAAGTGATGGTTAATATGGCTAAAAAAACCTGCCAGAAAACACAGGTTACAAGTTCAGAAAAATACTCAGAAATTTTCAGTTCCTTTCAGGATAAGAAGAGAATTCAAGTAAGTTAGTTTGCAATGTTAAAAAAAAAAAAAAAAAAAAAGTGGTCTTACCAGATCTTACCATGCAAATCAATTGCATTTAGAACTGGCAATGATTAAAGGTCACCTTATATTATGCCCTGAGTCTCAGGCAGGAATATTATTGCATGGAAGGATTCACCATTCTTTATTAAGTTGTAGAGTTGAAAACCATTTAGAAAACAGCAGTGTAATACTTACATCTCTCTCCCATTGCCAGACATTTTGAATCCTCCAAAAGGACTTTGGGCATTTAAGGCATTGTAGCAATTTATCCTGTAACAGGAAGAGGCATTAAGTCCAGCTGCACTGCCAGAGAGACCTCTGGATAACTCAGAGAGAGGCTGAAACTTGTGCAACTAAGGACACTGTATCTCTTAGTAGTGACACACTTGTTTCATGCTGAAAAGAAATGAAGGATTTATGCTACAAAAACAACATTCTGCTTCTTACTCCTAAGTAGAATTGGATTTGACCTGTGAGGGCCAAGGGAGAGCACCATACCCTTGGACACAGCTTCAGTAACGAACTGTTAATCTGCTGCCAAACCTCAGTGCCAGTTAATAACAAAGAGCTGTTAGATTTGAATTTGCCCTTTTTCTCCCCAGTTTCTTGCAGATCCTTAGTTTGCCTAGGTTTGACATACTAAATTGCAAGCTACTAAACTCTAGAGTTGGCATTATCTATTCCTAGAGACTGGAGAGGAGGTGTCCCCTCAGTTCCTTAATGTTGTGGAAAGTACACAATCCTTTGTGCCTCGAGCAGACTGCTCCCCGGATTCCGGTGCTCCCCAGAAAGGATCGTTTATCCTGTTTGTTTTCAGCAAAGCCCCTCAGCAGTGGCTGCCGTGCTCCCGGGAAGCAAGGTGCTTTCCAGCTCCACCAGCATTCTCCAGCAGCGAGCAGCCCCAGCACCTCCCTGCTGCTGTTCATGGCTTGGCTAGTGAACCACCACGAGGATGGGCTGCATAAATATTCTTAACAAAGGGTGCAAAACTGAAGTGAAATGATGATAGTGAGTCAAACTCTTGATCTTTAAGAGTGAGAACAGGATAACTTCTGCTTACCAGACTGTCCCAGCCTGCATTGCTGAAGAGACTGTCAGGGCCTTGTTTATGTCGTTTGTAAATACAGCAGCTACCAGGCCAAAATCAGAATTGTTTGCTCTCTCTATAACTTCATCCATGGTTTTAAATCTCAATATTTCTTGAACGGGCCCAAAAATCTGCAACAAAGGTTAATAATTAATAAAATGGCCCCTCAGAGGCATTTCATTCACATTTTATTCTGCTTTTTAAATTATATTCTCTCTCCTAATGATACGCTTTAAATTTTCCCACAGCAAAATTTAGTGATAAATAGTGACAATATCTGTTTGTAAAACTGCATGATTCCCAAAGCAGTTTTCAGTGGAACTTGTCCATTCTACCTCTCTCCTCTTTGATGTCTGAGACCTTACAGTCAATTAGCTTCATTACCCAACTGATGTTACTACTTGTGTGCATAAGGAGTTCTGAAAAGATTTCATTTTTTTAATACAGTGGTAATTTTCACTCTAAAGCTTTTGTCTTAGGAATTAAGCAAAAGTAATATTTAGGACATTCTAAAAGGACCTTGCCCACGTGTCAATACCTCCTCCTTGGCAATCCGCATGTCATCTGTTACATTGGAAAACACTGTAGGTTCAATGAAGAATCCCTTTCTTCCAAGCCCTTTCCCCCCACATTCAAGTTTTGCTCCTTCAGTAATGCCACTCTGAATCAGTTCCAAGATCTTGTTGTATTGCTTTTTATCAATCTGAAAGAGAGAAGAAGCTGTTTGATGTGCAGACCATGTACTTGACAATATAGTCCAAAGGGGTGTTTTTAGGCAAGTCATGTTCCAGTGAGTTTGGTTCCTGCTTCCATTCACTACTCTTTGAGCTGCAGATGCCAAAGATCTACAAGCAGGTGCTGGCTGTAACCTCGGGCTCAGGCTTTGTAAGGATGTGTCACCTTATGTTAGTGGCTTAACCCACACACTTGCTGAACAATCTAGTTTATAAGCACAAAAAAACCCAGATCATTAATTTTTGTCCCTGGTTAACTTCCTGAAAATGTTATAAGTCCAGCTGGTTATTAGTGCCAGGAACATTTTCTAAAGACTTATTTCTGATTATGCCCATCTTTTGTCTAGAATTCCTGGATCTCCAAGCATAGTTATGGTTGTAGACAGTTCTTGAAAGTAAGTGCTCACAGAGACTTTTGAGAGTTTCTCACAGTTCACAGCTGTATTTTGGGGGCTGAAGATCTGAGTCTTGCTCTTAAAAGTGGGAGGCAAACACTGAGATTTTTTTATTTAACAAGAAACACATCAGAGCTGCACAGATTATTTACTCCTTTAGAATGTTGATCTTGAAAGCATGTATCATGTCAGCTACCCTGGACCTTGATTGAGTGTGCACTGACTGACCTCTGCCTTGGTGGATTTCAAACACCTTCAGGCACCTCCTGGGCCATAAAGCCCTACTCCTTTACCTGTGGACCTTGTTCTGTAGTAGGGTCAAAAGGACTCCCCACGACTCTCCTCTTTGCACGTTCTACACTTCTTCTAACAAACTCTTCATAGATTGATTCTTCCACATAAATCCGTGAGCCTGCAGTGCAGCATTGACCTTGATTGAAGAAGACCCCTTGGTGAGCTTGTTCCACAGCATAGTCCACTGAAAAACCAAGACAGCACCTGTTGCACTGGAACACCATAGGCCAATCTGCCTTTGCACCAGTGTTGTGTGTATTACACATTCACAAAACTTCAGAAGCAGGATTTGGTTAAATAAAACTAAATCAAAACATCCTATAGTTGTGTCAGGTCATAAATGAGGGTGATTTCCCTTAAGACAGTGCTTTAGCAGTCAATAGGTGTAGGGTATTCAAGGACAACTTCACCAGTGTCTTACATCCAGCAACATGTCATTCACCAAGTGAAACTCTTAAGGGAACCTTGGAAGCAGGATGTGCCCCACATAAAGACATCTGACTGGGTCACTGTAGGAGGGGAAAATTTGTCTGTGATCCCAAGCTGGCACTGGGTTTAATACTTAATGTGTGAGAATTACACCAAACCAAATACTTTGACTTTGATAGTGGCAAGACCTGTTCTTCCCCAAAAGCCAAGATTCTTTTCCTGCAACACGGAAGCTTCCTCTTGGTCCATGCAGATGACTGGGTAAGGCTTTAAAATTATAGGTCTGTTACAGACCTATATTATAAACCCTCAATTTCTACTCTGACTTCCTTGGAGGTACAACTAACACATTCTGTCCAAGTGAGAGGATCCAGTCATATTTAGACATTCAAGGCCGCATTTGTACGTTGGGTGTAATAACTGACTAGGCAAGAATAATGAATTAATCTTTAAACAGTGATGCCCTACAGCTCTGTAATACCTCTGTTACCAGCACTTTGTACATTGCTTGAAGTACAATCTGTTATGGACTAAACAACGCAACAGTGCTTTAATTTCAGCACATTTTAGACAACTCTGCCTAAGAGAAATGTCTTTTTCTGCCCTCAGTGTGGTCTTTGGAAAAATTATATGGGGTGTTCCCTGGGCCTCATTCAAATTTTCCCTGGCAGCTCCATGGAGATTGAAAGCAGTAGTGGATAGCTGTGATTACTGTGATTAACTAATATTTCTTCATCTATTGTTAAGAGTTTTTCACCATAAGGGGCTCTAACCATTCTTCTCTGTTTTTTTTGGTGCACTAAACCTTCAACAGCTTTATCATGCTTTCTGCTAACTTTTGGCACACAGTGTTCCTCAAGCAGAACAAACAGCTCCTTTGGAACGGTGAGCCAATTGCTGTTTTTAAATAATCAGAGCTTTGAAGTCTAAATCTTAGGCCAAGTGCTGGAGGTTGTAATTGTGGGAAGACCAGAGAGCAGTTGTCCTTCCCCCGTGGAAGGTCATAATACAGACCTGCCCCTGGCATGTGTCACTCTACTATAAATGTTTAGGTGATCAAGTCCGAGTTAGTAGGTGAGGGACATTTGTGGTGTGGTGATACCTGGTGGGAGGTGGAGATGAGTAACTGGGGTAGAAGGCTGTAATATCTGTGTCTGGCTCCAGCTGACAAGAGCTTTTTTAGCTTACCAGGATGACTGGCTGAAATCCTCAACTTGGTAAAACATTTCTATGTAGAAAAGCTGCTGGAAGTTGTTCCCTAGTTTTTCAGATATTGGTAGGTTTTGAAAATGGATCCAGAATTGTAACCATCTCTTGTAATTTCATGCTATTCAAAATCATTCTATTCAATTAGATGACCAAATCCTTATGTGTCTATTTATTGGGGTTGCAAAGTTCTCAGAAAAGGCACTGAGTACAGTGTGCCTGCACAGAGCCTGAAACAAGAGCTCAGAGCGAGGTGTGAACCATCTCATTCATCTTAACGGGGTGTTAACTTCAAAACCTCCCGCTGACAATTTAGATATCAACATTTTAACTGTTTCGTTGCTGATCATTTAAGCAGACACTTCCAGTTTGTGTTTAGATCCTATCCTAAACAGCTGTCCTGTACCTTCTCAGGTGCCAAAAATCTCAGCTGCACAACATCACACATCTGCCAAAATTTTCAACTCCCTGATGACAGTGGCAGTGAGCATATTTCAATACACAATTCTTTAGTTGTGAAAATTTTAAAAATGGAATAATCTCCCTTTATAGCTACTTAACAAAGGAATACTGCACTGATTAGATTAGCAAGTCAAGTGTACATAAAAGCCTTCCCTTTTTATAATTGCTGTAAAACAAAAAAATCACAGAATTTCCAGATTTAAAGCACTAAATCACCTTGCTGCAAAGCATAGGATGGCAAATGTGTGGGACTATGACTGTGAAAAACACCATGTCTATATGCTTGATTATAACCTTTTTTCTGCTTTCTTGTTGACAATGAATCTGTGAGTTCAAAAGCTATATTTTTATAAAAGATATCACACCTTAGGTTGCTTCTGTAAGATTGAAAAGTGCCATTAGATACAGCTGTATTGCTTCACTTTGTGTGAAAGATGTGCCCTAAAATTTGTTTAAAAAAAAAAAAAAAGGAAAAAGACATCATGCAAACATCTTTTTAAGAAAAATATGGAAGTGCTGACTTACAATCAGCATCTGCGAAAATAATGTTTGGGCTTTTCCCACCCAGCTCCAGTGTGACTCTCTTCAAATTACTCCTTCCAGCTGCTTCTTGGATCAGCTTCCCAACCTGAAAGGAAATGGAGACATTTTACAGGGAATGTAGTCATACAGTTCATTTTAACAGCCAGCACTGGCTATCAGTAGAGCAGAGCTTTAAATAATCCAGCAGGTTCTTCGTTCCAAACATATTCTCATCAGTAGTGGACAGCTTTCCATTTTTTTCCCTAGAAATTGAGAGAAGATAAGGCACAGCACAAAATTTGTGTACCATTCACCCATGTGTAGCTATGCTAAAATGGCTTGGGGCTTTCCTTTAGGGCATTTTAGGAGGGCTGAATTAGAAATTTGAAAGGGATGTAATGAGAATTACTTCCATCCAAACCACTGACATGTTCACAAGGATTAATATGTCAAATTCTGATGAAATCATCCTCCTCCTCTGCAGGATTAACAGAACAGAGCAGAATACCAAGTAGGGCAAGAAGTTACAAAAGCACCATCCCACACCTAACCCGCAGCTGCACCATAGATAATCTTAATATGGGTTGAGGAGGTCAAAATCACCTCCAAAATGTCTTTGTAGATTGTGGGGTCAGCTGGAGCAGCCACAAATTGCAGATCTCACCAATGAACATGAGAGTAGATTAAATGGAGTAGCAATCTCACAACTACAGATTTGACGTGCTTCCACATCAGTACAGTTGGAGGGGCAGCTGTGCTCCCTGGAAATTCTCCTCTCCCTGGATCAACAAATCCAAAATAGATCAACTTTTATACAGTTGCAGTGTAATGTGTCCATTTTGCAGCTAAGGAAGTAATCACAGGTAGAGTTAGGCTCCTACATGTTAAAACACAGGATTAAAAGTACCTATGGAGTAGTGAGAAGCCTAAGAACCTTGGTAAGTGCTTTATTTTAACTGGGACATGTTTTATTGTCACACAGAAAGTTAGCGGTGAAGTGAGATGGGACTGAGAACTGGGCTTTTTTCTCCATGTAGTACTCTGGTCTATCTGTTTTCTATTTCTAAGGTTTATGTGAGTGAGATTCCCTGCAGCAAGGGGTTAATGGATGAGAAGCTGAACCTCTTAGAGAACTGAAGGCAGTCTGCTAGAGAAAGTTAAGTCAGCACCGGAGTAATCAGAAAGCAAATGAAACAGAAACCAGGGCCCCCAAAGAAAAAAAAAACAAAGGAAAACCCCCACAGGATAATGAAGGAATTGTGAACCACTTCATGTACCTTTGTGATTAACTGTTTATCTGGTGATACCACAGTTGAGTGTGACTGAGGTTTTTTCTTTAAAAAAAAAAAAAAAGAAAAAGCTTTTTTTCTTTACCCCTGTATTGATGGAGTGGAGTGTTGACATTATCATGAAATTCCTTGCATATCCCCTTAATTGGAGCTGATTTTATTGCTATGTTTGACTGACAGCCAGAAGTGAACCTGAAAAAAAAAGATCCTTTCTGCCTTCCACCCCCACCACATACATCGAGCACGTCATCTGGAAATTCCAGCCTCTCAAACTGTGCTGAAAATGAACACTGGAAACCAGAGTGCTGTGTTTATAGCCAGTGCCAGCCAATGCCATTCACACACTCACTGCCTTGAACCTCCCTCTCTCAAAGAACAACGACCAGCTATTTCCCCTCAAAAATTCACAAAGAGCAGGACAGATCAAGGAAGCCAGAGCAGTGTGTCCAGCCCTCATCTCTCTGCCTTCCATTGTACTTTAATGTCAAAACACTTTTGTACATGTAAGTAAAGATTTTGAAAGGATTCCATGCAAACAAGTGATTGACAAGTATGCAAGTCCAAGTATAGTGTATATGGCAAATACTGAAGTACAAAGGGCTTTGAGACAGTGGTGTTAATTTGGAAAAGCATAGTCTGAAGTATTTTTAATACAGGGAAGTTGTTGTCAAGCGTCCAAGTAAAAACTTAATAGAAAGCTTCACTGTGTCTTTCCTGTTAAAGATCAGTGTAGACATCAGGATGGTGGGGCTCATGCTGCTCAGCATTTTTGTTCACTGTGCTCCCATTGTGCCCTGTGCACTTACAAGTTGAGAAACATCTTAGGGAAGGCACCAGCACCGCAGTTATTTAGCGACAAAGGCGGCCTTTTGTGACTGACCCTCTCTTTATGGAGAAAGACAGCATGAAAGGGATAAGTGATAGTGTTGTAATCTGCATGGGCTTTCAGGACACGCTTCCTGTGGTGTCTCTCAGCTCTATCCCTGAGCTCCCAATAGGCAGCACAGCCCAGAGAGGGAACGCTGGAAGAGAGGACTCCCCCACAGATAATGAAGCTGTGTGATTATTCAGCAGGAATGTTGGCAGAGAAAGCCCTGACTCCCCATCCTTGTTTTGAATAGGCTTCAAGATTGATATCAGGAGTATCCCTGGATAGCTTGTGAAGTACCATAACCTTGTAAGCTGCATGGAGGGTGAGGCAGATGTAATTTGGTCCATCTCAAAGAAAACAATTTGTTATGCAGACCAATAACAACAAAGATTAAAAAAGGATTTTGAGGCACCCCTGTGCAACAAAGCTATTTGAAGGATAGTCCTGGAAGGGTCTATTTCTGCACTGTGAATGGTGTGACGTTGGGCAGTGAGAACATGATAGCATGATCTAAAACATTTGATTGTTGTTTATTTATGCCTTCTCTGTATGGAAGTTTAATGTCTTTTTCAAGAAGAGGCTTAAGCAGAATACCTCGTGCAGAAATTTTAACAAGTCTGTTGCCTTTCATGATCTCTTAGTTTTCTGTTTTCAGACAGAAATCTGTATTTCTGAAGGGTATGGGTGGGGTTGTCTGTTCCTGCTAAAGCACTGAAAGTCTCATGAGTCAAAAGCAAACCTCCAAGGTTTGTGGTACTTCCTCTTCAGCTCTGTCATTTGGAATGTCTGGGTTCTCCTTTGCTCTGAACCCTCCTTTGCTCACAGATAAACAGTAAGCCATCAGGGAACACCTGAATGTAGGGGAACTGCAGTCTAGCTGAACAGCAGGTAATTTTCTTGACACTGCCACAGCCAAGACAGTGAAGGGAAGAACTGCACGAGGAGATAGATTAAAAGATTCCACGAACAGTGCAAAATTGCAACAGTGCAAAGAGGAGACACACATCATCAGTTGGTTAGGCATTTGAAACAATACCCTGTATACCTTTCTTGGGATATTGAGAATATCTGAAGAAGAGTAAGCAGTTAAAGTTACAAGAGATTGATTAAGTTTTGGGGAGATGGTGTGGCCAAACAGAAATGTTCAGTGTTTTCTGGAAGTACCGTTATCTCTCTCCGGCTATTGTGGTACTGGATGTCAGTGTTTTGGCAAAACCCTCAAACCCATGCTGCTGCTCACTCAGTCTGCCTTATTTTTTAAGAATTCTAGATTATATGCAAAATCTTTCTGAGAAGCATTTTAGAACCTCATGGCATGTTCAGGGTGTGTCTCCTGCAAGGACAAGTGAATTTGAAATACTGGCACTAAGAAGAGCAGATTTGTTCAGCTGTGCAAAGCCCTGTGTGAGGAGCAGCCCTGAAAAGAGCATACTGAATAGTGCAGCACAAGTAAAAAGGCAATCCCAAACACAAATTCCTGGAGAGAATCCTAAGCTATAAATGGGTCATTTGTTCCTAAGGATAGATCCTGGCCCCATGGAAGTCAGTGGCTAAACTCTTGTGAACGTTGATAGGACTGATACACCACCCTATTTGTATTGGGTTTAAGAAGGTGATTCCTTTTGACATGCATCTTTCATAGGCAAAGAGGCAGAACAGTTACCCAAGGACAGCTTTCTAAATGCTGCCAAAAACACAAAGGAAGAAAAAGAGAAAAAACTTCTTCTCATTCAAGTAGCACAAGCTGTCCAAGATATGATTCAAAAGATTCCACAGAAGCAGGAATGAATGCTAATGTAGCCTCCCTAAATCCTTACAGAGGGCATGTGTGTAGCACCATTAGCTCACATTCTTCTCAGAACAGGTAAAATCACCTTTAGGATTCTATTGCTAAAGTAGAAAATGCCAAGTTGCAATTCTTCATGAAGCCTAAAACCAGCAAGTAATTGTGTGATGCAGGAGAGCTCACACAGCTCCTTGCCTGTGCAGTAGGAAGACATTCTGTCTACATCATGCATTGGGACAGTCATCTCACTTCGGAAATGAAAGGAGAATCCTGCTGAGTAAATTAGAATCAGTGGTAATACAGCTGTTAGCTACAAACATTTGTTTGGCATGAATCAATCTCAACTCTCCCGTAGTTTGCTTTGATGGTCTCTCTAGTATCTTGTTGACTAATGATGAGATCATGGTTTGTTAATCTAAGTGCATAAAGAAAACATTCTGCCAAGCAAAATGCAGACTCTTTTGCTGGGCTTTATTGCAGTTGTTTATAGACGTTTTGTTTACACAGGCATCCAAAACAATTTGTTGGATATTTATTTGGGTTACTCTACTAAATGGTCTGAACACGGACCTGAATCCTATCTTAAATCTGTCTGCATTTTAATGGGTCGTAGTTTGAACAAAGTGGAAACCAGCCACTTAGGATACATTTCTTGTTGGCCAGAACTTCAAATGTTTTGTGTGCTATCTATAATTCCCATCTTGAGAGCATTTAACAACTGGAGGGAGTTGTAAGCCACTCTTATTTGGAGGTTACACATTTGGTTTTAAACAGAAGTTATTAGAACTCATTAAACTTCTGCAATAATTAAAATACAATTTTAATCCCAGGCAGGGCTTTAAATCTGCATTTTAAAAAATTTATAACTCCTTACTCTCCATAATCATCTCCAATTTTAAACCCAGAGCACACTGCCCTCAACTATTCCCTGTGCACCAGGAACTTATGGATACACCCTTCCCATGCACAGTTCCAGTTCAGATGGAGCACACAGGTACTGGCTTGGGCAGACAGCTCACAGCAGTAGAATGGCTGTATTTGCAAAGCCTTAACTGAGCTCACAGATTTGGATGGAAATAAAGGCAAATAAAGAGTAAACCTGCTTCTGATGGCTGCTTTTCTCTGATATTTGAAGGCCTCTCACCTTTTTTGCATAGCAAAAGTTCTTTTAGCAAATAAGAGGGTAATATGAAGAAACTCTGCATTTCTGGTATGTGCAAAAATTGTCCCCTCATCAGCATTTGTCTTGGAAATACATAAAACCCTGTGTTATTTCACTGGGGAGGAGACTTGTAGAACGTCTCCTGTACCTCAGAGCATTGCAGCCTAACAGCGGACACATGGGAATGTCAGACATCCTGAGTTTGCATATGTTCTTAAACTCAGAAATTTTAAAATACTAATTTTAATTAAATTGTTGCTAGTAATTTTTTAAAGGAGCTCAGTGAAGAAGCCGAGGCAGAGGGGCAGTGTGAAAGGAAAAGGCATGTACAGTAAACAACAGGGATAGTGGGACACAGCTGAGCTTTACAAGTACCTCTCCCATGGTCCCAGTGAGTTTCACCCTGCAGCTTGGAACCAGAAGGATCAAGGAGAAATTCAATAAGATGTAATGAGGTATGTAAATTGATTATGGACCTTCAAGGGAAGGTAGGAAAAGGATAGGAGCAACTGTTAACATGGTCATATTGGCTGGAAGAAAGTTTGGTTATGGCAGTTTAAATTTCATCTAATTGTGGAAGATGAGGAAAAAAAATTGTCAGTAAAGCCTGAGAGGAGACTGCTGTAATTAAGAAAGATCATTAATTAGCTCTTATTCAATAAAACCAACACAGTAAAAATAAACATTTTGGTTCAAATGCCTGTACCAAACAGACTGCTGAAGAGTGAACTGAAGCGAGCACAGAAGCCAGGAAAGCTACTGGAATCTAAGGAGGCATGGTATTTTTAGGTGGGCTTTCACACTCACTATGATTTTATTTCTTTCAATGTGACAGCTGTCAGAGTGAAATCCATAGCCTGCCAGGTGTTTGCAGAACCCTTCCCCTTCCTAGTGAGCTGTGGAGGGATGAGATCCCTGCACTAGGGGATTGGCAGAGGGAGGTGATCAATAGGAAGGTGTTTCATAAGAAGCAGGTAGGTTGAGGGATGAAAGAGTGGGCAGGCTATTCTTTTAATGTGTGTAAGCTAACCCATAAAAGGAGGGGCAGCAGGAAAGAGGGAGAGAAGTGAAATCAAACAGTAGTGGTACCACAGAAAAAGAGCTCTTCATGATACTGAACATACTATTTTGCAGGGCAGTATGTGAAAAGTAAATAGCAGTATTTAAAACAATTCAGAGCACCTGAGAATCTAAAAACCAGAGAAGAGAGTGCACACTGAGTAGCTCTAAACTAGAAATCAGAAGCAGAAGATGGAAGTAATTTCTGTGTTGTCATTTCATGGGCACAGGCTTGAGGCCTCCCAGTCATAAGTGTCAAGAGGTACTGCACTAATGCACGGGTGACAATGCCATTGGCACATGGAATACAAGTGTCCACATGCACCCCTGGGCTCAAGGAGTCTGGGAGTCATTGATTGTCAGAAGCTGGGAGGCCGCAGCAAGGAGAAGATCATTCTACACATGCTCTCTTCTTCTATGAGCATCTGTTACTGGTCATGTTGCAAGATAAGGTGCGAGGCTGGAGGGCTCTTTGGTGTGGCTGTGTCAGGCTTTATTGAGTTAAGGTCATGAACTTGGCCTTTTGGTTCATATTTCTATGGATTGGGTTCTACAAATTTTGGAAAATATTAGCATTCATTTTTTCTTTGTAGGAGGAGCAGCCTGTTTTCTGCCTTTCAAGAATCCTGTATGAAAAAGGTAATAATAGTCCAGTTTTGTGATTTTTACAGGCAAATGGGGAGTTTTCATTAGCTATAAGTATACTTTAAAGGTAAGGAACTTCTCTAAAAGAACTTCATGGTGAAAACTTGAGAAAAACCTGTGCTTCAGAATCTCAGTTTGTACTGATAGGTTTTATCATTAACTTGCCCATCCTGAACTGCCTTAACTAGCACATGGATGGACTGGAGGAATGGAGTTAATACATGATGTTTATACACCTAATGGCTATCGGAAATCCCCACCACTGGAGTGGACAGTTGACAGGCTTCAGACAAGTACCAGAGAGACAAAATATTTCCATTATTATTCCACTAGAAATTGAAATCTGTTATGGAGAAGTCAGAGACTATAGTCCGGTTCATATCAGAGCTTAGTGTTTAAAATGTTACAATGTTGACTTGCTGTTACAAAAATTCAGTGTTACAGGAAATCAGAAACAATATGGAATAGTTTACACTAACTCTGCATTAAAACGATCCATCTGTTCTTGCTTTAGGTTCTTAGAGAATTGCTTTTTCATCTTGGTAATGCTTTTCACTTCCTATTAGTAAGGCTTTTAAAGGTAGGCACTGAGTTAGTATAAAACCCACAGCTTTTGAGTTTAAACGCCTATTAAAACTAAAGCTGTCTGGAACTACAATAAAAATTTATTTTGGCTACAAGAGACAACTTTAAAACCTAACCCATCTGTATTTTTCCTCTTCCAAACAGTGCAACATCCTGTATAATAGAATATTTCTCTTAAACAGTGACCACATATCTTTATGAAAACAATTGTTTCAACTTAATTTATGGGGGGTAATCAGCTCATATTAAAATTTTCTATATTCCAGGATGCTAATCTTAATTGGATACAGGAGATGTAATGACTAGAGTAATTCCTTAGAATAATCTGAAATCTGATGTAGCCATTGACTTAAAACATAACCTGTGTATATTAGAATCTGAAGTTGTCATTAAAAAATCACGTGCAGGCATATAGTAATTGCAAAACAACTGTGTGTGCAAATTAGGCATATGACTGCAGCTACATTTTACTGGTAATTTGGGCTTGTGTGTGACTTGCAAACTCAATTACAGAATAATTCCACCAGAATGATTCATTTGAAATATAAAGCTGGTCTCTGCAGTCCTTGAGCCCACCAGGGAGATACCCACACATATCCAGCAGGGCTGCATGGTCAGTGAATTTATCAACACAAGTTAAAAAGCAAATTGCCTCACTGTGAAGAGCAGTATCCTGCTAAAGCAGGGATGCATAAAGCCTTCCACTGCCACGAGTGGGAGTCAAACATATCAAAGAGAGGCTAGGTCCCTGGGGTTTAGCTCCCTCCATACAATAGTTCGTCAGATTTTGAATTGAAAAGGGCTGGGTTTAGCACTCTCTAAATATAACCAGCCCTGAAACTCCCACAGAGATTCCTTTCTGTCTGCCTTCAGACGATGAGATAAGGCCCCTTCTCCTGTGACTTCAGTCTGGAGTACCTCTGTCATCCCCACCCCAACCCTGATAACAGCCAGCTTGGCACATATTTGAGAGCAAGATGTGATGAGAGTTTTGGGGGTTAGTCTTGCTGTAGCAAGAAGTAGAAGTAACTCTTCAGAGTGAACCTCCTGTCTAACATCTGCAGCATAGTCTCATAGCAAGACATTTTGGCATCCAGGAGACAACTGACTCCTTTCATCCTCTGGCCAGCTTCTTTCCATCATTTTGGGAACAGACACCTTGGACAATCTCCTTTTCTCCCTGCATTCTTTCCTTTTTAGGCCTCCTCCTCATCCTCAGTATACTTGAATGCAGCATCAAAGTTGAAGTGTATTTGCACAATTTTCTCCCTTCCTCTCCCTTTTCCCCAAGTACAGCAGGATACACAAATTATGGATGTTAAAGCAGCACTTATGTGTGCTATGATATACACGGGATGTTCTGCCTACTTGCATGTGATTCACGTCCTCATAAGCCCACAGGAAACCCCAGCAATATTTTTCCAGGCATATCTCCTGTGCTGAGGTGCCGAGCACAGCAGGGGCTGGAGGAAAGGAGCCATTTGTGCTTGGGAAGTCCTGTGGTACATAAGTTTAGCTGGGAAGGACAGACCACTGTTATTTAGATGGAGCTCTTTTACTCAGTGACAGTAAAACATGTAGCACAAGGACTGAAGCATTTATTCACATTTTACAGTAGTGTGTGAATCCTCTTACCTCAGTGGATCCAGTGAAAGCAATTTTATCAATGCCAACGTGAGAGGCTATGGCTGCACCAACAATTGGACCAAATCCTGGCAAAATATTGACAACTCCTGGTGGAAAGCCAGCCTGTCAAAATAGGAATGAATGAAGGAAGCATGGCTTATGAAAACCGATAGAGCATGTTAAAGCAGCCATGTGCTGGTAGTTCCTTCCCTCAAGGAGAGACAGACATCACTCCCCTCAATTATTCTTACCTCCTTGATGAGGGCACCCATATAGAGAGCACTGAGTGGTGTTTGTTCTGCTGGTTTAATAACTACTGTATTGCCACAGCACAGAGCTGGAGCAATCTTCCATGCAAACATCAGCAGGGGGAAGTTCCACTGTAGGAAAAAAAAAGTTGATAGATGGAAAAATATTGCCGTGGTGTTTTGTTTTCAAGATGTCAAGCTGATACCTCACTTATTTCTCAGGCTGATCCTCAACATAAATCTTACCCAGCACAAAGCAAGGATTTTTTTTTAAATTACTGCCATTAAGAAAGCAACAACTGTGACTTTTTAGTTCTTTCTCTCTTTTTCAAAGAAATACAACCTCCACCTGCAATCTCCATTAAAAAAATATTCTGTTATCTGTTGTTTTTTTAAGTCACAACTTTTTATTTAATTTACTGGTTTGCTATTTGCACTTTTAATTCCCCCATGAAAATAGTTCTTGCTTCTGATACATTTGGAAGGAACTGTTTGTTCATGATGAAGCATTTCTGGATGTAAATTCATATCCCTGAATACATCTTAAGATATAAAATTTATACTCAAAATTATATAATCCTTAATTGAAGGAATTACAATACAAAGTCCATAAATGTCAATGGTCAGTCAAAGCATTTCGTTTTCTTGAAGACTTCCTACTGAGAAATTGATACGGAAGATGTTAAAAGAACAGTAAAAAACAATTTGAGAAATTCTTTGCTGATATAAAATTTGGTATTGTCATTCATTACAACTTCATTTAACTGCAACAGATGCTGTAGTGAATTATATTAGTTTGAAGCACAAACATGCTGTGGATAAAGATAAAAGTAATGAGCCTTTTGCACCAAGGCCTGGTCCTAGCCAGTTAAGTGGATAGTCCTGCTGATTTTAGTGAAAATGCCACAGCAATAAAATAACTGTGTTTGCACATTCATTCTCACAAATGCATGCAACAGTCTCTTTTAGAAGGAGAATAGAAAATATCAGTCACAGAGTCAGCCACTGGCCAGAACGTGTTGCTGCCTGATGCATATCAGCTGCCACTCTCACAGACATCTCTTTAGCCCCTGGCTAGCTTGAAAAAATACACAACTGTCTTTCCTTCACCGAACACCCAATTTTTTACTCCCTCTGTTGTTTATAAACTCCGGAGACAAAGTGATGTTTTAATTCCATCTCCAGTACATAAACCTGGGAGGGGAGCTGTAGGGCCAGCAGTGTGCTAACAGCCTGCACTTCTAATGGCATTGCAAGGAGAGCTCACAGCAGTTTTATAGGGCACTATATAGCCCTGTTTATGCTACGGCACTGCCAAAGAGCACATGTTTTGATGGAAGCTGGGATGTGAAAGAGGATGAGGAGTTCAGTGTTAGACTCACTGTTTAATTTTATTTTTGAATAACGTATTTGCTCATGCAGTGGCCAAGCACATGCAGTGGCCTGGGCTGTCCTCTGGGACTGGTAGCATGGAGGAAACAGAACAGATCAGCAGTAGTGTTAGAATAGATGGGTATGACAGCCATCTTCAGGCTTTTGAGGACAAAAGTGAGGGAAGAACGAACATATATGATAGATAGCTGGGTACCCTGAACAAAGTTTTACATATCTAAACTAAATAAATCCTGCTTTTGGCATGATCCTCAGCCTGTGGCCAAGCTTCTTCAGCAGATCTGTCAGTTAAGCTCAATGAAACAAGCGTTAAGAGATGTCCAGCAACATTGGGGTTGTCATTTAGTAAATGCTTATCCATGTGCCTGGCTGAGAAATGGGGACAGAGCTGTGGAATCTTTCATTCATAACGACCAAGTTAGGAGAGTGTGTAGGTGTTTGTAGGACAGCTGTAGCCACAGACTTTTTGAGTCATTGCATGTTTCCCTGGTTTCTGCCGAGTGCCAAACACAAAAGCCACCCCTTAACAAAGACATGAAATAACAACAAATCTAAATAGATAAAAAGGGCTTAACATTGTTAAAGTAATCTTTTCTGGCTGCTCCTCTTGTAATGGAATTGCTCCGTGTTTCTGTTTAGTGGCTTTGTGGTAACATGGACAAAATAAAAAATCAACATCAACAAAAATTTCAGAGAATGGCTTGATTAGTCTCCCAGTGTTTTGTCAAACAAAAACACTTCCATGCAATATTTTAATAGCTATAAATAAGCCTCCCACTGAAGTTTCTGCCAGAGCTGGTTAACTGGCTCTTCTGAAAAAGTTACCCTCTCAGTGCAATTCCCATGCAGTGTTCAGCAAGATTTTATTATGAGGGTGTCTATTGGGGTGTAGGGGGACTATTGGATTTGATGAAATGATGTGTTTCTCTCTCACAACAAATAAAACAAACATTTTGTGTCTTCTATTAGCTACACAATGTTAATTGTAATGATATGTCTCCTAGAGTTTCCTTTACTCCTCCAGCCTTGTAAAAGAAATAGCAGGAAAGAATGGAATTAAAATACATCACATTCTCCCAGGAACTGAGGAGCCTGTTAAATCACAGTAAAAACTAAATAAATAAAGAGACTACCACAGCAAAGCATCAATTTTCCATAAGTTGTGTGAACATCCATAACCACTGACAGCATATTAACACTGTGTTTTGCTTTGCTTGTTTTAATCATGTGAATTCTATGACTTGAGAACTTAACTCCTAATAACAGAGCCTAAACCCTATTAGCATGTTCAAATAAGCATTTGCAGGGAGGCTGTTAAAGATATGTCAACAATATGAGCTCAGCTTTTTTCGTAATGGAAAACACACATAGTTGAAGACCATGTTTTATGTGTCTTTAAAGAGAGCTGGTTCAAATGAAAATAAATAGAAAGCACTAGTAGAGATACTCACAGGGATGATCTGTCCACACACTCCGATGGGTTCATGTCTTGTAAACGTAAAATAATCTCCATCTGAAACAGATGAGCATGGTTACTCTCAAGTGCAGTTTGACTTGGCAGAACAAAAAAAAAAATTAAAATAGGGGGGAAAATAACCTCTAAGGATCAGCCTTTGATGGCAGTAAAAGAAATAAAGAAGTCGTGGAAGTGTTTTTTTGTGAGCCAGCATGGGAAACCTAGGTTCAGGAGCAACCTAATTGTTCTTTCTGTAGAACAAAGGAAACAGACTTCCCATCAGAAAGTAACCTGCTTTGTTCCTTGGGAAAGAGCTGTACTGCACAAAAAATTGCAGTAGCATGGAAGCCACATACTGGCCTAAGCTTATTTAAGGGTGAGAGAAGTGAAGAAAAAGTCACAAAGACAATTTCCTGAAAGGCATGAGTGGAACCCAGCAATATAAAGATGTATCTACAACCCGCTGTGAGCTAATAGAGTATTCAGCTGACTCATCTGCCATTGAGGACACAGGCAGAGTGAAGTGATGGAATGATGTACCACAACCTGTAGGTGTGAAATGAAGAGGAAAGTCTATGACTCGTGTCACTGAGAATCATTTACTTCCTGTGGTCTGGGTGCACATGCTAAGGTTACATATGCAGGTTTCTTCCCAGTTAACAAAGAGCCACAAAGGGACCTGCTGTGTGGGAACCAGTTAAAGGAGCAGTTAGGGTACTGTCTAACCAGTAGCTTTGTTAGCATGTTTGGCCTGCATCTGTGCAAAGTAGATTTACTGCACCTTTGTACCTCAACTGAGTCTTGTAGCTGTATAAACTAGCCCGGATTCAAATTATCTCTGAATTTAGGTCAGATGGTTTTCAGTGAGGCTACAGCTGAGGGAAGGGCTATGCTAAAGGCATGAGCTGAATGTGCCCCTTGGCCTGTAGTGCTTGGTCATCTAGAAAAACTCAAACCTCTTAACTTGGGAAAATAATTTCAGCTAAGTATGTGAGAACGATGAGAAGGTTACCTAGACTTAATGGCAGGAGATGATTTACCAGGATAAGAAAAGGTCAGACAGCGGAAGGGAGTAAGAGGAGGAGGAGAGATTACAGGGCTTTTGCTCCCATTGTTCTGTCTGGCACAGGGTATGAGCTTTCCCTCCCAGGCTGGGCTGGGAAGTGGCAGCCCCGGCCTCTCCCCCGTTCAGTCCAGAGCTGCAGCCACCCTTGTGCAATATTAGGGAAGGGCCTAACTTCACAGTGGAGAGTGTGTTTTGGGAACCTGCTGCAGTGTCCTCTAAGATATATCTGGTAACAATAAACAAGTTAATCCTTAAAGTTTCTTGAGTTTAAGAAAAGACTTCAACTTGAATTTGATTAGAAATAACTTATTTTCAGGTCTGCTTATTTCTATCCATCTACTTTACAAGATTTGCTCAGTAGAAGCCTGAGCTAGAGTAAATAATATGTCAGTTGAGGGCCAGGTACAGAATAATTATGAGAAAGGGAACAATAGTCTGCAACCAAAACAAGGGACAGAAAGAATAAAGAAGGAAGGAAAAGAGAGAAAGAAGATTCACATCAGGAAAAGGCAGAAGAAAACAGTTTATCAGTTTGTTTGCACTGCATTGACAAAATGTCATTGCAACATTTCGATCTCCAGATGTTTAACAACTCCCCAGTGGAGATGAGAATATTTGTGTCACAGACTGAGATTATCAGATTGATTTTCCAGGTTATCTTTCACAGAGGCTAGCAGTGGTTCACAGACCATAGGAAGATTCATCAGATCAGACAGAAGCAAAGTAGAAGTCAAAATACAGAGAAGTACATACAAGCAAAACTGTCTAAGTGCTCAAGAGGAACACAGAGGAGTTGGCTAAAAATACCAGCTTGTACTCAGTAGTACTGTGAGAGGTGGGTTCTCAGCCAGAAGGATGGTGGCAACATAACAGTAACACAGTTACATTAGCACTGTCTGACTTTAGATCCTCACTGCATAATCACTGCCACATGTCTGCGTGCTTCATCACACAGAGTTATAGATAACCTGAACCTCTTGCCAAGGCAGACAAATGGTGGTTAATTCTGCCCAGTGTAGGCAGAACGTTCTTTCCGCAGAGCGGTGCCTCCCATGCAGAGCTGCTCTCCCTGCTGTCTCCCACTAGACTCTAGACAGCTGCCCCTTTTGACACCTACTTCCAAAGTTCATCATCCACAGACTTTCTGTCAAGATGGGATTTTCAAGGTTGCTTTCTAACAATATCTTTGGGAACATATGTGACTTGAAGTTATTCAGAAGCCTTGGATGTCTCTGGACGGGCCAAAGATGGATCTAAGAGCCACCTTGTCCATAATGTAGAACAAGCTGTTACCATGGCAAAATAGCTCAAAAATTAGGTGAGCTTAATTCCGTTATTCTAAACAGTGAGCACAGAAAGCTCCCTTGTATTTAGAAATTATACAGGAGACTTTTAAAATGTTTGCAAGTTTTAAGTCATGATAATGACACTTAACCTAAGTTGCTGTGGCTGATGATTGCTACTCTTATCCTTTAGTAGCTGGCCGCCAGAAAAACATTGCTGAGAGGGATCTGACACTGATCCCACACCCAATCTAAAATTTTGTCTTAAAGAGGTTTTTTTTTAATATACTCAGCTGAAGTAAACTGACATTCTTCAGTCCTCACTGATATTAATAGAGCAAGATCAATTTGCAGCTGTTTAGCACCTGGCCCCAAGACTTTCATTTTTTAATCAGAAAGCAAGTCCCATTTATCCAGGGATCTCACTTTGGGACAGCAATATCTTCCACAGATGTGTTTGCTCAGATTTCCATCAGGAGTCTCCATCCCGGATATTTTATTTGCATAACAACCATAATAGAGTCCCATGCCTCATATAGCAGGACACAGCAAACAAGTGAGTGAGGAGAGCTGAGTTGGTTCTTTAAAATACATCATACCATATATTGCTTTAAAGATACATTTCTGCTTGCATTCAGTTTATTAGTTTAACAGTTTCTGGTCTAGCCTCATTCTGTTTTAATTTAAATCATCAAGGCTTTACGCATGGGAGCAAGCAAAGGGCAGTCTGAAGGTTTTGTAGCTCTGGGACCAAGAGGAATGTGACTGTAAAATGCATGGTTCTTCTTCTACTTGTCTATCAATTGCCTATTTTTATTTTACAGGAAAAGAAAACTTTAAAAAACCCACCAACAACAAAAGATTGGGAGGTTTCAGATTTATTAGCGCACTGAGTAGAAAGAGAAGATTTAATAGTAGGAGTTTTTTGGTTTAGTTGCATTTTTTGTTTACCTTTGGCGAGCTGATGGTAAATGAACGGAAAGAGCACCATTGTTTAACACCAGCTTTGCCCTAAAATAGCCTCATGAGAATGACAAATTTATGATGTGGAAGTAGAGGAATAAAGAGAAGTGTTAAACAAAGAACTAGTTGATACGCTGAAGATATGTGAATGGACTTACGATTCTACACTACTGAAAACTGTGTTAGTACAAAGTTTGCATTGAGGAAGGCGTGCTGAAAACGTGCTTTCCTTTTGCCCAGCATAGCCCACCTCAACTGAAAAAGAAATCAGGTTTTTTCCCAGAAGGTACTTGAAACCAAGAATAAGCAGAGAATATTTATTCTCCTTAATCTGGTAATGCCTTTTGGTGGCTGACCTAATTTCTGCATACCTATGGGGCTAAGGAGTGAGGAGGAGGCATTCACTGACCAGAGAAAAAGAGATTAGGGAACAGGAAATTTGCTGAATACATGAATTTATGGTGTGGTCTGAACTTTTGTATGATTAAATGTGAAGTGCGAGCAGCAAAACTGGGATTTACGAATCTCAGCCTAAATGACTATGGAAAACTTCAAGTCCTTGCAGGGATGTCTACACCTGAACTATTATTGTCATTTCTTTGGTGAAAATAAGATAGTGAAGATAAACACCAGTCAGTGCACACTGTGATTTTAATAAGGTGAAACACCAAGATGAGTAATACTGCAATAAGAGTTAAGTGATGTTTCCCTTCTGAAAATTTTGGAGGCACATTTTCAATTTATCTGCTTGCGTCACTTGGGTAGTTTCATGCTTTGCTGTAGAGAGGAGAGCGAGTGCACTGCATATACTGTGCCACACAGTGAAACACCAGGGGAATAACTGGGCTACAGCAAAGGGCATTTACCCCTAAGTGTGCCCTCCTGGCCTTCCTGGGTAAAGTGGAATAAACATGCATGGGCAATGAACATGTGCACCATGAAACCAGAAAGAATCCACGTAATGAATGTTCATTTTCCTTAATGTTTTTCCAGAGATTTATTTTACGCAGGTGAAAGATGAGTACATTTATCTTAATGACTGCACCTACATAAAGTCATTTTCTGCTATTTTGCCATGTTATGTAATCATAGCACTTGGTACATCTAGTCCAGACTGCAAATGAATATGTTTGCATCAGAAAATGCAGCCTGTATTTGTTAAACAGCTGGGAGGGAGGGGCAGGAGGAAGAGACTTGTTAAATAAAAATAATGGTAAGGATTTTTTCGTATCTCTTTAGCAAAAGAATAAGAACATTATAATTTCCTAGCATGCATGAAAGTTTATCTCATATATACAGGATAAAACTCATCCCACTGAATAATTTGAAGAAGCATCTATAACAAAATATATCTCATATGTATGTAGTTCTCTGTAGTAACATTAAGAGCACTCTCAAAGTATAAATTGAGTTAGATCCAGTGTCAGTCCCAAGTAAAATTATTTTTATAAGCAATAAGAAGATATATACAAACAAGATCTATACATAATGGTACTGTTTCTTAAACAGGCACCCAACACTATTTTCATGAGTTCCAAGGTATTTTTCCAGGCTTATGTCTTGTGTATTGTTACACATGTATCAATATTTAAGTGTAGGTATTGAGCTGTCTCTTTCTCAGAAGGACACATGAAAAGAAATCAAGCCCTCCTCACGTGTGCATACGGGGCAGAACAAGAGCAGGGCACCCAGTGCTAAATTTCAAACATCTGCTTCAGCTACACACTGTAAGAGCAACCCAGGCCTCTCCTCTGCCTTCCACAAAGCTGCAAGCTACTAAGCCTTAGTCTGGCCACGAGAATGTTTAGGTGCATAGCTGTGTTTTAATTCCCCTTACCTACAGGAATGGTCATTCCGTGGATTTTGTCTGCCCAACCAGCATAATACCTCAGGGTTTTTATGACTCCCTGGAGATCGACATAGAAAGCTTGCAGGAACGGTTTGCCACTGTTCAGTGATTCCATAGTCTGCAGGACAAGAAAAAGTCAAGAGATGTAAGTATAGTTACATTTCTGAACTATTGTACTTAAATATTCACCATTTTAACAGCTTTTGAACCATGACAAATGTTTTAATGAAGACCAATCAGTTGCACCTTGGTGTAGTTTTAACCCAGAAGGTTCAGAACAATTATCTGATCCCCTTTATTAGTTCTTTTTGCAAATGTGAAAAAGAAGTATTTTCCTTAAAAGAAACCCCAAACTGGTTTCTTCTGGATTATTCTGGAATGGCTGTGATTTTAAGAACATATGTGAGTGTTTATGTGTGTGTTTGTCTGTGTATCTTGAGGGTTTATGTGTGTATCCACATGCATGTACATGTGCCTTTGTGTACTTTGAACCTAACAGCCACTGTGTTTGGTCCAGATCTATAAATGCTGAATTGCTTTAATCAGGAGCCAAGATAAAAATGCCTGTCAAACTGGGTTCTGTTATGTTAATGATAACAGCTGAGAAGGGGCTCCTTGTAACCCCGTATTAATGATCTGAATCCATAAAGAGAAGAATGGACATATCCCTCTTTATATAATTGATGTGAATATAAAAATTTCTCTGTATAGTTGCCAAGACTCCTGCTGAGGTCTGAGATATCTATACTGTACAGCCAGTTTATTTATTGCCATCAAATAAACAAACTTTCCTCTAGGGAAGTTCATAAATTAACAAGCTAATGCCTTTATTTTTTAGTTAATATTCCTATTTTTAAAATTATCTTATAAGCTATCCTCTTAGGGGTTCCTAAGATCATTTAGCAAAAAAAATCCAATAAAATATCCTAAGATGTTGAGTAGCTTAACTCATTCTCAATAGCTGTCTAATAGAAATCATTAAGAATGGGCAAAGGATGCCCCTGTGTAACACACCAACCATCAAATGAGTTTCTATAGAAAAGAAAGGAGGCCTAATTCTGCACTGACTTATATCCCCAAGAGCAATTAATGTCACTGCCTGCAGTGAAACTCAGTAAAAAACTTGGCTCTAGAAATAAAAATTAAATGACAGGCGGAGTAAACTTGATTTGCTGTGCACTTCCTTCTCCCCGTGGCGATTTTACAGTATCCGCCGGTGGTAAGATGATTTAAGTGTTGACAAAGCTGGAATTAAGATGTTCACGGGCTTAGTTCAAAGCACTTGACATGCGGAAAACAACATTAACAATGCCACCAATGTGATGGCTTCATCTGAGAGCAAAACGGTGCCACTCTCGGAATTCGTGTCACCAGCTGAGTGTCCCCAAGCACCTCACCTGCCCTTCCCGTCTGTACAAATCATTCCAACCTGCCATTTCTTATTCTAGAAGAGCTGCAGGCATGCGTGTCGGGCACACACGTGTGTGCACACCCCTGCTTTTGTGTGAAGTCCAATTTAAAGCTGATCTGAGCCCACTGGAAGGCTCTTGGTGACTTTTATGGGTTTTGCATCACGTCATAAGTGGACAGACCCATTTCAGCCAGGAAGCCATTTCACATACAATTTGTATCAACCCATTCATGAACTAATCAGCTCTCAGAATGTAAAAACTGACAACTGATTTGATTATTGATTTCTGTGTGCCACTTACAGCAAGAATTGCCCTGTCCCTTTCGACCAAGTCTGCTAACTTATCCAAAAGATGGCCTCTTTCCGATGCATCCATTCTCCTCCAAACAGAACCAAGGGAAAAAGCCAGCCGAGCTGCCCTCACTGCTTTGTCCGTATCAGCCTGAGAAAAGCAAGAGACAAATTGAAGACACAGGTAAATAACACAACCAGGCTGATGGAATTTGCTGTTATACAGCCTTAGTCACATGATGGGTTTTGGAACTATGCTTAATGAAAGAACTGTCCAACAGTGCCATTCTGGACAGGTTGCTTTGATCTATTTATACATTTCTAGTAACTGTCATGCATTTAATTTATACATTAAACATATAGCTATTCATGGGATACATTACCTTGTCAGCTTCTTGAATCTCACAAATCTGTTCTCCTGTTGCTGGATTATATACTGGAAATATTCTTCCACTTTCAGAATTCTGCCACTCATTATTAATGAAAATCTAGAAAAGGAAAAAAAGTCATCAGGTCTCCTGCATGAACAAACAGTAATGTATGTAACAACAAACATCACAAATATAAAAGCTGCGCATTCTAATACGAAAGAACTGTAACTTATTTTTGCGTGTGAAGAGTTCAGACTGAGGTCAGCCCCGATGTCTTTCTGTATTCTATAGTAGTGTCATAGAAGCAACATCAAAGTCTAAACATTGGTTGATGTTCAAATTTGGTTCAAAAACTGTAACAAATAAACTAAAAAAAAGAAATACCTGTATCAGAGAAAAAGCCTTGAAACTGCTGGAGACAAGACAAGGATTTGGAATAATCATTCAGTTCACTAAGTAAACATTTAGTCACTGATACATCCCAGTCAAGGCTGAATAATCTCAAACATCACAGTTCTTCAATACACAGTTAATTATGGCTACAGTGATGGCTTGCAGCACAAAACTAACTTGCTTATCTACTAGGAACAATGGAAATTGTTATATTCTCTCAGTGTTGATATCATTTTAATTGTCAGGGCAAAACAAATTTAAATGGTAATGGTGTTGACAAGAGCTGTCTAGAGAAAGGTAATGACAAAAGAGTTTATTTAAAGTAGATTTTTACTGGTAGCTGCATACATGTCATTTATTTTCTGCTGAATGGCTTTCAAGAATAGGATGCAATTATTTATTAGCTAATATTAAAGAAGTCACTGCATGAAAATGACTGAGTGAAAAGTTTTCCAGGTATTCAGACTCTTCCTGTCTTTTAAATCTTTCTAAGAATGGAAGTTTTAAAAAAGTCCTGGCACCATTTGGGTCCCTTGGAGTCTAGATATCAATGTACTTTCATTGGATTCCATGAAATACAACTTTAAATGTGTAAGACGACATCCTGGCTTCGTTGAAATACACAGAAATTTTACCCCTGACTTCAGTGAAGGCAGGAGTTCACACATAGAAAGAAGGAATGTTTACCACCTGTTTTTTTTTTTTTTTTTGCATACAGGGCTGTGTTTATAGAGACAGGGACCCTTTGAAAGCTTGAGGAGCCTCAGTTCCAGTCAGAGATACACAGGTGAGAGAAACTGGCCCATCTTTGTATACATGAAGGCAAAAATACATCTGTAGAGTTTTCAGTTACCAGCCATGAGGTTGCTCAACCTATTCTCCAAGCCAAATGGAAGTCCTGTAGCTGTGTTCCTCTCAGCAGGGCTTATTAGCTCAGGCTCGGTGCCACCATAACTGCAGTGGCACAGCTCCTGCTTCAGAGCTCGCTCGTGTGTGGCAGGAGCCTGTGCCTGCCTGGAGAACACCCTGCCGGTAGAATAACCGGGCACAGAAACCGTCAATTAAATACACATGCTTTTGCTATTATGGATGTGTTTCTGCTGTGCCTCCTCATCTTCCCTGTGCCTCAAACCTCAGCCTCTTTGCTGTGTGCCCCTCCATCCATTCCAGATTCTGTCCTTTACTCCCCCTTGCCCTCTTTGTTTAGGTTCTCAGAGGTTGCTGAAGCCAGGACCTACCACACCACTACCATTGCTTTCTTTGCATGCTCTAATTTATCCCGAACCTGTTTGTGTCCTTGGACTGTGAGCTCCTCAGACCATGCTGGTGCCTTCCTGCTCAGTGATTACACTGTTCTGCAAACCCACGTGCTGGCCCCTGTTAGGACATTCTGAAGCTAACCCAAAACGAGAGAGTGAAAGAATTACCAGTATGATCTCTAGTGACTAACATCATAAACCAAAATCCTCTGGTGTAGCATTGCCACTTAGACTGTAAGTGAAGCAAAGAAACACTGAGATCTGTGGCCTGTGTGGAAGAAAGAATTTATTTGATGCTTTCCACTGAGTTTTCTCAGTTAACTCTGCACCCAGCGTGTGTGTTGGGGGTGCTGAAGAGGGAGGGGAAGGGAGAAAAGATTCCAGCTTCAGGAGCAGATGGCCAGAGAAGATGTAAGCATGTTTGTTTAAGGTGACAGGATGTACATAAACACATGGGCTTCTTGTGTGAGCTGCACTGAAAGAATAAAGCAGTTTGGTTGAGTACAAGAACCTGAGAAATCCTGGCAGCCACAATTCAGTACACTTCCCTTAGACAAGTGGTCTGTTCTTTTTAAAATAGATTAAAAAATGTTAACTCCATTCTGCTGGGATTAACACCTATCATCAGGTTTGCTAGTACCTAGGACATATATTCGTTCTTGAAATAGATTTCACCATGGGAATGAGAAATAGAGCCTTGGAATTACAAAAGAGTGTTGCAATTCAAGCTGACTGGAAGGAAAAGCTGTATGATTTTATTGAATGCTCCGTTTATCCCACAGATTTAGAAAAAGAACAGTAATAGTAAATATTTCAGATATGTCATGGAAAGGATCTATTTGGCATAAAGTTAGAGCTGAAAGCAAGAGAAATTGCTACTGTTAATGGTTAATGTTAGTTTCTTCCTGTTCCACTTTCTATAAACAAGGTATTGCCTATACAAGCTCATTACTGTAAACTGAGCACATTTAAATTGGCAGTAAAATCAGAGTATTTACTCTAGTGCACAAATAAAGTACCTAGTCCCATGTTTTGGAACAGTTTCAAGTCTTGAAATCCAGCAGCTGGCGGCTTTACAAGCAAAGCCTTACACTTAAATAATTCACTTTTGAAAGTTTTAGGTGTTCTGTGTCAGGTAGTACCATTCAGCAGATATTCCTACCACCGAGACGCAGATTCTTTTGCAATAAATTTGCATTCACAGGGGCTTTTATAACTCTTCCAGCACTACTGACTCCAATGGCTGCTGATTAAATGTATATATCCTGTACATTTAATCTGACTTTCATTATGGCCACTTCGTAAAAATGCCATGAAATGGAGAAGCGATGACACATTGCAAGAAAAAGAATCCCTGCAAAGCCTCAAATTGGGTTTTTTTCTCCCTTATTTATAGTGACCATGGTAAAGGCTAACTCTAAATCAGGGAGAATATTTGACAGCAAATGTTCCTATCTATGGATTATATATAACCCATCCTAAACACCAGATAAAAAAGGGGTAACCCTAGAAAAAGAAGGGCTTGCTTCCATGTAAATCATGCTACAAATTGGACAACACCCAGTGAGTTCATTGTTCAACCACAATTGTGAAGGCTACTCACATTTACTATTCCCCTGGAATCAATGTTAATTAAGGCTGACTGGGGCTATAAATCAGCCTTTGGTTTTTACAACTTAATTCAGCATTAAGCATATATATGTAAATAAAAGGTAACTGATTAACCACTTGAGTTTTCCAGGAGTTACTGAGGTAATTTGTTTTTGTTTGAGTCCTAGTGTTACCTTTGTGATATGCAGCAGGGAGAAGAAAAAGTCTATAGTGTGTCATGCATTTGCTATGTGGTATTGTGGTAGTTAAGTAATCTGGCCTGTTGGGTGCTATCAATAGCATTGTGCCAAAAGGCAAAGGGAAGAAGGGAGCACTTGAAAAATCTTGGAATACACATTTTGTTTGCCATTTACTCTCAGCAGAGCCAGTAATGGCAGTAACTTCAGAGCAAGAAGATAAAAGGCAAACTTCTCTGCTGTACTGAGGTGTCCCTGTCAGTGCAGTGATCTAGCCAAGAACAAACCCAAAGGCAAAGCACACAAGGCCTCCTGTAAGTGAGGAGTCTGGCTGCAGTTGCTGTGCAGTGGGCTAAGGAGGAAACCAAGTAAGTTTGTTCCCCAGTGACACCAAAGAGCAGAGCAGGGCAGCAGGAGAGCTGGGGATGCAGGTGCTGGGGTACATGCAGCTGGGGGGGGTGGGAGGGTCTGTTCCAAATAGTGCAATGTGACACACCTGGGGGAAACTCCTAGTTGCCCCTGTGAACATGATGCCCCTGGGAGTGGCATCATGCTCATCTCACCACATAGGTGTCTGGCCAATTTCTTTTCCTTTCCAAAGGAAAGATGGAATGAGCATGGATTTTCCTAAGAAGAGCAGCCCTCCTGGTACTGACAAAAACCTCTTGTTTCTCACAGATCTCATAGATCTTTGCTAGAACTTTGCACGATAAAGGTCCCATCATGTCTTCACTAGGCTCAAATCCTGCCTGTAGTTAATTATATATGGCCTCTGTTGACAGTTCCACAGGGCTGATCAAGAAAGCAATCTGACTCATCCTACAGGTCAAGTGACTGTTCAGAGCCTTGGAGATACTACATCATACCAAAAAGTATACAAAGGAAAAGTAAACTCCAAAGTGACAATGTAAAAATTCCAAGTTACTTTGAGACTGCTGACATTTAGTTGGAAGAAAATCATACATTGCATTTTGCACAAGACCTGCATTTCACAAGCATTACACACTGAGTTCAATAGCACTTTGGATGCTCATCAGTTTTGAAATCAAGCCAAGAGTAAATGTCTTTAGCATAACACAAAACAAATTTTAGCTTTGCAAATAAACAACTACAATCTCTTGTTTCAGTAGCCATCTGTCCCAGCTGGCTTCGTAATAATTAGCAACTTAATGTTCATTTCAAACCATGCAGGTAATTGGAGTGATAAGTATTCAAAGAGGAAGGGATGTGTACAAAGCTAGGCTGGACATTCTAATCTGCAGTGCAGCAGTAGCAAAATTTAGACCAGGGAGAAAATGTGTTTTGTGTTTTCATTACTATGTAGCACCAAGGAAGTACTAAACAACTATCTTCATGAGTGTGTCTATAAATATAATTAATTAAAATACAGCACAGAACTAATACCTCCTTTGCAGCTCTTATTTGAAGGAACTTAGGTTTCATAGCACTACAAATTCCCTCTGCTGTTGAGCCAGGGGCTAGCCCTGGATTTGGGAAATGGAACTGATTTTTACATTCACTGGGATCCCTGCATGCTCACTGACTCTTTTTTGTATTGTCTTTCCTTAAAACATACAGGGAAAAAAAAGGTAATTTGGGATCTCTTAATTCATAAGAGTAATCAACACAGGTGGCAACAATGTAACTTTTCATTTCCTTTCTTGAAAATGTTCTCAAATGATGTGTGAGTGAAATGATGATCTACATTCTTAATTCGATATTGCTTAGTGATGATGTCATCAGACATTTTCTTCAGGCTTCCCAGCTGTTTCACTAAGAACTTCAGGCAGTGGACAGACAGTGGCCTAGCATTCAGCTCTTTGGAGGTGAAATTATTTTCCCATGGATTTAATAAACAAGGTTTTTGTGCTGTTGCAGCTCCAGAAATGTTTTTTGGTACAGGAAGAGGATTTTAACATCCAAATAATAATGGCTTCCCACAGGAGATTTGGTTCTGGATGAATGGAGGAAGAAATGGGAATTTCCTAACTCAATTGATTTAGTAGCTGGTTATAGTTTCATTCCATCAAAGATGTTTTTCTCATATGTGGCTTTTTCCTTAGAGAGCTTTTGACACTAAGTCTGCAGGGATGGGGGGAGGGGGCATCAGATGCCAAAGTACTTTATAAGAGAATCACAGCTGCTTGGCCCTCAGCATCTTCTCAGAGCTGGAGGCATTAGGAAATGCATAATTGCACTTCTTTTTCAAGGGGGGACGGACAACAATTTTAGAAGCATGCAAAAAATCCAGCAGCAGCATTTCCCTTGGTAAATACTGCATAACATCCCAGATACCGGGCACCTGTGCCTCAGTCTGGTCAGGAAATTTCATATCCTTTCCCATCTCAGAAACTTCATTTCCTCTCCTTGGGAAACATTTCAAGAGTCCTAACGATTAGTGCAATTGTAAGGGAATGAACTAGGTGGGATTGCCAATCAGAGGTGCAGCTTGTTTATTTTCACAAGCCTTGTTTTCCTTCACTTTTATGGCTGTCTTGATACAGCAAATCTCTCACATTTTAAGTGTGTTGTGAGGCACTCCTGGGAGTGACTGGAAGCCAACAGCTGGCTATGGAATCACTGAAAACCTGGTTTATAAGAAGGCACTAGGAAAGAAAAGCCAATGCCAGCAGTCCGATGGCTGACTGACCGGCCATGGATCAGCAGCGCCACTTTATTTTTAAGAGGATTGTTCAGGTGACCAGCAAGAGTCACTGCTTCTTCCTGGCAGTTCACAAAAAGTGAGTAATGGGCTTCAAGGCCAACCTCCCCACGCACTGTCAGTGCAGAATCCTGCTTCTGAGTCATGAATGAACCTCTTTGAGCAGTGCCAGTGGCTGCAGTGCTTTCAGTGGATACCCCTGCAGGAGCCAAGGCAGCCTGGCTGGACCAGCACCCAAGCACAGGTGGTTCTCATGTTGTTAATGACCCCAGAGCAGAATCATCCTCAGAAATTACCCAGATTTGGGTTCTTTTGTGAGATGCCTTTCAGCTGTGCAGAACTGTAATTGTATGAGAGTAACAGTGAACTGTACAGGAACAACTTTGCACCAAATTTAATTCTGGCAAGCAAGCTCCCGTGGGCATAGCTGGTTTTCAGCTACAAGAGGTCCAGAGTAGAACAAAAGGAAAAATCCAGCTGGTTTCAGTGGGAGCTGAATCAGGCCCCAGTTGAGGAAAAGGAATCAGTGGCAACAGCCTCCAGAGAGATGTTTGTACTGGGAAACAAAGCTGTTTCACTGGAAACTTGACACATGCTCTAGAGCTTGTAAGATCTGAAAAGCCAAACAAAACCAGAATATGTTGATTTTTTTTTCCTCTTTGGCTGTTGGGTTGTCCTTCTCTCTCCTTACTCACACCCCCCACACCGCGCAAAAAAAAAAGAAAAGAAAAAATAATGAAAAGGCAAAAGAGCTCTATTTTAAAGCTCTGTGTGCTGTGGGGTGCTTGTTCTTTTTTAAAATCTCATTTGGACCTCAGAGCCTGAAGGCTAACTGTCATGGCTTTTGGATGCAGTATACAGTAAATGGGGGTTTCTTTCATAAATTCAAGCTTGAAATATCACTCATGAGTCCAAATTTGTGAGTGTACTGAGCGGGTTGGAGAATTTTAAACCTTTACAAACATATTACAGCTGGAGAGTCAAAGAAGTGGAATTGGAAATAAAATGCCCGAGAAGTGAGTGGGGCTGCTCTGGTTGCACTGTCAGTGCAGCAGTGTGGCCAGCTCTGGTACAATTACATTTGTGCAAGCCCAGTCCTGTGCCAAGGGTAGGTGTCTGATGAGAAGACCAGAGTGTTTACCTTCTCTGGGTGTAAATCCCAGGTAGAAAGGCCTGAGTCAACTCTACCAAAATCAAAGCCAGTCCTTCATACAAGTAGACTTTGGATCAGAAGCCAGGTATTTCAAAGAGGTGAATACAATGAGGTTCAATGACATGTCAGCCTGTGTAAGTGAAGTCAGGCTTCAGTGTGGCCAACATGACCTGGAGGAGGATTCCCATGACTGAGCCCATGGTGGCAGGAGCTTGGTCTCTTTTCAGTCCCAGAGAGGTGGGAGAAGAGGGCAAAGCAGGACCTGTCTGCAGGGGCTGCTGCCCTGTTCTGCTCACCTGGATGTTTTGATCAGGTGCTTGAAGGCAGATAGGGCAAGTCCCCTACTGAGCCAGCTCACAGGTAGAAGTTTAGGGAATGGTATGCTGGGAAAGAGGTGTGATGGGAGGAGAAACCAGAAAAATCCAGGGTCTCTGAGCAGCAAATGGAATCAGAGAAAGGGCTTGAAGCCTTCCATCAGTCTGCTGTGAAAGTGGAATGTAACATGATTTTTTTCTCCCCTATGTCCCACATCCCTCACACCAAATGTTTGACCTGCCTGTCTTCCTGGCTTAATTAGTCTTCTGTCTTTCTGGGAGTTGGGTCTGTTCTTCTGCAAATGGCAGCACATCAGACAGGGGAAACCTGTCATGTTTGTTTTCTAAGCTGTAGGGGGCACACATTTGAAAAAACTCCCAGCTTATCTAAACATTTTTGTTTGTATGATTTTGAATTAGGAAGTGTGAGTAATTAGTTAAGAAGATTAAATAAGTCTTAACAACATGCAGTAGCGTGCTTACTTTCCTCCTCCCCCCAAGTATTTCCTGCACAAAACCCAGGCTGCCAAACTGTGATGATACCCTTTTCTATTTTAGTTTCTCACTGTGCCACATGCTGCTACAGCATCCGTTATTTCAATTCAGTCTCATTAAAGGGATTATTTTGCGCCTGGTTGTTCAAGAAAATTAATCTAAAGAGAAGAAACTTCAGATTGTGTTGTCTGTTGAACTATACCCACCACAAACATTTTACTCCTTTTGGCTGCCTTATTAAACCTGTGGGAAGAAACTTTGATGCAGCACATAAAGGCTTTCCTCAAAGTAATTTTTACTTTTTTTCAGTTAATGAAGAATTTATCTGCTGTTAGTAGAACAATACAGGAGCAATAACATAGCTCAGGTAATATTTCATGTATTCCTAAGAAACTAAGCTCCTAAGCTTTACTTATCCTTTCATCAGCAGGACTCTTTAATTGCTGGAGAAGAACTCATTCACTCTCTTTCTTTGACTGCATCAGAAAACATTGCTTGTGAAACCAGGATGACTAAAAAATTAAGTATCTTCTCCATTTTCACTAGTAACAAAGACAAGCCATCAGCGGATGAGTTGGATAAGGATGGCAGAGGTTTTTATGGAGTATGATCCTTGATGTCACTTATTGCACCTTAAAAAATGAAATAATGAAAGACTTTTTTAAATCCACTACATCAAGAGTGGAGAAGAGGGAGTATTTGTTTACAGAATCAATTATTGTGCTGTCACTGGGCTTTAATGAAGTTGTGGCTATTAAGAACTTGATCCTGGAAACCCTTCCACAAGCACTCATTTGAAATGGTGGGAATGAGGAGGGGTTTGTACAAACAAGACTCATATTACTCTGTGTAGTTCTGCTGTTTTTTGCATTGTTTGTGCATTGCAAGTCCTGTGTGCTCCTTATATGTGACAGAAAACAGTGTGAGCTTTTTATCTGTACATGGGAAACATGCTCTGCCATTTGGAAGAACTTAATCTCCCTTGTAGGTAACTGCCATTTTAAATGTTCATAACCAAGAACAAGTTCTCACTTAGAAATTAGCTGTGCTGCATAAATAAATATTCCTCCTAGGATTTCAGACATTATAGTCAACACAGAAAAACACAATGAGCAAATTTAT
This sequence comes from Rhipidura dahli, assembly GCA_013399225.1. Taxonomy (NCBI): domain Eukaryota; kingdom Metazoa; phylum Chordata; class Aves; order Passeriformes; family Rhipiduridae; genus Rhipidura; species Rhipidura dahli. The sequence goes on from VXAC01000148.1 coordinate 1,354,883, forward strand.
TTTGACTTAAAAGCTCTGCCTGAGAAAATTACCTTATAACTACACATGAGAAATTGCTGGAATGTCAGCTTCATTTGCAGTGGCCCCTTATGGCCTGATCACCCTCCCTGGCACGATAAATCACTGGCAAGATCCTTACCTTAACACGTTTGATCTCAGCTCAGCAAGACTTGGTTTTGATGTGAAGAACTCCAGATCTGTTAGGTCAGAGACAAATAGCAGAGCCACTGACCTGCAAAGTGCTAAGTCTATATTAGACCCAAGTGAGCAGCCTTAAGCTCCTGAAAAGTTTGCCTTCGCTTCTACTTTGCATCCTGAAGCTTTTCAAATATTACTGTCAGCATGTTTTGTTAATGATTCCAGAGACATTTCCTTTTGTGCCATCCTGCATGTACAGAATCCACAAAAAGCATGTGGTGTGAGAAGCTTTATCTTGGATAAACTGTTAGAATTATCTGCACTTTAGAGACATGAAACAAAACTCATTATTTATCAGTTTCTTTACTTAATTTACACAAATGGCTTGCACTGGCCTTTTTCTTACTAGACCATTATGAAATCTAACGATTTCATAAATAATGATAATTCACCAGTACACCCATTAAGATGATGAAAAGTGCCTGTATGCACATGTCTTTACACACAGAAATTCAAATGACTAAAAACAAAAAACTCAGCTTGTGACATTTACATTCGAAGTCTGAACTTTCATAAAGACCAGTTTTGTGGCCACTCAGTTTTGCAGCCTTGGTTTGAAAGTATTCCTTATTGTCCTGGTTAAACAGTCACTTATCTCTACGATAGTAAGCAGGAGTGTTAGTCTACCAGAAAATTGGATGTTCTTAATGGGCTTTGGGGGAGAATAGCTTTGCATCATCAGCATTAAGTTAAATCACATTAAGTACCCACTTACAACACAGGGATTACCACTTATGACATCTTTGGTGAAAGCCTTTAAAACAAATTGTTGTGTTTGCTAGAAGAAGCTGTGAGATAACAATTCCCAGAAGTCTGATTTATAAATTCTTTTTTGCTCTTCAAGAAGATGCAAAGGAACCCAACACCTCTCATTCAATGCTGCAATGAAATCTCTCAGGCTGGAAATTCTTTTCAATAAAAAGTCTTGGAAAATACTGATTTATTTAGTTTAGAATATTCTTCTGGAGAGAAGAAACTGTTAGACTCCCTTTCCTCAGAGTTCAGCTCTGATTTCTCCTCCAGTTCTTTCTGTTGATTAAGTCATTGCCTTTACATGTACAAAACTGGAATAGGCCATTCTGCTTTTTATTATTCATAAGGTTGATTGGGGAGAACTGGGTTTAAACTGTCAAAGTAGCCTGCTGTGCTTGGATACCTGACAGATTTACACCTTCCAAGTATACTGTGGTGCTAAGGCTAAAATTGGATGTGGAGTGTTCTTGCAAAAATTGATTACAGTCTCAGTCAAATAGAACACTTGAGGATATACCAAAATTATGCCAATGATTGATAGTATTTAACATTTTTATATATATGACCGACAAGCTATTCTGTATAGAGATGAAAAATGAGCTCTTCTATTTACCTTTAAATAGAAACAGACTAGTAACTTTGAGTATGTAAATGAAAAACATGACCCTAAACTTTTGCCAAACATGCAGAATTAAAAACGTGGACTAGGGCAAACCCAAAACCTGGTTATATTGAGCTTTCCTTAAATGAGCAAAGTGCACTGTAAATCTTGTTAATAAAGAGCCTTCCTTAAAAAACTCGAATATTCATATATACAGTTCCGAGATCTCCCTGTCCCCATTTCCTTTAAAATTCATGTTTCTTTTCCCCTTTCTAACCAAACTCCATTTTTCTCTGCTGGAGTACCTTGTAATGATGCCAGAATATGGGCAAACCTCATTAGTTTCCCTGCTGTTTACATGACAGGATTTATGCCTGTAGTGAACACAATGACACATGATCACTAAATAGCTAAAATCACTATCAAGACTTTAATCTGAGAAATTTTTCACCCAGACATTGCAAGTAGTATTGGTATGTAAAGTTATGGAGACCAGTATTAATTACAGCAAATGTGTCACCCCCTTCTGCAAGGAGCACACCAGTGACAGCTGTTTGTGAAGGTTCATGGCATGCAACCTTTGGCAGGTACCTGGTATAAGGTATGTTGCCAAGCCAATCCAGTGAGTAATAACTAAATTCCCATAGGACCTGGCTGAAGTCAAATGTTTCTATTCCTGGTTCACCGCTTTTAGTCTCCCCAAAGACCGTTTAGGCAAACAGCTGGAGGAGTTGACTACAAAGGTTCCCAGTCACAGGAACCACTCTGGGAAAGCAGGTAAAGGCTTCTAACCAGGAAATAAGTTATCAAAGGATTTGTCCTGTTGCTCCCTCAAGGAAAGAAATGAACAGAGACAGAGAGCAAGAGCATGAATACATTTGTGTTTCACGCAGAATTCAAACATTAAAAGCAATTGGCTTGGCTGCTGGGAGGAAGAGCTGTGCTGCACCCTTCAGTGGGCATGTTCTGCACTGGGCTCCTGCTTGGTCCTAAATAGGAGGGCCTTCCCTCTCCCTCCATGCTGGAGTGCCTTCCTAAAACAAAGCCTTTGAGATGCAAATAGAAGCAATCCCAGAACTGGAGTTCCAGCACTGTCACCGCTTTGCACTGATGGAATGTTCCTCCTCCTAAAGAGAAGTACAGAGGGGAGCAACATCACCAGCTCCAGCTTCATCTGAACTCATTATGCAGATCTTGCAGCAAGGAGGGCACTGCCTCCCTGACAGCGCTCAGAGAACAACAACAGAGACAACTCCCGATAAAGTGACATAGAAAGAGAGCAAAGAGCACAAAGAAAGGGGTCTTTTCATCTATACCATGTGGGTATGTATAGGTGAGCACACAAAGAAGTATGCAACTAATAATATACAGAAATGCAGACATGCATCCACAGGTAAACATCGGCTCCAAAATTCGTCTGTATTGCCATTTCCCAGAATACCATGTAACAGAAATAGAGGCTTGATCTCCTTGTAGTCTGGCTGGTTTAGCAAGAGATCCTGCCTCTGACACTGACCTACTGTCTGAGTTAGTCATGGTTACACTCCCACAAATTTAAACTCCCCCATCTGTGAAGGACCCTTGTCACAGTTTTACAGTGAGGCTGAATCAATTAATGCCTTTTGAAAGATGTGATGGAGCAGAATATTAACACTTGCAGTTGAGTGATGCCAGCTAAAAACATCTTTAGTAATTTAACAAATGGATTCAAAAATCACTATCAAAGTGTTGGACCACCAAGACTCCTAGGCCCTCATCAGCATAGCTATAGCACCTTTAGCGTTAGCCTTGTATCACAATTTCAAATGGATAGTGAAAAAGCAGAGTTTGATTCTCGCCTTTCAGGAAAACAGCATCCAATAAACATCACAAAAGAGAGGAGGCCGTTAAGTAGCTGTGGCAAAGAAAGTGTGATAAAGACGAAAAGAGGAAGACCAACAAAACGTCAAGCACTAATGGAAAAGGGGGTAAAGGTTTAGCCAGATGTCCTGAAAAACAACTGTGCTTGTTTCTCAAGGTCCATGCAGGCCATTCCGAACAGGACTGCTGCAACAGTGTGTCACAACTGAAGCAATTGGAAAAAATAAAATAAGTCCCCTGATTTGGAAGGAAGGTGGTAATTTCTTGCTAGTTTTGAACAACTCAAGAATAAACTATTTCTGTTACAGCTGAAAAGAAACATAAGCAAATGTAAAATGCATATGTTGTGGTAAGCTTTGAAAATATCCAGTGGAATCAGGATAGTGCTTTTATGTCTGGGTATAAAGAATGTTTAAAATATACTCCAAATATGTTTCAGACAACAAAATAAGTGGTTCCCTAAAAAAAAAAGAAATCTATGTATCCACCTGTCAGTTACATAAATTCCTTCTAAAATCAATTTGACAATATAAAGAAGTATTAAACCCAGTTTAAATTCTATTTTAAGAACATTTTACACTAGCAGAGTGGTAAATAAAAGTGAGGTGCAGTGTCATGGGAAGTGGTTTTGTGATTGAGCTGAAAAGACTTTACAGGGTTTTTCAACTAACTAGATCACAATTTTCCTCTAGGTCATCTTTATAGTTGGGAAAGAAAAGCACAAGTGCCTATAAACCAGACTAAGAAAGCTGAGTGTGAAAATGGGTGATCTGGACTGTATCATGGAGAGGAAAAAAACGTGCATTTTTTGAGCATAAGGGGATGAGAATTATCAGAGGCATACCACACTTTTTACGTGTAAGCTGTGTAGGGAGGACAAGCCGGGCTGCAGAGGGGGGAGCGGCTCTGGGTGCAACGCGTTGCGTGGGCACTGCTCGGAGGAGAAGAATAACACAAAATGCAGAGCCACAGATATAGAAGCAGCGTAGATCGTGAAGGATAATAGCAGGAGTGAGGTACCGACTTCTAAATAAGAGCGACTGAAGTGACACTGAAGTGGTACCGAAGAGGAAAAGGAGTATGAAGGCAGTAAGGCTGGTGCCAAAATAGTTCCATATTAGTTCAGTGAGAACTGCACTGAAATAGTGTGTAGAGAACAGAGTTTTCTGTATCCTAATGTAAACAACATTTGACACAGGCCTGTCAAGGACTAAAAATTGTGTCTGAACCCCTGAGAAATGGTTACCATGTAAATAATTCCAGCTTCATTGCAGGAGAGAAACATATGAAGAAGCCCTACTCTCTGGGATACTAAACTTCAAGAAGCAGATTTTTTTAAAAGAGGAAGTAACTTAGAAACTCCCTGCTTGAAGCTCGGAAATTAAAATCCATAGAATCAGCATGGAGGCTTAAGAATGTGAAAGAGTCAAAGATGATTTGCATTCCCAAGGCTAAAAATGGGAAGCACAAGCAAGAAAATAAATGGGGTGGCAAAGAAGGAAGATATGAGAGGAAAAGAAGGCTGGAAAATACAAAGACTGCAAACACAAAAAATAAAAATTGATACTAACTATACTAAATATTTTGAAGAAAATTACCAAAAGGTAACAAATAAAACAGCCGAGAGAAGCCTTAATTAAGCAAATAAGCAGATATGGGCTGTGGGAGAGTCACTGGATTCTGAAAACAACCTGGCTATGGAAGAGACACTGAAAATAGTTCCAGAGGTGGCTGCTCATTTTGGGGAGATCCTTATTTGGCTATCCCAAAGTAGATTATATTTCTGGTCAAAAATTAGAAAAGCAGAGCCACTAGTTGGAACAGTAGAAAAGGACAGATAAAATAATTGCTCTGGGGAATCATCTTTACTAAAAATCTAACAGCAGCAGTATACCAAAAATCATTTAAGGGCGTGCCCAGGACAGGCCCAGTGCTTCACTCTCAATTGTGCTGCAAGGAGTTGAAATAAAATTCCTGAAATAAAAAGAAATCCTGAATGCTAATGCATCTCAGTTCTTCCAGTTTTCAAAAGCTAAGGCATCAGGAATTGCTTAAAAGCCAGGGTGAGGGTGAGGTGATGAGAAGGATGATGATGATGTATTAAGTGGTGTTTTTCCCATTGAAGCATGAGAAAACAATGCCACAGCACAGACCTGGAAAGTTCTTCCAGTTGGAGAGATCTATTTTAGATGAAATGTACACCTGAGGTTCTAACCAGCTCTAGTCACTTGGGGCCAAATGTAAAGCATGTTGACCTATTCACAAGAGCATAAGATAAGCCTTTATAAGACAGTCTAAAAATACCTATATTTACCCAAAATGGTAAATAGCTCTGCTTTGGAAAGAAATCAGTCTCACTTTAGAGATAAGGCCTTACCTGTATAAATACATGTGTTTGGAATTTCTGTATGGAAAGGCACTTTCTGACAGTTTCTGAGTAAAACCTGAGGGATTTAATGTAATCATTGCCACAGGAACAGAGCGTGGTAAGAGGACAGTGTTCCTCTGGCATCCTCTTTGCAAGTTCAGCAAAGGGGCTGCAGCCTGTTTTACCATGCAACACTTTTGGTATCTTTGTGTCTTTCTAAATGGATTTTTTGTAACTCACGTATTTTAAATTAGGGCATACTATAAATCCACATGGAAATTAGCAAACATATCCTTCCTGTAACCACACCACCTGCTGTAGGCCCCTCACAGCTGTCCCACAGCATCCCCTTAGATTTTGAGTTCAATTCAAAATCTTCATTACCTACGAATCCCTCACGGATTAAGGTCTATATACTCCAGTGGTCAGTGTGGTCCTTGTGTTTTAGCCTCCAGCTGAGGCAAACTGAGATTGAACTGACCTTAAACATTTTCACTTAGGTCACAGAATGTGATGTGGATGGTTCTCTGCAATATTTTCCCACTTCAGTCCAATAAAGCTGGAATGCATTATGTTTCAAGTCTCAGATAAAAATATAGTTCACTAGGCTCTCTGTGAAAGGCACTGACTCCAAGTAATCAAGGATTAGGTCCTTTTTTTCTTTTGTCATTTGGGAGACTATTGCAGCAATGCTATTGCAGCAACACTTTGATGTGGCTTCACGTAGCACACTTTTAGTAATGAAATGCCCCTAAAACTTAGTTCACCATGTGACTTAGCATTGATGTGTTGGATTCATGTCACAAAGGTAGATCACTATTTACAGGAAAGACTGATGAATAGAAATACGTTTTTGGAAAAATGCTGAAATAGGGAACTTGTGTTTTGGAGAAAAACAGATAGGAATATATGCAGTTTGAACAGGAATTCATTTGAGCAAACACAACAGTAATGAATGATTGAGCCCTTGGATGGCAACATATTTTTAGACTTCATCGTTCTCTGCATAATACTTAATAGTAAATCTTCACATAGCTACTCATGCTGTTACTGTGCTTTAAATAGGGATGCCAGCCCTTGTCTGAGGATTCCTCACTAGAGAACTGCATAGAACTGCAGCTTTCTGAAGATTTTTTAAACTGCTACACATCTGTGCTTATATTACACTTACACATATCTTCCTAATGATCTTGTCTTTGTTTAAATGTATTTTTTGTCTGTCATTGCTTTCAGCTGAACTAGATTTCATATATTGGCTACTTGTTTCAGGGAATGAGTTCTACTCCTAAAAAATCCCAAACAGATAAAAAGCTGTGGGGTTTTTTTAGAACTGGGGAGAACTAAAGAATTTTAAAAAAATAAATAGGGAAATGTTACAGTCCAGCCTTACAAAAGATAGCTGCAAAACTATAAAAGAAGAAATACGATTTTATGCAAGACCTGACAAAGAATTTATGATACGGACCACTGAACTCATCTTTTGTCATTTATCTCTGTAAATGTGTGAGATTTCTTGGAAGATAGTTAGTCAAATGAGGAGCCGAGATGAATCAGTGGATATAATTTGTTTAGACTTTAAAAAGGCTTTTGATGATAAAGTCCTTAGCAAGAGGCTATTAAGGAAAGTTAGTAACCATATGGTGAAAGATAAAGTCCTGCCATGGATTAAAAAGTGGTTAAGAGATAAGATAAAAAGACTGGAAATAAACGGATAATTCTCCCTGGAAAGAGGTTAATAGCAAGGTGCCCCTTCATTACCGTGACTGGCAATCGATATCTTGGCTCACCTGCCTTTGCAGATCATTAATAGTAAGGTACAGAGTTTGTAGATAAAAATGTTCAGGCTAATCAGAGTATTGTAGAAAATATTACTGGGGCTGAAGTTAAAAGACATTTGGGCAACTCAAAGGAGATGAAATTTGCCAAAGGCAGGAAATATAAAGCCAAGCCTTTGGAAGGAAGGGTTCAGAGAACTTCTGGATGCTGCTCTGTTCCCACTGATGTGCAATGTCCATGAACAGCTGGCTGAAGGGAACTGTTCATGTGCACTGTAAAGAAAGGAGGACAACTGGATCCAGTGGTTCCATGGGGTGGTCCTCCCAGGCAGTTTATGGCAGTAACTTCAAACTGGCAGAGCTCATTAAGATCTGCCGAGAACAATTTTGCATGGATGGGGAGATGGACAAACTGCATCAAGAATTTTTGGACTGTGGGATTCATCAGAAAATGCAGATCTACAAGATAGAAATGTAATATGGAAATGCACCAGAATTGGTAAACTTCTGTGGGAAATGTTTCTGAAGGGCAAAATGAAATGGAGAATTAATGAGGAGTTGTCTCTTTTTTTTTGTCAGAATGAAAGAGTGGTAGTGTGAGAGCATGTGTTATTCCCTGCTCTGTCCAACAGCATGATTATTCTTGGAGCAAAGATGTGAATCCTACTTTTCCTTCATGTGTCCTGCCTACTGGGCTATCAAGCTGATGTCTCTGAGACTTCATAAATACTTACAAGTGAATTATCCAACAGCAGGTAACATGGAATTCTTTCCAAAGACAGCCAAAGTTGGCAAAATTTGGACCTATTCCCCATCAGAAATTAGGGATCCATACTCAAGTTTCTGCTCTGTTGGCTTCAGAGCAGGGGTATGAATTTGTCTGCCTTTCAGCTCAGGCAAGTGCTCTGATTATTACTGGCCTTCTGGTTTTGGTATGCAAATAAATAAATGGATCTTTTGCATTTGAATACCTGAAATGCTAAATATTTTTTGCAATGAGAAAAGCAATGATAAAGTCTTTCAGTGCATTATCTGATCCTGCAAACTGGGCAGAGCCAGCAATGTATTATTGTACAGCTTGATGCATTAAACCAGGGTGCATTTTCCCTGAAGATCCAGCCCTTCCCTGCAGATTCAGCACAGTGAGAGGTCACTGCTACCATAGTTACCCCTCAGTAACACAGCAGTCTGCCATAGTTTCCTAGCTGGGGCTACTTCAGCCCGGTGCTTTCTGTGTTTTTAAGGCTCACGGCTGCAGTGGCTGTACTGGAATAAGCAAAGGCAGGGACTGGATACATGTAAGGCTTTGCTTGTTTCTTGTTCCCTCATGCAAAACTTGGGTAAATTGGGTTTGTGCAGAAGACCGTAAAGGTTTGGGAGGAAAGAATAATCCTATATTCAGGCTGCTAATTGGAAAGGAGTGCATAAATATTTTTCAATCACTGTCTGAATTGATGGATTGTAATATTAAACACGATGTCTGAATACGAGAATTCAAACTGCAGATCAAACAACAGTAAATCTGCATACAGTATGTACACTAAAACATCATATGTGATGATACAGTGGCATCCCCAGTGTCAGCATCAAATGCTCAAGTGTTCCACAAAGGGGTAAAGTAGCTGTTCTATTTGTCTACTCTTCATGCAAGCATCTCTAATTTTCTGTGCCCCATCTTTTGCAAGAGGACTGTGCTCACCTAGGTGATCCAAAAGCCAAGCTGTTTTTTTCAAGCAACACTCAATGGACCTGACTTCAAAAGGCACTAGAGTAGCTCATTCAGGGAAAGACAGATGGGAAAGTACATGTATTCATCGCTTACCTGAGTTTTGCCAATGCTTGTCTTCTGTTCAAAAATAACAAAGATTCTGCATGTTCATCTAAATAAAATAGAATTCCTGCCTCCTATCGTAATGTCAGTGTAGAATTTTATCTGGAAAACACGTGCTGGAAATTTTAATGAAAAAGGTAGTGCCAAGGAAGTGCAATGGGAATGAAAATACTGAAACCTAGGAATAAAGTACCTGAAACCCAGATGCTTATCATATGACAATTTGAGATGTATTTGTTAGCTTTTGTCTACCCAGCAGCAGTTTACTTATACTTCACACAAACTCCTGTATACAGCTTTCTGTTGCAGTGCTGGGTAGTTTACCAGGCCTGTGTGTAGAAACTGGACAGATTTTAGCCTGTGGTAAGGGTAGAGGCAAACCCTTTTACACAGGACAAAGAAGATATGGTTGTCAGCTAAATCATGGGCTGTTAATACAAAAATGTTTCATGTACCTCCTCACTGCCACTGCGCTGTAACTTCATCCCTTTAGGGCACCTCTTTATAAAAAGCTCTAAAAACCACAATTCTTCAGCTTTTGCGTATGCTAAAGTTGTTCAGCTCTTGCTCAGACTTAAAACAGTTGGCAAGCAAGAAACAAAAAACATCCATCTGGATTCGTGTGCCCAACATGATGCAAACTGAGAATGTTTATTCACTCATCTACCTGACACAGTGACAGAGCTGTGACAGGACAGAGCCCTGTGGTCCTCAGTCTATACCAAACTGTACTTTAAAGAGTCAACATGACTTACTAAAACCACAAAGAAAATACTTTGTAAAGCAGATGTGATTATGCCGTAACAAAGGAAGGACAGCCACATCCTTCAGAAACACCTTTAGCCCCTCAAACAGAGACAGCAGGAGGGAAATGCTGCAAAGGGCTCAGTCCACTGGTCTCATTCCATATCCCGATACTTGGGAGACGGTCTCAGAAAGGAAAATGGAGTTTCATAAAACCTAAAAAGAGAGGCATCAGTGTAACAGTGTGAACCCTCTGACCACCCTCAGAAGCTGTCAGGTTCTCTGCGCTGTGCTGCCTATACTAAACATGTTAATGACATGTCCTTAGCAGACATCATGCTACTGCTTCTCTCACACATCTGATATTTCTGGAACAGCCCATTCTGGGAGAGTTTCTAGCACAAAGCTGACTTTTGCAGAAGCGTGACTTGTTCCCAGGGGGAGGGCTAGATCCCCTTCCTACCTATGTGCCCCCTTACATATGGTGCAGAGCACTGCCAGCACGCTCCTGACAAGCCTGAGGAGGGCTTGCTGTGCCACAGGGCTGTGGAGCAACCTAATTCCATGCAATATTCCAAGATGCCCTGTTCTGCAGATGCAATCCCTCCCCAAATGTTAGTGTTAAAAAATAAAGAGTTAAGGAGTCATCACAGTGAAATGAGAGATAATCCTGAACGTAGCAGTTCTAGTACTTGCCAGCCACACAAAAAAACTTAACCCTGTGTGCGTGAACACTCACCTGCATGTCTGGTTCACATCCTGCTCACCAGTTCTTATTACACACATCTACAACACTTTCTTTTTCACAGACCGTGCCAAGATATTAAAAAGTGGGAAAAATAATCCTAATTACTGTTTTTTTAAAGCAGCATAGACTGAATTCCAACACTGAAGTCCCAATAGCTACTGCTGCACATCTTACATAAAACCATTGCATTGAGTAATTTTCATCACTTAACCATATTTTTTCTGACCTGTCCAAACCTACGTTGTCTCAGGGTGCTCACTCAGGTGGATGGATCGGAAGGACTTCACATACAGTTTTCTGCTTATTTCAATAAACTTACCAGAGTAATATTTCACAAGTTTCAATAATTCTTCTAAATAATCGAATAAATAAGAATGACACAGGTGATATTTGTTTTATCTATGTAGTTGGAAGGAGCTTTCATAGCAACCCCAAGGGTAATGCAGTTATTAAATGATTAATGAATAATTTTCTTTTTTCTGGTACATATTCCAAATCTTTAACAAAAGTCATTTAGAGAATCCTGGAATTTTAACATGTTCTCCCCTAAAGAGCTTATCTATTTACCAACTTTAGAATTACAGAAGTAGAATTTAATTGGCAAAATAGATTGACATTTTTTTTCACTAAGTTTAAATGTTCATAGGTATCTCTATTTTGCATAAAGAATTAACTCCCAAATGGTTAAGTTTTTACATTCATAGACAGCTGTAATAAAGAGTTCAAGAATTCTGTGTCCTGGTTGTGTATTTAAAATTCCCAGCTAACAAGCAGGAGAGAGACTGCTAGGAATGCTTACAGATGTCTGATTTTACAAGGTCTGGGGTTGTTCTTTTCTTTTTTTTTCCTTGCCAAAGTGCTTTAGTCTAATGTTATTTATTGTTTATGGAAGTTGTTTGTCATTTAGGACATGAAGTGACCACTCCCCCAAAAGAAAGAATCAAGTTACAATCCATTATTTCATTTTTGATTGTTTTTCTTTGTAATAGGTGGGAAAGTAGATCCTGGATAAAAGTCCTGCCCAAGACAAAACTCCAAGCTGAAGACTCCAATTATCTATAAATCACTTGAATTTCCTGCAGAGAAAGAGAAAAAGGAGGAAAGAGCGAGACAGACAGACAAACAGAGACAGGGGATATGCCAAGTGAAACATTTGATACCTGTCCTAAACCAAAATTTTCTCAAAAGCAACCAGGAGTTACCTGATATCTCAAACCCAAACTTAGAAGAAACACACTGCCGTTGTTTTTGGCTTAATATTGAAATGAAATAACTTTCTTTTAATTGTTCCATTAGTATAAAATGTGTAACATAGATCTGAGATGATGGCACTATGTACTGATTTATCAAAGGTCATTCTCACAGAAAGAAGGCTATGACTGCTGACGACTGCTGTATTTTTCAAAGATTTTTAGAACCAAATCTCCAGTTTTAAAACAGACAAATGCAAGTACACTTAGGATGCAAATTGGCTGTGATACTACTCTCAAGTATTTCCCACCAAACCCTCCTGAAGCACAGTTCACAATGAAACCAGCAATGAACAAAATTCATGCCAAATACTATTCGCACACTATGATTGCTCCCGAGGTGTAGCACTACACAGCACCCAATAACTGCATTCCTTACTTATTTCAACTATTTAAAAAGAAATTATGAGCAAGAAACCGTATGCATTTTTAAATTTGCACATTGTAGTTTGCATTAAAATGTAATTAAATTTAAAATAGTTGACTTTCCTCTGAAACATTCTTCTAGAACAAGGAATTGCTGTAACAAATTAGAAGACAAATTAGTTTTGGCACCCACTAAAAAAAGAGAAAAGATGAAAAGCTTTTAAAGTGATGATATGGAAGAAAAAATTACAGTACATCAGCCAAAATGAGTCTCCTATCAACATTAAAGCTCCTGAAGTTGTATTTCCAGTAGATAAAAATGTTATCACCTTTTTCCAGTGCTGATGTGCTTATTTTCCTATTAAGTTACTTAGTAATTAGAAACAAAGTCTGACACATTGTAATCTGTTTATGCAATAGATTTGAAACCTCTCCAACAGAAATGAAAACATTCTTTAAAGATACTGAAGATACAAAGATTAAAAATATATAAACGAATTTAAAAATGCAAAATGCATTTACAAACAAATGACTGTTCTTAACACCCATTTTAATTGACAAAACCAACATAGTCTCATAAGACACCACAGAAAACCAGCAGATTTTTCTACATTGACCCAGTGGGTTTGTTCTTAACCTTCTCTTTATGAAAATTAAAGATCAGTAGGAAAAACATGCCCTCTCGCAATAATGTTCAAGGGTGTATTCAAGAATCACGGAAGTTAGTAGAGACCTGTTCCAGTGCTGTAACAACCTGATAGTATTAAGAGTCCTCCAGGAATTGTAAAAGAGTCCCTTGGGCACATAGGGTAATTCAAGAAAGAAAACATTTTTATTTTCTGATTGAGATACACAGGGACGTATAGCAATGTTCTCTGAAGTACATCAAAAGCAACCAAAACATATTTGAGAACTACTGATTTTGTACTGAAAATAAACCCCAACAGCTCAGTATAAAACAGTACATTTAAAGAGAAGTGGCAAAGCCAGTCGCAGCAGATCCAATTTGCTTTTCTATTATCCTGTGATTTTTCAGATGATTACAGGGCTAAAAATCGGTTTCTTTTATTACAGATTCAAGGCAGTCTTTTAGCAGTTTGTTTTGGGTTTTTTTTGGTTTTGGTTTTTTTTTTTTTTTAATCTCTATACTCAGGTTGGGTAGGGCAGAATAAAACTGATTTTTAGCAAAATCTCTCATTTGGAGAGAAAACCATGAAATTCTCTGCCAGAACAAACGAACACAACTTACCTTGGTGTATTTGATTTCAAGGTTGAGAGTGGGAGAAGGCAGCAGATGCAGAGATGCCATCAGAGCTGCAGGATCTGCCTTCACCTCCCCTGGCATCTCAATTTTACTGGAAGTCATAGTCTTGGGGGGGTTTATAATACCACCGAGCCCCCCGCTCTGCCCTGATGCTGTGTTGTGTTTTGGGTTGGTGCCCCCCCTCCAAAGCCCAGCGCTGAAGATGTTGCTCTCCTCCTCTGTATATAGGCAGGTGTCAAGCCGGGTCTCTTCTTATTGGACATGGGGGCAGAGGCAGGGGGGCAGGTCCATCCTACCTAGGGCGAGAGCGGCACAGCCCCGCTCACTGCGGCGCAGCCTCCTCAGGTCCCCCCGGCCCCGCGCCCGTCCCGGCCCGTCCCGTCCCGACCCGGGGATTCCCGGCACCCCGCGGGAGCACGGAGCTCCCAGGCGCGGGTCGCTGCCTGCTGCTCGAGGAGCGGCACCGGAGAACGGCCGCGGGGAGCGAGGTCACCGGGACCGTCGTGTTCCCCCTCGGCTCCCCGGTGCCAGGCGGGGGCCGGCCGGGAGGCGCCGCGGCCGGGAGAGGCCAGTCCCGGCTCCGGCCCCGCCCGGGGCATCCCCAGCTCGACACAGGCTGGGGTAGCGGCGTAAGGGGAGAGACCGGGCTGCACTGGGGAAGCCCTGTCGGGCCGGGGTGACCGCGTCACGGTGCTCCGCCAGCGGCGCTGCCTGGCAGCGCGGTCCCGGGCGGGCGGCTGCGGCCGGGC
>VXAC01000148.1:1369538-1545511 GCA_013399225.1 Rhipidura dahli
CCTGCCGGCCACGGCTCCCCGCGCCGTCTGCTCCGCACAGGGCACGGGGAGCGGCGCCTCACGGCCGGGGCAGGGCCCGCCGCGCCGCGCTTTTCCTCAAAGTTCTCCGCAAAAGGAAGAGGCTTAAAGGGCAGAATAGTTTTTTTTCAAGCAACAGCCACCTGGTGCCAGCTATTATTTTTGGGGGGCTCTGTTACCGGGAGGCCACGTCATGTAAGGGAAGAGGCAGGGCAATGCCGCACGGCAGGCCACTGGGAGGGAAGTGGCCAAATGGAGCCAGACGCACGAGCTGAGAGGCGTCAGAAACTTACTGTCAAAACCCTACACTCTCCCTGGTCAAAACCTATGTTTTCTGCTAGGCAGAAAACATAGAAAGCCTAGGCTGTTTTCATTACTTTAGGCAAAATCAGTGAAGTTCTGCTTACTGATGGAAACACTCCCAATGTTTTGAACCCGATCAGATGTCATGTTTTGAAGTTATCACATACCGGAGAGATGAACAAAGAAAGGACACCAAAGCTACAGCTGTCTAAAGTTGGCAAGACAAAGCAATAAGAAATACACCACATGACCTTTTCATTGACATAGTCAAGAATAAACAATGGGATCTGGCCATGTTTTGTTTTCGTTACAACATTTGTTTGTTGATTCCCTTTCTATTCCTCTCTCCATGTTTGACAAGTTTGCAGACAATTGAAAAGATGGTTCCAGCGTTTTCTGAGTGTTTGTACATGAGCATGGGACAAAGGTTGCTTCTGCACAGACAGGCAGGACAAGGTAGAGAGTGCCAGTTAAGTCATTTCAGAGTTAACATGCATATTTCTGTAAATTTCCATCTAACTAATGAAGGAGACGGCAGATTTTGCTTTCTCTCATTTTTAGTCTTTTTGGGTTTTTTTTTTGACCTGACAGAGGAAATGGATTCATAATATTCTGCTGTAATGTGGCATGCAGAGCTGTCAAACTGTGACACTTGGGATGAGTGAGACATTTAAACGTCAGAAATTCAATTTTTAATGGCACACTGGCAACACAGAACTAACACTTCATCACAAGGATGACACCTTCTAAAAGCCATTTTAAAATAAATCAGAGTGGGGATGTGCTCCTTTGAAAAAAGAATGTGTTTAAACAAGTTTCAAGAATGAGGAAATTGTATGACAGTTTCATTATTAAATCAATAAAATTTGAGAGATTTTGGCAAGAAGGGATTCCACTGCATGTGGAGATGCAGCTCAAACCCACATAATCTGGAGGTGCTTAAGTGACCTTCATCAACTACTTGTACAAACCACATATCTCTTACATCTAAAAGCAATTCAGTTTGCAAAAGCCCTTGGAGACATTTAGAGCAATGGCTTGTTGGCATTCCCAGATGGAGAATGGCACTGCACTTACCATTCCGCAGGCTCCTGCTGCGCAGCCACCCTCGGAGGGCTCCTCAGAACACCTGGCACACGCGTCCTGTGGCTCTTCCGGACAGTGAGGGACCAGCTGGAGTTCTTCTTCCACCACCTGGGAAGACACCTATGCTTCAGCCCTTGCTGCCCAGGCCAAAGTGGGCTCTCACCAAGGACAAGAGCAGCTCTGCCAAGCAGAGGGAGGAATGAAGTCTTAAGAGATTCTGGGGACACTGATGGACCCAGCCTGGGAAGCCGATCCAGGGTTCGGCACCACACTGGCTACTTTACGACAGCAAATTGAGTCATGGCTTCAAACCTTGCAAGTGAATGTTTAATATTTAATTTACTGTGGAAGGGATTGCCTCGGACATTAGGACAATGACTCAGTAAAAACAATGAATACAGAAGCAAACTAATTACTTTGTGAAAGAAAATGTGAATCCAAAAAAAGAAAACGAAGAACAGAGACAATACTTTGGGTTCAGTCCAATGGTCCCTAAACACCTCCATGCAGCAGAAGAACCACTTATTGCAGTGCTGTAGCTTCTGGTTTGTTTGGAGTTTTGTTGCCAATTTGCAACTGTCAGTTAAGTCAGATTGGCTTATTTTCCCTCACATGAATGGGTTTTAATTAAACTTCTACTTAGACAACAAATATGTTCCTTTTCAGATTGCAATGACAAAGTCTTCACACTTTGTGATGAAATGGTTGTCAATAAAATGAAGAACAATCAAGTGACTCTGCTTCTTGCTTCAGTTTTAGAATTTAAGCTAGTATACAGCCAACAACAAAATCATTCCTGAAGGGTTTTCTTTTTATATTTAGAGCAATCTGAATGTATAATTTGAAGATTTACCTTTGTTACATTTAGATGCCTCAATTTCTCCACCCACCCCCAGCAGCTGGTATTATTTATAGATAAAGATACAGACCTGGTTTATACAAACACCATCTGATGGGAACAGGGTGGTAGCCAGACAGGGAGCAAAAGACAAAGTTGCAATAATGAAGGCAATGCAGATGTAATTAAGGCATTCCTGGGTTTCTCAGTCAGAGTACTAATATTTTTCTGCTCTACACTACTGTGCACCTGTTGTATAAAGGAAGTCACAAAACTAGAGGATGAGGTGAAACTCTTTGTATCTCCAAACCTCTTTTGGGCAGATTAGCCATGCCAAAGCACACATGGATACACCACTGAAATGGGCAGTAGATGCAGCAACTCCAACAACACTCCGAGCAAGAGCTCTTCGTTCTCACTACTTCTAATCCACAAATATTTCTTATGCTCCTGAGTAAGCTCCAGAAAGCACTGTCACACACAGGAAGGAACTGAGTCACATCACTCTATCAGACACTTCCAATGATTCCTTTTCAAGATCAACTGCAAAATCTACCCCAAAATTTAAATCAATATGACCCATAAGCTCTTTTTTATATAACTTTTTCTCTCAGCTGTTCCATTACCATTCAGCAAGGATATTCCTGGTTCCTCATACAAATTCAGTATTGATTGAGAGATCCCACTCCTCTGTACCCTTTGCCTCCTGCTTCAGTAAATGTCTCTTGCTATTTCTTGTGTGCTTTATAAATTACTTTTGGAAGAAAAATAGAGATCGAATAAAAACTTCCCCTAAGTTATTTTTCAGCTCAGACTTCCAGTTAGGAAATCTGAACTTCATTTTCTGATATATACATTAAAGCTTCAACCTCAGGTGTTCTATTTTAATTGCCTGCTATTTTCATTATTGACCATGAGGGCAGCAAATGCTCTTCAGGAGATACTTGTATTTTAATTTATCTGCAAACATAAATCACACATTATAGCACTTTTTTCCTCTAGGTTAATTGAATCAATTCTCTAAATGTCTCTATGCCTGACCATTGAAAGAGGCTCACTGTTTGAAATCTCTTTAAGAATTATGGCCCTTGAGCTGCGTGCAGGATGGTAGCAGTCCTTGCATCAGACAAAGCTATTTTATACATATAAAGTAAAAAGATGTTGTTATACACCTAAGCAATATGATCTGTGAAGCAACACCCACGATATTGTGAGGATCTTCTAAAATATTATTTCAGAATTTTTTCATACATCTCAGTGACTCAATTGTTTAATATTAAAAATCTTATTAATAATTGTTGGAGTCTGGCTAGATCTTAAGTTCTAAATGAACAGAATAAAATCTACTTTTACTTTCCTTATTTCTACATTGCTTTCAACATCTAGAAAAAACGCTGATATCAAGAACAAGCATTTTATTACTGAATATTCACAAATGGCTAATGAAGAAAACTTGATTTAACACTTTTACTCAAAATGAGTCAATTTTTAGTAAAATGAGTCAAACAGATCAGCTTTCTTACCTGCAATATTGGCCATTTTATATCCAGTAGAACTGTTAATTGGTGACAAATTCACAGTTAGTGAATTTACAAAATTTGCAAAAGGAAGAGGTCTGAAGGGCAGAATTATTTGTTCAAGCAACAGGGATCCATATACAGTTAGTAAATTTACCAGTTTTTGGTAAATTTTTGGTAAATTTATGGTAAATGTAGTCCAAAATTGAAATGCAAATTGAAAGGATTTAAGCAGGCTTCAAATAATTCAGTGAGAGTGATAAAGCAAGCAGAAAATGCTTGAAAAAGCTCAGTGTTTGACTCACTTTATAACTGGGTCAGTTTCAAAAATTAGCATTCTAGTTTAAGCCAGCAGCTGAAATGTCACCTGTCCCTCACTGGACAGAGTGACCTCGGGAGTGAGTGTACTGGAAATTCTGGGACCGTGCTCTTGGGTGGAGGGATTTTATTCTGAATTTAAAGATATAAAAAAACTTTCTGTTTTGAATTTCTCTTCAATTTACGTGTTGGAATTTATTATTTGTAAAACACATCAAGCCTCAAATGGATTGACCTTCTGCTAATGTATATCACCTAATGAATGGATGCAATTAACTAATTCATATTGGAATATTGCACTTTCCAGCTCACATTCATCATCACTAAATGTGTGATCTAGTTTGCAAGTTTAAATTTTTTATTATTACCCTTTAAACTAAAGAAATAAGTCTTGTATTTAATTACCTGAACTTACATATTCAATTAATAGCTTCATTACCTTAATGAACATAGATACTGTGCAGAAGTAACAAAAGATTGCTGCTGGGTCTGCTCCCAAATACACCCTATAAAGGGTCAGCTATGTACGTCAGAAGACCTTTTTTTTTTAAAAAAAAAGAAGTCTTGATTGTGGAGTTTCAAAGGAATTTGGCCTAGCAATCTAATATTCTTATACAGGAGGCTGAGATGTTCTAGATATTTAACATATAAAAGGAATCCCAGAAACAAAATTTGTTTCTGAAAAGACAGAGGGTTTGAACAATCAAGTGTGAATAATTCTGAGTGAAAGGGAATTAAAAGAATGAAAACCAGCCAGACTGGCAACTCACCTACTAAAGGATCAGGGGTGAGTGGAACATGGAGTTGAAACAACCAAACTTGGTTGGTTGCTGTGGGAGAGAGAGAGGACAAAGCACCAGGAACAGCAGCTTTTAAAGGATATTCATCTCCAACAGAGGATGAGATTGTGGCTGCATGGCACCCTTGGAGGGCCAAGTCGAGTGGGAGACAGGTGAAAGTAGGTGGTTTGGTGAGTCAGATACAGGAAACACTGTCACTTCCCCAATGGAAATTAGGCTTTTTGAACCATGAATCAACTATCTTAGGTAGCTCCATCTATTTGCCAAACACGCAACTTTGCTTTTGTGTGTCAGTAGAGTCAAATCTGTCATTGTCTTTGGCTTTCATGTTACATGCCTTTTATCAGTTAAGCAGGCTCAGATCTCCTCCTTTTCACAGCCCTACATGTAGCCTTAATAAGTCTCAGGGTTGCTACAGAGAACCTGTGCCCTGTAGAATGATGAAAGGTTTTGATAACATATCCCATTTGGGTTAAGAAGACACAGGGTTTAGATCCCTGCAAAGTCCACTGGATATACTTTGAAGTTTTCTTCATGCTGCATTAATAGATTTACTAAGATGTCCTTTGGTTTTAATAGCAAAGCTATTTGAGAAAAGGGAATATGCAGAAAGAAACACCAGGTAATTGGCTAAAACAAAGCACTTCTCTGTACTAAACTGATCTGTGCCTTAAAAGCAAAATTCTTCTTATACTGAAACAGTCTTTTTCTGGATGCATTCAGAAGGTGATGCTCGCCCATACCATAACCTACGCGATAAGCTCCTCCTAGAGCCATTCCCAGTACACCGAGGCGGCAGCACGGCCCAGTGCAGCTGATAACAGTGGTGCACACAACCATCTGTCCAGCATTGCCCTGACACTTCCACGGGGTGCCAGCACTGACAGCCCTGTCACGAGGCCCTCTGCTGGAATGTTATCCGTGCTCCTCTGTGCCAGCACGACTGTCGGGAGATTAAACTGGCTCAGAAACTCTCAGGCAGGGCCCGTGTTACACATACAACAAGCTTTAAAATTTACTATCAGTTATACAACTATATATAACGTGTATGAGCAGTAACATCAGTTATGCACTGAGGCCTAATGGTGTGCCCAGCCAGTGAAGAACATAGCAGAATCCTGGGTCCTGCTTCAGAGGAGGTCCAGTTTAGTTGTCCCTGAAATCAGTGTCAGCAACAGCAGACATATATACGTCAGGCCTTAAAGATTATGAGCAAAAAGCCTGAAGTACACATATGTGGTGTGGGTTTGATCTCATAGGCATAATATAGACATGATCTATGAGATCACAGAGAAGAAAGAACAAATTCTCAAAGGGTCCCCTTTTGTGCCCTGCCCCTCCTCCAAGGTGGGTTAGCTAAACCGGAGCTGCACATTGCAAATATTTCTCACCTTGAACACTTTTTCACCAGGGACTACAGCAGAGACAGAGGGCTGATCAGAAAATACAAGAACTAGAGAAATAGAGGGTTTATGTACTAAAAACTTAAAATGCTGAATTACAGCGTGTTCAGTTCTTCCTCACCTGAATTTTTTTCTTTGACTGCCCCAGCAGGAGAACCAATCCATAAAACAGAGAATGCCCTTTATGTACCATGCAGCAGTTTCTGTATGAAAATTGAGATATAAATTAGGCAAAGGCATTTGACCAGGAACCTGAATTAGAGTAGAGGTACACATTCAGAGTTTGCCTAATTCAACTAAAATCAGCAGACTTAAAAATAATTTGGCCCATATTATTACAATACAAAAAATAGATGGTGTATTTACAGCCTTGGTCTCTCCAGCTGTGTTGGTTTAGGTTTTATTACATCAGTAATAACAATTTATGTGATACTCTGAATAATGTGCTATTAAAAATTCAGTACACTATATATTGTTACCCATGGGATTTAAACTGTGGGAGCTATGTGCATTATTCTCTACTTTGCTATTTCTATAGGAGTGAAGATTACTATAAAAATGGTTAGGTTATATACATCATGTGAATTCCTGTTCTGCTTGAATCCAGGTGAAGAGAAGAAATACTTCAGTCCAGACTGCCTTGGGGTGAGGGTCCCAAGAGCCTTAGTCTTGCAATCTATGGTTACAATGATCCCACATTCAGGCATGAAAATAGTATCAATGGGTTTTTTGATGTCTTTAAAGGATGCCAATAGATTTGTGAGGCATAACCTCCCTTAAGAGAATCCATTTGATGCTTCTGCAGAGCATCAGCTTTATCTCTGTGTCTATTGAGTTTGCTTTTTACAGCAGTTCATCTAATTTTCCTGGCATAGAAGTCACACTGACAGTTTTGTAGTTCCCATGATCACCTTTGAAGGACTCTCTTGAAGCACCAGCAGATCACTGGTACATTTCCTATGTTCTGTTTTGCTGACATTAGGAACAGGATCAGCAAAAAACCTACCCACTGACACTAGCACTTGAGAAGCTGAGCTTTTTAATCCCTTGGTGGAAATACTGCACAGCTCCAGCAATTAGTTACTGGTTAATTTATCAATTTCTCCTGAAGTGTTTCCTGATGACAATTTTTTTTAGAACAGTTGTTCACACTCAGCCCACCAAACGTCTTCAGCAAGGCAAATAATTCTTTTAGCTGTGGATGTAGCCACCTTGAATGCTTATTCTGTGCTTCCATCCTCTGTAGCTTTACTTACTCTCTTGGAGGACTCCTCTGATAACGGAATCTGAAAACATTTAGACTATTACTTTCACAGTCTTGGAAAAACCTTAAATTTTTTTTTGTGAGCTTTCTTGCAGTTCTACATTTAATATGTATGCTCCTTACTTACTTTAGTAATGCTACTTTAGTATGCTCCTTACTTACTTACATAATTTCCTTTTTTGGAAGATGCCTTCATTTTCTTCCCTCAGATGACACAGTTATCAATATTTATGGCTGGCACTGATAATATCCTTATCATTCTGACTCTGGGAGCAGGGCCCAGGTGAGGGAGCTGTAGAAAACAGTAATCACAGTGCATTTCTTTTCCCTTGTTCAACCAGATGTTCCACTGCATACAACTAAAAGACAGTAAAGCAGCGGATTAATCAAATAGGTAGTAGTTAAGGTCAAAGCTTTCACAGTGTTTACCTTTTACTTGTCTTTCTTAAAATACTACATGCAGATTTGTTAGATTTGGTAAATGTCTTAGAATCTCTTTCTAAACATAAGGAGAAAAGGAGAAACTTAATCCAAATGTTCTGCACTGCCCCCTTTTCTCTTTGAAAAGTGTGGCAGTGACTTTAAATTGCCACCTGTCAAAAGCTGGAAGGATTTACCAAGGGAGGAGTCATCCCCTGTGTACTCTGTCCTTCAGCACTTTCTTAGAGCACCTGCTTGAACCTTGTTATGGAGCTGAGGAGAACTTTTGGTCCAACTTAGCATCACAGTTCTTATTAATGGAGTTAAACCATATGATCTCTATAAAGTATTGAAGAAAATCTGATAAAAGCAAATGTGAAATAGATGTATTTGTGCCAGTTTTCCACCCTGCAAAGACAGAAAATTGATACAGGGAAGTCAGTGTGATCTGAATAAATGAATATGAATTTCTGTCTCTGACATGTTATTACCCCACTATTAGTTGAAAAATAGCATTAATATCTTCACACCTGCTATGAGACCAAAATCAGAGGTATCTACATACTACTCTGTGAGCAAGACTTGCACCTGCATAAGAGAAAGAATTGCACGGACAAACAACTAAAAATTGCTTTCATAAAGATATTTATTTATTTATCATTTTCCTGAAGGAGAGGAAGTGGTTTATCTCATTGCTGCTATAATGAATGTCCTCCCAAGCATCCTCCCTCAGTTCTAATGTATACATTATTCTAAAAGACTTCTCTCACAGACATAACAAACATATACTTTAGCATGATGTGATAATTAAGGTCCTGAATAATATGTTTGTTTTTCAGTGGTGTGGGGTAAAGGTTTTCAAGCTGCCATACACAGGCTATTTTCAGGGGCTCCCCAGAGGCAGGCCCAGCCATCCATGCCACAGGCAGGACCTGTAGAGCAGGAGCTGGAGCTGTCCTGCAGCAGTTTCACCACCCCTGCAGAGGTGCTCCTGGCTCAGGCAGCACCAACACAGATGCTGCCATCTCCTGCTCCATCAGCTCCGTGGTGCTCCACAGGCCACCTAAGGGCACAGTGCTGTTTGGATGCAGAGGTAGAGAAAGGTGAGTAAAAGGACACAGAAAAGCAGTTAAGGATTAAAACTGGGTGGTGTGGGAGAACTGGGTGGTTAAGGGATAAAGGTGGTGGTGGTGGTAAGGTGACTACTGCTGCAGGGAACACACATCAGCTCCTAGCTGGAGGCAAGAAGCAGCACTGATGGGATAACAGAAGTAGCACATTTCCCTAACCCAGTAAGGTTTTGCCCTGTTTAGGACAGATAAAGACCAAGGCACTGAGCAGCTACAATACATGCCAAAATAATCTACCAGAACTGGGCTGACATTCTGCTGTCAAGTCAAATGCCAGAAAATACTTTTAAGTCAACCAGACAGTGTCAAGTCTATATCACATCTGATAAAGCTGTTCAAGATGCTGAAGAGATAAAGGTGTAGTATTTTTCTCTAGGAGACCCAGTTCTTTGAGATATTCAGCAAATTCAAGTCTTTAGACCATGGAAAATAATATAATATTACATATTAAAGCATCCATGCACCTCTCTAAGCTAGACATATAGGAGATACAGTCACTCAGTGCCTCACTTCCCTGTACTGCCTCGTAGGGAGCCACTGGACCGAAGCAGATTTCACTAAATGTTCCTAATTTACTCTGCCTCGTTGCTCTTTTATAAACAGGGAAGTTCACTAGAGAGCAAGGCATTTAGTCCAAAAAGAATATTGTGAATGAATATGCAAAATTCAACACACACCACCAAGGTAAGATTCCTCATTAGCCACTGAAATGTCTCAGAAGTTAAGGGCTTTTGTGTGCAGGGCACAGCACAGCATTCTCCCAAGCATTCACTCTCTTTACAACCTCCCCTTGAAATACTCTGTGACAGCCAAGAGTAGCATGGTTTCAATCCCAATCTAGGTCAGAGAGAAATTTGCAACTATGTTTTGTTTCCTTATTTTGTGGTTTATCTTTTTGCCTTTTTTTTTTTAATCGGGATGATAGAAACAAAATTTTATTCATTCTTACCAGGATTTAAAAAAAAAAAAAAAGGGTAATATAGGAAAGGTAATGATTAATCCATTCTGTAAGGAAAAAGAAGAAAACTGATTGTGAACTTACTGGTATTATCTAACCAGTATAAATAGAAGTGTACTCAGAGAAGGCATAGAATGACAAACCCATGATGAATTGTTAGGGCATGTTGAGTTGGTTCTGTCAATGCCTGCAGTCAGATGATTTCACTGGCTGTACAAGATGAAATCTCATATTTCAATGTTTAAGTAAAAGTGTCAAAGTTCAGCTGAAGCAGGGACGAACACAGAACAAATTTTGTGTGTATTTGTAACTAGGGCACCAGAGCAATAGAGGAAGCCAAAATGAGCCGGAAAAGCAAAAGGAGTTTAAAGGAGAAATTTGCCTTGAAGAACAGCCTGGTTAAAGAAGCCCTCTCAGAGTTCCTGGGAACTTTTATACTGATAGTAAGTGTCAGCTGCTTTCCTTTCTTCCTACTAATCTAATGTTGGACAGTGCTTGTAAGGGGACATGTACATTTTTCTTGTGCTGTGCCAGCAGCGAGGCTACAGCCTGACCATGCACAGCTTGAAGGAATTGCTCCTAGGACGGTAAGTTTGTAATTCCTTTTTTCACCTCATGTAATTGTCACTGCCTATAAAAAACAGATACTCTTATGTATTACAATTGTCTGGTCAGCATTAGATTTCATCTAGGAACGGAACTGCAGTGAACGAGCAAGTTCTGAAAAATCCAGATATGCACAATGAATGTTGTTAATACTCTCCTGTTTTTTAAAAACTCAGCAGTTTATTACATGCACAAATTCTGTTTACATTAACAAACATATTGTACTACACATTTAGAAAATTTTAGTTGAGTTGTTTTCCTGTGCAATATAGGAATTTAGCTGTGTGATTTGTAGTGAATTTATTGGGAGTTGCATTGTCAAACCTTCAGAGATTTTGTAAGTTAACAATTTTTTTGTCTTGTTTTTAACTGTACTATATAAATTACACATATATTGCTTAGTCCTATAGTACTGCTACAACTTAGATAAATACCTAAATTTCCCATTTTTATAGCCCCAGATTTATTTTTTTTTTACTTAATTTCCTGCTCAGTTTTTCTATACCTTTTGCACTGGGACTGTGATTCACTCACTGTGGGGAGAGAGCAGGCTGAGTAGCAGAGTTAGAAGTCAAGCAGCTAGAATATTTATGCCAAACTCTTTTTTTCTTTCTCCTTTTAGTCTGGACAATGCAGTCTTGCTTATTGCTAAGTATTTCATCATAGTGAAAAAGACAAAAAAAAAAAAAAAGCAGTACTGACATAGTAGGTTTTATAACTGTAACTATATTAGCTAAACTTCAAGTAAGTAATCTAAAAATTCCAGTAGCTCATAAAATACTGGAAATTATGGTCTTTACTACACTTCAGTCAACTGAAGTGCACTGGCACTAAAATAACATTATTCTCAAATTTAATACCATCCATAAGACATTATTACAGTAAGGAGCACATTTAGAAGCAAGGAGCACAGAGCACTTTACAAACATTAATGAATTAAGTGTCACAACACCCTGGTAAGGAGGGGAAATGTCATTATTTCATTTTGTGTATTAGCAAACCTGATTACAGCAGCCTGCACAGGAAGCTTGTGGCAGAACTCTGAATATAACCCACATCACCTGACTTCCAGTAGTCTGTCCTCGCCACAAAAGCCTCCTCCTCTTTCCATTAATAAAATTAAACAAGAGAAGAAAACTTATTAAAGTGCAGATTAAATAATAGCATTTGCAGTCTAATGTCCTGCTGCACAAGGACAGAAGGAAATGCAAACCCAGATCCCATTTTCTAGTATATTCACCATATGAGTGTAGTAGAAAATAAAGCTACAAAACTGTTGTTAATAATCTGAGTTTCTCATTTCTCTTACCCTTTCTAGTTTCAACCTTGGTTTAAAGCAGAAACAGCCTCACCTAGATTAAAGTGCAGCTTTTGCAGTGCTTGGATACCTCAACCTGTATTTAGACTGCACAAGTTAGCAACAGTACAAAGTATTTATTGTGAAGCAACTGCCTTTTCTGCTGTTACCTTAAACTGTGCCAGGGCAAGTTTATGTTTGACACCAGGAAAAAATTCTTCACTGAAAGAGTGATTGGGCACTGGATTTGTCTGTCCAGGGAGGTGGTGGAGTCACCATCCCTGGTCAGGTTTAGTCGATGAGGTGTTGTTAGGTGATGGGTTAGACTTGATGATCTCAAAGGTCTTTTCCAACCTCTTTGATTCTGTGATTCTACTTATTGCTATTGCTTTTAAGCTTTTTCAGCTGGTAAGTACCTAAAAGTACACATTAATTTAAATTGGACCTAATGAAAGGGACACCCTGATAAGTCAGAGGACAGAAATCCTTGAAAAACAGACACCATGCTTGCAAAAGCAGCAACAGTAATAAGATGGTGTAAGAATTATGTGTTAATGCTGTTACAAGGTGAGGGGAGAGTTCACGGCCTACAGCACAGCTGATTCATGTCTTTGCTGAAAGTCACTTCGGGTCATTGTGATGGGGTTTAGAGCCTGTGGAGAGCACCTGTGCCAGGGAGCAGTGCTGAGCCAGCATTTCTGTTACCCACAGGCTCTGTCTGGAAGCCAATGCTAACTGACCACACCTAACTCTGGGACCCACCGCTGGGAGTTAGCCGGGTGAAATTCTGTCTCTCCACATCACCCATTTCTATTTTTTCTGGAGAATAACATCACAGGCCACATACTAATAGGAGCTTAAACTACCATCTTTGGGAACTCTCAGCCTTGCAACATTACTTTCCAAACAGGAAATCTAGAAAGTAGAGTCACTCATGAGACAAACACCCAGCCTTCACCTCGGGATGTAAAGGGTGGGGCCTGCAACGTCAGACAGATTCGAGACAACAAGCCTTGAGAAAGGCACTGGGCACACAGTTTGGATAATATCTCCTGGTCAGCCCTACTTAACATGCTGCAGTTTGCCTTGCAGCGTGGTCTCAGAGCACATAGACAAAATTCTTTCCAGGTGAAAATAAAGTCAAAGGTGAGTTCCAGAACCACAGGAAATGTGCTGACCATTAATGGATGCTCAGTCCAGTGGATCAGACTGGAGATGCTCCAAATAAGCAATCCCTCCAGAGAGATCCAGTCAGGTTCTCAGGTGCTTACATTACATAACGTGATAATACAGACACAGCCCATATGAGCCACACTCTCTGCTTAGCAAAGCACCCAATTTCAGTAAGAAACACTAAACTCTAGGATCCTGGAAGCATTCTGAGGTGGGAGAACACCTGCCCGTTTGCACCATGGTGGCTGAGAGGCAGCACACACACATTTCCCAGCCTCAGACAGTCTCCACCTTCTGCAGCTGGGACCGCCTCCAAGGTCTCCCGCGAGGAAGAGCTCCCTCGGGAGCTTTTTGTTCTCCATCATGTTTCCTGGTTCAGTACATTTCCTCTTGGGACTTCTGTGAGTTACTCTCAGGGACAACACCTGTGTGCCCACACAAAAGAGTCAGGAAGCCATGCTGCATATCAGAAAGATGGTGTGTGTGGCTTTTTAGGGAGTCTGGCTGGAACTCACCTATCCAACTGCCTCTCTGCTTTTAATCATGCTTCCCTCCAGATTCCCTCTTTGGAACTTGACTGCATTGTTCTCAACCAAAATGGGATTTACTCTGACTTATGCCATTAAGTATATCTGAATTGAAACAGTTCCAAAAAGAGATGCCAAATAGGCCATGTGGCTTCCTTTAACAGCTACTGCTCACCTAACACAGTTTGTATTTCATTTTCACTCTCAAGAGCATCTTACTGAACACAGTTTCCCAGAAAAGAGCTGCACAGGAGCCAGAATCTCCTGAGGCCAGAGCAGCATACACTTCCTTGCTGAGACAAAACACAGACTTCCATGTAGCATATAAATACAAGCAAGGAGTATATATACTCCTAATAGATATATTCCTATATACATACTCCTATAAGCCTGGTCTCCAGCTAGAGGTGGGGAGCCTCTTGCAACTCCCATTGAAGCAAGTGTTTGTGTGTGCATAGAGGATTCAGGGCACAAGCATGAACTGAATGCATGACACCCCAGAAGTAGTCCAGCTAATGAGGAAGGCTATTTATCATCAAAATACTTTTAGTCTTTTTTTTCATATTCTGACCACTTCATTATGCAAGTTATCACTCCTGCTCTGCTGCAGACTTGAATCACATGAGAAAAATCTTTATGGACGCTACATAGATTTGTTCAGTCCAGAAAACTAAAATTTAAACTTTTCTATATCTATTTTTTTGTGGCCCTACATTCCAGTGCATGTTAATTACAATACTGTGGGGTAACATATATCCCTTATTCTAAACATGCATTAGAGTTCCCATTACATGACGTTACTACATGAAAACAAATGTAGCTTTTGATCCTTTGCTCCTTAAATAAGTGTTTAACTTTTAACACAGAACCTCAACTTAGAAATTTTAAACAAAGACAAATTCCACATTCTAAATTTTTGTGAAAGGAAGACTTTTTTGTATGGGATGAAAGTACAAGCAAGTTTTGTTTAAGGTATAAAATTAAATATCAGTACAGATGGTCTTGTTTGCCATCAGCAATGAATTTCCTGGAGTACAGAATCTTGTAATTAGCTCTTAGTGAACTTCAGTTTGTCAAAGCTAGATAAGAGGCTATTAAAATGTATTTATAATTGGTATTTTGATATGTCACTCAGCTTTTTAAATATTACAGAATGCTACAAATACCACAAGCCTTAGCAGTGTTTGCACTCAACAAGCAGCTCATATGTGAGATCCATACATTTGGGTGTCTAGCAGCAATTAATATAGTACAACCCATAAATAATAGATGTCAGGAGTCTAATGCTAGAGTTGCATTTATTTTGATGGCATTAAATTTTTCTAATGATTCTGGTGAAGATGTGCAAATTCTTCCTCTTTTTGAAACTGTATTAAATCAGCATTACAAACAGAAGACAAAGTGGTAATGAAGACCCTTAGTTGTGAGGTGTTCTTGCATACTGGTGTTATTTCTATAATTTTACTATTACCAAAATCAGTCTTTTTTTCAAGACATCCCTTCTGGTTTAGAAGCCATTCTTTAATTCAGCTGAATATTTAGCAGTGTGAAAAATTTGAAAGGAAGGTTACCTAGTTGTTCTTTCATCCCAAAATATTTATTACAGCAAATAATTCTGAAAAATCATGGAAATCTATTGTTTTCCATCCAGACTTAGGTTTTCCAGTATATGACATTTCAAACTTTTAGGTGACTCAGATGCTGTGTTACATGATAGCTTTGAAGAAAATTATCTTCATTTCTGCAACATCAGCCCCAGCACCTAAGTCAGTTCTCATTGTTTAACCAAGAGGTTCCAGTAAGCTGAACTTAATTTCCAAGAACCTTTTTCTGTAGATACCCCTTTTCCCAGAAAGTTTACACCTATAGAACTGAAGTGTAGGCACCTCTGCCTGAGCCTTTTAGAAGGCTTGCATCTTTCCAGCATTCAACTGTGAGTGCAAAACTTGAACTTATGTTTTACAGACACAAATTTACAAGGTGTTTTTTCAAAAGTTTCACCAAATAAAAGAAAGGTAATAAAAGTAGTAACTTTTTTAAACTGTCATAAACAGTTGGAGAACAGAATAAAAGACAATAAATGTAGTTTGTGCTATGCAGAGAGTTTATATCTTGGTGATCTCAGCAGTTCAATGAGCCATTCCGGTTGAAAGTGAATTCTAGGGAGCTCTCCAATCCATGGTCTGGTTTAAAGGCAAACGTGACTCAGTTCCTCCAACCCATTCCTCACAGGTTTCTTTACTACTGAAAGCATTCAGCTTTTTTTTTTTTTTTCCCAACAGAAAACTGCTTAGGCTTTAATTACTCCTAACCACATACCTCTAACTGCAAGGGCACAGCAAAGATCCACCCCCCAGTTCTGCACCCAAAGGAATGAGTAAAAGAAAAGGTACATGTACCCTTACACTCCAAGGAGGGGACAGAAAACCTCCTTTCTCAGAATCTGCAGTGCCCACTCTTGCACATTTTTTCAGGGCTACAATTCTCTGAGAGCTGCTACAGAGACTGAACATATTTTAGGAGTTTAAAAAGATTTAAAGCTTTTCAGTTGGGTAGGAAGCAAAGCAGCATATCTCAGCTCAAGAATAAATGAGTAAGGTGGGAGGAAAGCAGAACCTGAATGGGTTCTTTTTTCTCTTCAAGGCTGCTAGGTAAGATCTTATTCCTTTGCCCAGCCTTTTCTTTCTTGCTCTGATACAACAGGCAACATTTCACTCCCAAAAGTGTCTGAACATCACATTTCATTTATTTTCCTGAATTTCTAAAAACTAGTAAGAAAATAAAAACAGTCTTCACTGAAGAAAAAGACTCAAGCCAGTTGCCCTCTATAATTCAGGAAAGAAAAGCATTTAGCATTTCAGGATGAAGAGTGCAATATTAATCATAATAAAGTATGAGAAAAGGCAGACTTTTGCATTTTCTCTAGGTGATTTCAAACTTTTATTTGTCTCCTATTGCATATGCAAAAGCAATAATAAAAGTTTAAAAGCATCAGTTTATATAACACAGCATAGTCTGTCTCTCAATATTTTCTAGTTTTTCCCACGAAGCAATTTGAACTTGATATTTATAAGTTTTAAAAGCTTTATATACACAATTCATCCCAAGTTTAATTAAATTTACATTCACGTCTCCAAGTAGTAATGCTTTCTGTCACTAGAAAATGGTTCCAAAATGGCAATAATTTTAAGGCTTATGTCTATACTATTTAATTAAATAAATGATAAATGTTTGGGGGTTTTTTTCACCCCTTATTTATTAGATAGCAAGTCTGAAAAAAAATAAAAATCCATCTGAACCCAAGAGGATATTGGTTGTTTCCCAGGAGATCATCCAGAGAACGGATATAGTGATTTTTTTATTGCTCTAAGCTTGATTAAATCGTAACATACAGAAATCCACCCACCCCACCAAAACATTTCATTAATGATAAAATAAGAGC
The DNA here is from genome assembly GCA_013399225.1 of Rhipidura dahli. Taxonomy (NCBI): domain Eukaryota; kingdom Metazoa; phylum Chordata; class Aves; order Passeriformes; family Rhipiduridae; genus Rhipidura; species Rhipidura dahli. The sequence continues at coordinate 1,386,639 of VXAC01000148.1, forward strand.
CATGTGCTTTTAAAGTACTTAAAAATTACTTGACTGGTAAGCTGTATTTTTATCTCACCTTTAAAAGCTTAAGTACTCTCTGATTTAACAAAATATAGCAAATATTAGACATTAAATTGGATGAGGATTGGTCTTTCCTGAAAGGGTTTCCTGTAACTTGAATTCTTGCAGAGCTAATGCCCTGAATTTTAGAAGATCTAACATATCTCTGGTTTTGTTGCTTTTAGCATTACTGTCCCAATTGAAAGAATGCTTAGGAACTGTATGAATTAAGATCCTATGTGAAAAACAGAAAAAAATACATTTCTGTGTGAAAAAGGTTTCTAATATTATAAAACAGCTTATTATGAAATTCAGTATGTAAATTCTTAAGCAGACTTCAGACTTTGTAAATGAAGGGGGTAGAAAAGAAAGTGAGTTCTAAAACACACTCCCTTAGGAAGACACCACCAATTTAGTATGCCTCAAACTGAAAAGTTTATTTACTAATTTTATAAGTAGCTAACCCTATTTGGAAATACTAATGTTGGGTAGGGGAACTACACAAGACTACAAGTATACCATGAACAATGCTGTGAAGTGCTCATGGGCAAAGATCCCTACCTGCAGAGAAGGGCAAATGCAACCACTACTTTTGTAGCATTTTGTGGTTGAAAGTGAACAGTTCATGATTAAATTTTTTTTTTTTTTTTTGCAATTGCTAATTGTATTCCTTGCAGCACGTTGGGTTCCTGTACTTATGCACAGCATCATCAGCTGTGCAGCCACTGAGGCCACACTCTGCCTGCAGCTGTGGAACCCCACTGCGGGTGTGCCACGCACCACAGCTGGAGCCAGCTATGTGCAGGGTATAACATGGCACAGCTCACTGTCTCCACACTGCTAAAAAGCTTGGCTGCCTCTTTAATGTGACAGTCAGTATCACCTATAAATGCACACCCCTTCTAGGACTGTGTGATAAGAAGGGGGCTTTTTCATACAAGCGTTCTGCTTTAAGATGTCCAAAGCTTTACTGGCTGTGTAGAAAAAGAGGTTCCCTAAAACTGTGGTTTCAGATCTTGCAGAAATCCTATTTACACTGAAAAATGATATTACAAGCATTTGGGAAAATCCTTTAAATAGTAAGATGGAGGCAAAACATTCTTTAGTCTCTCTAATGAGTAGGATACAGAAAGTCCTGCAAGCTTCCAGGCAGTAATAGGACCTTATGCTCATTGAAGGCCAATGTTTTCCTTTAGCCATGTTGTCCTAGACACAGGGAAGGATCTAATGGGCTATGAATCAAGTTCTTTTGGCAGACAAGGATCAGACAGCTATTCCACACACAAACATGTTCTTTAGGACAGTCAACTAATGACTTCATGAACAAAAAAAGTCAGTGATGAGACTACTCCAGGAATTTTAAGCAGATCAGGCTACAGACAACTGCTAAGAGGAAAACCTGGTAACATAAGATAGACAAGATAAGATAAAGAGATCTGGCTATATTCTACTGTAAATTAAACTCCCATTAACTCCATGTGCTTCAATCAATGAGTTTTGTGGGTGCAACTGATGGCTGAGCTTGGCATAAAATCCTAGAATATTTAGTTACAACTTGATGATCCAGTTGGTCTTAACACAGTCAAGCAAAGACTTACAAGGTATTAAATTGCTGTTCAGGTAATTACATGATTAAGTGATAGTTTCCAGTTGTGCCAACCTAGCTACAGTACATATGAGGCAACTTTTTTCTCTCCTTCTGAAAAGGTCAGCAAATGGTCAAAGTATGACAGTGACATGGCTCAGATTTGAAGGCTCAGTTGCCAGTTTTCCCATCCCTGGATGGGCACACACTGCCCATGCCTGCAGTAGTGTTCAATCATTGGACATGAGCAGGTCCACAGAATGCAGCTGTGTTCCAGCTGGCTTGCACATCTTCTCTGTAGCATTTTCTGAGGCTGCTTAGCACAGAACTGGAGCATCTGTAGCTGTGTATTTCCCTGAGACACACAGAGCAGGAGCTGCTATGCAAGAGGGCTGCACAGATGTTTCTGTATGATTCTCTCTCTCTCAGCTCTGGTAATAAAACAAGGGAGGCCACAGCCTCCCTCTTATTTCCTTCCCTTCTCTTCTGAAGTTGTAGTTGATATACACAGATGTAGCTATCCCCTATCCTTTTCTAGAACCATCTCCTCTAATCCCTTTCTCTTTTTTCATCATCATTACCAAAAAAGGTAATTTTTTCATAGGAATGGCCTTTTCTTTGAATCTGCAAAACTTTGCCTGTGCCATTTCAGAACACAAATGCACACTGTACTTGTAGATAGAGTTGGTTGTCTGAATTCAACCTGCACCCCCCCAGTGTGTGCAAGGGCCCAGAGCAGCCTACGGAGCTTGCTCCTCATGTGAGACATATCTTTCACAAAATCTTGCATGGTGCAGCTTCTGGAATACTCCCTTTGAGAAATCTGGAAAATGATGACTAGAGTATGCTAATTCCACCTCCTCTAGATTCTTAATCTTAAACATAATGAATTCCAGCACACCCATTCTTTCCATGTTAAATATTTAAGCACATTATGAATTGCCTCATATGAAGTTTAAAAAAAACAATGTAATTTCAGCTGTGAACAACTCCAGTGCATTTTATTTTGATTTGCTGTAGGTGCATTTGTGCTTACCATGAGCACTGCTTGGATGAGAGCATGGCTAACACAAGTGTGTCATCCATTGCACAGCAGCTGACTGCAGCTTGCACTGTGTGCTGGAGCTTTTAATTATACAGGCCAATAAACTGCGGCTATCTAACACCACCCCACCCTTACGTAACCAGAGCTCTCACACTCTGGCACCAGACAGTGTTTTGTTTGCTTACATGATTATACCTCCAGGCAAGAGCTGCACCTGGGTATATGACACAGTCTCGGGGCACTTAGAAACGCTGTCTGCATTACAAAGCTGGTTAAGAGTGCAATTTTATTGAGAGCTTTCCTGTCACATTTTGGTATTAGCTAAAACCCTTGGGGAAATAATGGAAACAAAAGTATGATTTCGCCTGTTTAAATTGCATCTATTCTAGTAGGACTTGCTTGTTAAACATCAATCACACATCTTTTTGGTACAGTCTATTGCTAAGGCAGGAGAGATTTTCCCATTACCTTGCAGTTTCTGAGTTCAACTGCCTTGCAACTGAAAGTAAGTAATTAAGGTTGCTCAAGATAAAGCTAGTCACATCCTAGAAATGGTATGATTCACATCATTTACTGCTGCAGAGAAGCAAAAGTCTTCAGACTGTAGATATGATTTGAGAGCTTCCATATAGCGTTGGGTCCTTGTTCAGCAGAGCACATAGGCATATATTTAAAAAGCAGACTTTTAAAGACACAGAAATGGATCAGCTAGTCTATCTCAAAAGGGTTTTGTCCCTTTGAATCTTTCCTATCATCTTTAATAGGACCTAAACATATGCTTGGAGCTAAGCAGAGGCTTTAGAACTGAATAAACATCATCTTAAGCAAATATTTAAATGTGTTGCTGAACTTCATTATGAGGGAAACCAACAAAAGAACCAAAACTAGTTTAAATACATTTAGAATTCTTCAATATTATTTAGATGTCTCCACTTCAGTTATTTGTTCAGGCTGCAGAGCCAGTAAAATATTTTGCTAGAGGAATATGTGATATAAATTCAGCATAACAATAACACACACTGTAAACACCAGAAAGCTGTCTCAATCCAGAGCTTCAGCATTAAACATTAAAAGCTTTTTTTGAACTATCTTTCATAACTTTAACAGTAAATTTTTCATTGCTTATAACATCAGTCTGGAACTGAAAACTTACCACACAGAATTAATTTCACTTTCAGATGCAGAGTTTTGTTGTAGAGGCTGTGAGATCTTGTTCTGGCTCCAAGTTCTGATCTGTATCCCATCATTGTGCCTGAGAACTGCTTTCTGTGTGGAGAGAGGTCCTCATTAGCAGACATTCTTGCTCATGACAGAGACGAGGAAAATAAAAAGCAAATGTGCATTGCAGCAAAGGCAACAACAAATTTTAACACTGTTTCAGTATTCAACAACATTTTCAGCTACACCAGGACAGCAGCTGAAGTCACAACCAGTAACATCTGACAGACACCCTTGTGATTTTACACTTCTTTTTCAAAATGCAGGCTCTTGGCTGTGGGTGTGTGGGACAGGCTGTCCTCAGCCGTGGAGTGCATGGAGGGCCCATGACAGTGTCGCTGGGATTTGCCATGGCAGTCACCATAGCAGTGTATGTGTCTGGGGGGGTTTCTGGTAAGTGACTTTTTTCTTTTATGGTATTTATTGCTACTGTGTTAAGGCTCTTTTGTTAAAGGGCTTTCACTTCATGGTCTAAACAATCATGAATCTAGCAACAGTAAGCACCATTACAGCAGAGTCCACACCAGAGTTTTGCTAGTAAATCTTGTGCCTTCTTATTTCTTCCTATTCTTTGTGTTTGACAAAATCTCCCACCAAATTCTGATCTCAACTACAGTGTGCAAACCTTGGCACACCTCTGACTTCTATGGAAAGTGTTCTGTACAAACCAGAAATTTGCTTGGTGTTGCTTTGAAAATTCTGTCAACAGAGATGATCCTGGGCAGAACAGGCACTGTGTTTAAAGAAATAACCATGAAGAGCAATTCAGCAGTCACCAGATAAAATGGTGGCCAGCTACACAGAAGGTAGAATGACCCACTAATGGGTATAATGAATGGGATTCACCCTACAGAGTGCAATTTATTTCTTCATGTCCTATGACAGGCAATAGCAAGTCTGCTCCTGTCTGTTTAATTATTCACATAAGCAGCAGATCATAGAAAGCAGAAACAGCAGAAAGACTCAGTACCAGAGATGCATTCAATGATACTGTCAGTGTACTGTCCTTTCCCCTTTATTTCTGCTGTAACACCTCCTCAACACATATTGGTCAGGAATCTCTCTTTAGTCCTGGGGCTAAGGTAGCTGGGCTGACTAACCAGTATCCACAAGTGCCATACTGGATGCTGCTTTGTCTCCTAGTTCCACCATTCAATTTGGCTAAACTAAGATTGAAAAGATGGGCATAACTGCTTTTAACATATAAAGTCTCCCTTTAAAATAGAAAACGATGGGTTGTAACAATGTTGTGCATGGAAATACACAGTATTTCGTGTTGTATGCAGAGTTTATGTGGGCCTTTAAAGCAAATGGTGTCCTTGTACTCCAGCTCTCATAGAGGCATTTCTTACCCTTCATAAAGAGGGTAAAGTTGGTCTGGAGAAATTTCTTTACATATAATTAGAGCATTATAAATAGTTGCTGTAGCAGAAATTACTGTGGCCATTTCTCTTGTATTTACCAATTCTTTTACAGAGGCACCATGCACTAGGTGGTTTCCATTTGAAAGTTTCACCTTAGAAAGTGCTCCAGGTTTGACAAAACAGGCAGTCTTGCCACTGTCATTGACAGACCAGAACTGTTTCTTAATATCACACAAAGTTAATTCAGCAGCACATTCCTATTTTCTGAACAACGACAGCTCTTGGTTTACACGTAGGCAGGTAAACTCTTCTAATGCAGTACCATGAAAACAAACCTGTGAAGACCTGTCCTACATTTGCACCTTTAAGGGATATTCATCTCCATCACTATGTAGAAAATGAGAGTTCAGTCCCAGCAGGGCAGAGCAGTTGCAGATGTTGCAGTATCGTGCTTCCTGTGTTTCTCCCATGACAAGGGATTCTGCATGCAGTGCATTTTCTCTTTGAGGGAATAGGAACAGATATTTCAACAGGCTGTTATTAACCAACATGTGATTACTAGTGGACACTTCAGAACACAAGTTATTGTGTAGAATTTGTTAGCAATTTCTGTGGCTCTTGGGCCAAAGTCTCACGTTTAAGTACTGCTAAAATGTTTTGTATTTTGCATCAGTTCTTTAGGAAATTCCAAATACATTTAAGTCTGCATGCTTGGTGAATTTGAGCTTTTTTTTTATTTAGGAAACTTTTTAATTTTCCTCCATCCAGTTTTCCTCAATATCTAGATAATTTCCCACTATTTTATCCAAGCATTTCAAGTTCATGACTATGATTACTGCAACTACAAAAGAATGGGGAACATGCTGTCTGAAGTGGACTTTTTTTTTTTTTAAATCAGTGGCACAAGAACGAAGAATCTTGTAACTCCCTATGTCAGCAGGAGAGCCTTCAATTAGACTTTTCCTTTGCAATGTAATGTTAATCAGCCATCTGTAGTATTATTATGACTTGTCCTGGCCATCATAGTCACCCTGTATAATATAGAGGTGGGGAACAAAATCAAGTGTTGAAAGAATGGAAAAATATTAATTCCAGCCAGAGTAAGGAACAAAAGACAAGACAACAATTAATCAAAATTCACATGAAGGACTGTTAAATTAGGTGCCATCTATCTATTTGCTCTGTGCTGAAGAATTTGAAACATGGTAAGGAATTCAACATTTAGTTCAAGACTGGTGCTACTAGGTCAGAGTTTTGGAAATGATACAAAGAAGGTTTTATCCAGCTTGTTATCTGTGTTTGTCAGTTCATTATGTATCAAAGGTGCCTGGATTTCATAAGACAGTGACTCACTGACCTGAAGTGCAAACAAACACAGAAACCGTACATAAAGGCCCTTTCTCCATCACTAATCTTTGACAGATAAAGGACGTGCTCTTTCAGTTATTTTACCAAAGTCAAGGGCTATTTTTTTCTGATATTCATACCGATTGAAATGAGACCTTATCTGGAAAAAAAGCAAAGGATCCTATGTCCTTGCAAAATTTGAAGATTATGGTATTTATTACAAAGAATAACCTTTTCATCAGTTCATTTATTTGGCAATTTGTATTTCTCAAGTAGCAACCATGTATCTGTAAACAATGAAATTGTCCAAGAGCATACAACACCTTTTTTGTTGACAAAAGATGTTGAGGAAGGAGACTATCATGTGACATAAACATATTTTAGAAAATAAACTTGTCACAAAGAATTTCAATGTTACTGAAATCTTTGTCATACATGAGTGCAGGTGTAGCTACTCCTGAATAAAAAGGAAGGAAGTTTCACAGGAAACTGAACTTTGTTTTGGCACAGCTACTTTATGTTTCCTTATCATGGACCTTTCTGGGAAGGATAAGAAGTAGATAAAAACATGGTGAAGGACTATGCACTGCTTCCCCCAGATCCCATCTAGGCACAGCTCACCAAAGGCCAACATGAAGCTGAACAGCCCTAACATTATTTTATTTTTGTCTCCATGAAAACTAAATAATCCCAGGTTGAAGACAGAGATACAAACATGACTTAAATCCAGGGCACTCCAGAACTGTCTCAAAATACATGCTCAAGCCAGTAACAGTCCTTAATCATAATATGTGCTTGGGAGACTGAAAAAATGTTCTTCTGCCCCAGTCCTCCCTAAGAATTAAAAGCTAAAGGCCTCAAGGACAGAGAACATGTTCAAAGTAAGGGACCTTTCCATCACAACCACTGGGGCAGATTTACTATTTCTAGAAAAGTCATCTGTAAGTTACATACTGCAGATGTAGCAGACTGATAAATAGCATAGTCCACAAGCAACAAGAGTAAAGATGGATCTTGGTGGCTTTCGCCCTCCCTCCTCTGATTTCATCCAACTTGTTTCAGTTTAATTGCAGTCAGCATTTAACTGCAAAATAACATCTAAAAAAGCAGTACTAGTCTTGTGTTCAAAAATGCCCACATTTTTACAAATCCTTCACCTATTCTCATGTATCTGAGTCACCCACATGACTTAATTTGTGATTTATTTTTCAGGTGGTCACATAAACCCAGCTGTTTCATTAGCCATGTGCGTGACTGGAAGATTAAAATGGACCAAATTACCAATTTACATATTAGCACAACTCCTGGGAGCATTTGTTGGAGCAGCGGCTGTCTTTGGGATTTATTACAGTGAGTACACCTTAGACATGTTCACAGGACAAACTAGAGGTCAGGCAGTCTCTGAGGCCCCAGTTTTTCAATGAATGTCAAGCAGGCAGAGGACTCTTGTTCACACAGGGCTAATGGCAGGAATGAAGCTAAAGCCATAAAGAAGAAAGGAAGAAGCATAAATAGTTTGAAAGGAGAAACAATGGCTTGAACATTCCAGGTACCCTACAGATTTACTGAAACACTTAATACTCCAGGAAATGTTCTGATATTTAGAAAAATTATTCATGGGAAATCAGATACTCTGAGATCATGTATTTCTCAGTGAGGATTTTAAATTACTTAATAGCCAGGATATAGGGCTATCCATCTTCCAAGCAAATTAGAAACATTAAAGACCTGCTACAAGTGCCTGTAGGCAAGAATCACCAACATCGTTCATTGAGGGTACAGGATATGAGATCAAGTCCCTCCTGACCAAATCTCAGACCACCCTAGAGAGGTGGCTCTCCAAGGCAATGAACTCCAGGTACAGTGATAAAGGGGTCACATATTCAATAGGGAAAAAGAAAAAATTACCCTTATCCTTGATGCATGGGGTTTTTTTACACAGTGTGCCACAGAAGGAAAAAACCAGTAACAGACTGACTTAATGCACTCAGTCGGATCAGCTGCCTCAGCCCCCTACTCCAAAACTCTGCTTCTGTTGGCCCAGCCCATCTCCTCCAGTGTGTCTCTCTCCTATGGACATTATATCTGCAGACAATGCCAGGTCCAGGTACAACAGAGGAAGAACAAGAATGGAAGTGGCCCTTGTATGTCAGCTCAGTGCTCAGTACCCACAGTAATCCTGCAGAGGAAAATATTTAGGAACCATGATAATTGTTTTTGGCTTGGTATATTTTGTTTTTTTGGGGGGCAGTTGTTTACTTTTTTAAATGTTAGTATTGGAATTCAGAAATGGGAACTCTGGAACAGGATTTCTGTCTGAATTTAAGTCCTTCTCAAGCCTGACAGCCAGAATTAGGGCTGTGGCCAGGACACAGCAGTGTTTCAACATGGACGTGGGGTTGAGAGGGGAGTCACTATATTTTGCCAAAAGGGCAGCAGTAGGGTAAGGAGCCAAAGTAGGAAGCTTAGGTCTAGGTTAGGGACATCTTCCTCATACTCAGGAGTGCATGATTTTCTCATATCCCTTATCTCTGCTCAAGTCCTTCTCTTGCTGTAATTAATTTCCAAACCTCTTCTCTAGTTTTTACTTCCTGCAACTTGCAGGACTGTCATGTACTCTTTGAGGTTCACTAAAAACTCTCTAGTAGAAAAACAGACATAGGAGCTCATCCTTTTTTTTCCCCCCCTAATAGTTAAAATTATCTGACAGCCCAAATGAGAGCCTGATCGAAGCAAACAACTAAAATTCTTTACAGTCCCCCCCCCCAAAAAAAAAAAAAAAAAAATTCAGAGAATCACAGAATGGCTTGGGTTGGAAGGGACTTAAAGATCAGTTTCAGCAGAGAATGTGAAGTTCACATATATGTTCTAGTCCTAGAAAACCTAGAAAAGTTTATGGAGAGGTGCAAGCAGTTACTGGCTGTTTTCTACAGATGCCTTTATGGAGTATAGTGATGGAAAACTTGAAGTCACAGGACCTAATGCAACAGCACAAATCTTTGCAACATATCCAGCTCCCTATCTATCCCTCATAAACGGATTTGCAGATCAGGTAAGTGCACTTACTGTCTTAAATCTACAAATTAAACATAAAAAACCCTGTAAAACCCAGCAGTAAAAAAACCACATAGATCTAACGAGTGTGCCAAATCTCACCATTTCATCCAGATGTCCCCTTGTACAATACAATGACAATGCAATGCTGTCTGCAGGGGGTTACATTTTAGTTATGTTTTACAAACAAAATAATTTCAAGTTGTTCTTTTCACATACATCATCTTAATTGTTGCACTCAACATGTCTTTAAAGCAATATATGTAAGAGGTTTTCCTCAGCATAAATCAATGTTTCTCCATAAATCTCAGCAGAGTCGTGTCCATTTACATCAAAATCCAGCCCATTTTGTGGACCTATTATTCCTTAAATAATGCTTAAGCAGACAGTTTAACACACCCTGAACAACTGAGTTTTCTGCTTCCACAAGCCTCCTCTCTAACCTTCTTTTTGCAAGCAGATTTCTAGTATTTATTTTTCAAATGACTGAATCTGAAAACATCTTAACTTCATTTCTAATCTGTATCCTTTAATTCCACTTATGCAACAACAAAAAAATTAAGTTTCATATCTTCTATCTACCTCTAATCAAGTGACCCATCTTCTTCAGGAATACACCAAATAGATACTGCATAAGTAAGGTATGAAAAACAAGGGATGGCCTGAACACAGGAATTTGTTACGTAAAAGATTGTGCAACCTGGCTTCAAAAAAACCTGAACATCATTTTGAAGTTTTGTAAGAAAGACAGTACTGATCTTTGGATCAGTCAACAGATTTTCCCCTAAGGTATTTTTTACCCAGGTATGTTTTAAAACAAACTTAAAAGCAGATAAAAACCAAATAATTTTTAAACCCCTCAAACTTAAGCTTCTTGAAATCAGCATAAAAATTGAATGTTTTGATATCACTGAAGTTTTTGTCTGTTTTCCCACCAAGTTAATTATTAGCAAAATCAACATTGCCAAAGCATTTGATTTAAGCAGAGCTGTACTTGCATTTAAGTAATTCCAAGAAAATTTCCTCCATCCACTCAATCAGCATATGCAATACAGAGTTCATGGTACAGTTATACGTGCAACCCTAATTTGGGTACTTGCTAATTTTAGCTGCTCAGTTTTGACTTTGCAGATTTCACTTTTTCTTCTGATATTACACAATACCTGGATAAAGAGATGCATATCTAGTCTAACTTATCAGCATAAACTACAGTCACATATAATACTTCTATATCAATGAAACTGATTGCATTGCTATAAGTAGCAGAACTACCAAAAAATGAGCGAATACAAGTGTAAAATTGACAGGAAAAAAAAACCTGAAGACAAAGCATTAGACCTCACATAGGAGATGTCTTTTAAATCCTCTGTTCTTTCCTGGTTGTTGCAGATATTTTTTTCAAATGTCCTCAGCACATTTCTTGTCTTTGTCTTTCAGCACAGATATCAAAACTTCTCATTACTGTGAAGTAGAGAGGCACTGAGTTCCAAATTTTGCTATTCTGTATAGTGGGATAAAACTAAATACCAGCTCTAAGCCACTCCAATCCACAGAGCTGCCATAGCCCCTTCTTTTCATCATTGGAAAGAATCTACACATTTATTCAATATTCTTTTCTTTGCCTTGGCCAGGTGATGTCAACAGCTGTTCTTCTTCTGGTTATATTTGCTATTTTTGACAACAAAAATAACAGCGTACCCAAGGGCCTGGAACCAATTGCAGTAGGACTTCTTGTAATTGTTCTTACTTGCTCCTTGGGAATGAACAGTGGCTGTGCCATGAATCCAGCCAGGGATCTTGGCCCAAGGCTCTTCACAGCCATTGCAGGATGGGGGATGGAAGTATTCACGTAAGTATGCCTGGAGATGAAGTCAAATGCTCCTGGCTAAAATTGTTTCTAGGAAAGTAAGATCCTGATTCAACATGGTACCAACTCATACTTTATATACATACAGGTAATTCTTTGCATACCAGAAGCAGCTATTCATGCACTTTAAGCCAGATATCCTCTAGGAACTGGGCTTTAAAAAGGATTTCCTGCTCCTAGGGCAAATCAAACATGCATAATCTCTAATATCAATCATTGTTTCAAGCAGACCTTTCCCAAAATATTAGAGATTCTTAGAGATCACTGAAAATATGAGTGCTTTCTTCTTGTGTCCTGCAGCTTTCAGAAAAAAAAAAAAATCAGGAGAGAATTAGATAGAAATATTTATTGGATACTATAAAAAACAGACATATCAGATTGATTTAGCCTATTATTACTTCTGAGTTATTGCAGAAATATACAACAATGTAAAAGCCTGACTTCCTGGCTGGGAGTGAAGGAGTGAATGAAAAAGCTCCCTTCATTTTCCCACATTTCAGAGGCCTCTCAAATCTCCATGTGCACATGCACACGCACTCTTGGCTGGCCCAACGCACAGCTAATTAGTTGCACATCAAATCCACAGCTTACATGTACCCATGGTAAGAGGCACTCTGGGATATCTAAGTAAGAGTAAGATGTCATCAGGAAGCAGATCTTCTGGTTTATTTTTGTATTGTTTGTTTTCCCAGTTATTTACAAGTAGGAATCCCCAGTAGTACTACAGGCCACTGGAGAGCTCTGGTTAAGAGAGATTTTTTTTTAGATACTTCTAGCAGCACAAATAATCTCTATTTATTCAGTATGATTTCTATTTACACAAATCATGTACCTTATTTGAGGAAAGCAGTAGCAAAGCTTTTCTTATACAAAAAAAAGCCAGGCATGGCATAGCTGAAACAGGCACACAGCCACAGCCAAGGCTGAATGTAACCCAGCTCTAGTGAGTCTCACTTACATTAAAAAAAAAAAAAATCAAGAGAACTCTACACCTATACCAATATGGATTCTTTCCTAGTGTAGTTTAAGGATTTATATAAGAGAGGGAATGCAGTGCCACTGTAAAGACCTTGCTAAGAAAATTAAAAATGTGAACATAAAAAATAAGATACGAGATCTCTGATCCTTGCCAGAATAAACTTACAACAATCTTAGGGATGTGAAAAATTGAAGAAGTCTTCCTCCCTGCCTTCAGTTAAAAGGCTACAGCTATAACCAAGTTCAAGGAAATGATAGAACAGGAATGTTCTTTATTTACTGCACAGATCCAGGTGAGACTTCGGCAGAACTTGAGCCGAAGCAGCTGGAAGAACCATGGGAAAAGCCTGAATGATTGTAATTAGGATTCTAAATTGCATGGTGCTCTGCTGTGCCTGAGCAATTTAAAGTGGTGCAGCAACACTTGACAGATAAACCTTGGATATCTTCATTTAAAGGAATTCACAACCTTGAGACAGGTGCTTAAGCTCTCTAGTAAAGACATATCCAGGAACTGGGACCTGACCACAAAACCTCCACAGTGACACGAGGGGAGTGCTGCATAAACCAAGCAGTAGGAAATATTGAGAAGACACTGAACGCTCTCTGGTGGGAGGATGGAAGCATCTCCTAAGGAACTGAGTCACTCTCTGACCCTGTCATTGAGTGTTCAAATAAATGTTGTCTACAGAACAGCCAGGAACCACCGGGAAAGCCTCACTTTGGAACAGATCAGATACACAATAGCAAGACTTCCTACATTGTTCCTAAGCAAATGCTCTAAATCAGAGCATTTGAGATCATTAGTTCACAGCGGAGAAATGCCCTCCATCCTTCTTCGTGCTTGCAGGTCCAGTAAATGCTGGTTTTATCACGTTCTCAGGCAGGGAATCACAAATAGACTGGAGGGGGGCTCTTCTGCTGGGAATTGGCCAGAAGATAGGAAAGCATTTGAGCGGGGCTTTTCTAAAAGTTGCTATTACTACATTTTGCACAAAGACACCTGAAGGAGCATTTCCCCCAAAACTAAGCCAGAAGACACAAGCTATGGTGTGGTTGCCCGAGCCCATGCAAATGGTTTGTTTTGGTTAAAAGCGCCCATCAGAAAACCTGGAGTCTTTCTTAAGAACACGCTTAATATTCTGATAAGCTTAAGAGAAGTTTGGGGAGCAAAGTTCTGTATGTAGTGAGAAAACAGCCAGAGCGTTGAATCCAAGTACCAGACTGGATTTTGACAAACAAAATCGAGTATGGAACAGCAATAAGAGAGAGAGATAAGGCTCTCCAGAGCAGTGTTCTGTGCCAGCATTTGAAGGTAGCCCCGGGAGAGCTCACCCCGGTCTGTCACGGGCTCTCTCGCCCCTCGGCGCGGTAACGCTGACACCTCGTGGCCGCCGGCTCCACCGCCGGCACCGGGGACAAGTCAGCAGCACTAAACTAAACTGCACCTCGGGAGAGGTAAGGAGCCGCATCTCTTGTGTGCACAGGGGTTCGGATGGCAAAGTGACCTCAAAAGTATTTAGCATTCTTCCTAGAGTGCAGCCCGGATTACCTCACGAAGAGCGATATCTCCCTTTCCCGCAGCAGCTGGCTAGTGAAAGGTGGATCTGCGAGTGTTAATGGGTCGAAGTTCCCAGTCCATGTACCTGACACTGTTTCCCGAGAATTTCCGCAGCTAGGCACCGTTCTGCTCGCCCGGCCCGTGCGCTGCCTCCTCCCCGCACAAGCCCGGAGCCCAGAGCCCTGGTGATGGCAGAGGCGGGGCTGGGTGCTCTCCTCAGCGGGCAGCAGAGCTGTGCCCCGGGTTACAGCCAGGGGCTAAGGGCCCTTTGGTGAGCTGTGCTTGTCACAGACAGTTCTTGCTCCTGCGCCAATGACAGAGCACTGAGTGTCATGGGAACTCCAAACTCGGCTGTGTCCTGATCTCACTGCAGTTTTAGCAGCACCCTCTACAAAGGCTTTACACCCAGCATCCCAGCACAGGGTGTCCAAAGCAGAGCTGACAGCAGCTGCTGCAAATACAGGCCACGATTTGGAGAAGGTCATGCAGGAGCTGACAAGGCACATGCCAGTTGCTGGAAGAAGCTGAGAGAAACTTGCCAAGAAGCACCTTCATTACACACCCATGTAAACACACATGCAAGAATACATGCAAGTACTTGATAAAGCTTTTGTTCTGCTGATTCATTCAATAAAACCTTAGTCCATACTTGTTCCAGAAATTTAAGTGCTCAACAGCCATCCATGATTCAACAACAAACACATTTATAAACTCAGTAAAACAGTATCAGGAGTCATTTAATATCCTGAGGGCAAAATATAAACAATTCCAAAGGTAAAACATACATATCCAAGGCATTTCTGAACAAGCAGAGTATCATCAACAGGGCACCAATATTTTCCCAGTTCTATTCTTGCATCATGACAAACACAAGTTTACTTCTGCATAAATCTATGCAACTGAGTGCTGAATAATTATCCTTACATTTTAACAATTCCTCTGCAGCTTCCTCTAAAGTTCCTCACATAGATTAATTTGTCCCTTTGTATTACTAAGAGAAAAAAAGAAAATCCCCATTTCAATATGCATGAAACTGAGGTAGCTGGATTTTCACTGGAGACTCACATACTCAATATAGTATGTTATCAAATCAAAACACCTTAATGCATCAGTACAGTTAAGAGACTCTGTGCTCTGAAATGGACACTCAGTTATTTACTGTCTGAGTGCGGACCTCCAGGAAAAGGAGAGCAATTCTACCAGCCCATTTTTCTTGCATAAAGAGGTTGTTACTTATTGTTTTATACAGTTCAATGGTGGACTTCTTACTTTAAATACACCTGTAAATCTATAGATTTAAAATTAAATCCCAGTTATTGTGCAAATGTAAACATTTCAGTAGAGTCAGCATGCTGGACTTTCTTAGTGAATACAGAAATTCTAAGATTAAGTTTTACGTGTATAAAACTTCTAATTTATCTGCCTAGTTGAAAGCCACCACATTTTAAACACAGAAGATAAACTACATAATGAAATTTGAATCTTGATCACTCTAGTTAAAGATAACCAATTATCATTCACTGTGTTTTATTACATTAAGGTAAATATACTCAAAATTCAGTTCAATTTATTACATTTGTCAAGAGGAAGATGGTATATACTATTGCAGGTGCAAACTTGCAAGTTTCCATGTAGATGAAATAATCCACTTTTGTAACATCCTGAAAATCTATTCCAAGCATCTGGGGACAGTGCAAGTCAAGACTGCTGGGCAATAAATATGTTCCTGTTCATTTCACTGTAAGTCAGTGAAACCTGCTTTTCACAGGGGAGAAATCATCCTCTGTCCCCAAAGAGACATGCAGTAAAAAGACCTTATTTTTTAAAATGTAAGTACAGCACACAGACCAACATGCCTGGTGCTTGTTATTTAGCATTTCAATCAGAACCAGCCTGGGTCAGGCAGACAGGGGTGTCACCCATTTACAGAAATGAGAGACAAAACGGAAAGGTCTACACCATATCAAGTGCCACACCACTGTACGTGTTCAAATACACAGGAAGGTGTTCACTAGAATAACAAATAACACTAATTCTTGTTCTTTTTGTCTTACAGGGCTGGTAATAATTGGTGGTGGGTTCCTATAGTTGCACCTCTGCTGGGAGGTGTACTTGGAGCCATGATCTATATCATTTTTATTGAAATCCATCACTCGGATCCTCAGTCAGGAGAAGAAAATGAAGCACATGCTAAATATGAATTGACCAATATGGCATAAGAAGCGAAGAACTTTCTCTTCACTTTGTTGTGCAGTTTTTATGCAAATGGTTGTTTGGACCACTGTATGAAACCTGTATGCCTCAAATAGATAGTCACCTTTCAAAGCAAAAAATTCTGTATAGAAGTTCAAAATTAAAGTCTTTCTGTGAAACATGGGGTTGATCATGTTCAAAATTGCTATCTTGAGTATGGGACAGCTAAATTGTTTTCATATAGCTTTTGGATCAAGTTATCTCCAAGATGCAATTGTAGTGAGAAGATGCACTGACCTGTTAATTCAAGTCATATGATCTTAATCATGTTGCCTAATTAACTGAAAACAGTTGAGATATTGATACAAATGCATCAATGCAAATATGCAATCAATGCATCAATACAAATGCATAGCTAGTTAATGGGTTCAGTGCTGAATTAATGCACAAGAGCATCACTCCCTTGTTAAGAATGTCTTGTCTAAACATTTAAAACAAGACCCAAATTGGCTAAATACCAATTGAAACAGTTTAAAATCATTTTCTAAATTTTAGGGAGCCACTATTGAACAGCAAGAAATCAACTCCTCAGTGATCAGGTTTACTAACTCAGAATATGATCACAAAAGGTAAAAACTGTTTGTTCTAAGATCAGCATCAAAGAGAACTTCTGCACAGGGTCTTCATAGCATTAATGTTTAGTTATTTTTAGACTATTTACTTGACCTTTATGCTACCCAATATTAAAAGCCTTATGTAGAATACTAATCTGAATCTCTTCTGCTGTGCTTTCTGGATACAATTCATTCCTGTGGAGATGGCCCAGCAAGAGGCTTATGCTGCGCAGAGGTCAGCACAAAGCCTATGTCTGTGTAAGCTTTAAGGAGTCCTGCTGCTTCTAATTTACATAGGTGGATTTCATCTGCATTTTGGGAGCAATTTTTAGTTTGGTAGCAGTAATTAAACTTAGAAACTGGTCTCAGACCTAGTCCTAGATCTGAATTCCCCAAGGAATCACTCAGAACTCAGATCCATATCAGAGTTCTGATGTGTGGGTTCTCTCTCACTAAAGAGAAATGGTTGGACATATACCACTTCCTAAATATCCAGCCTTGAAAATGAAATTATTTCTGCTTAATCATTGTGAATTGAATGTATTCAGTTAAATCAAAGTTTATTTCTATTATGTATACATCTATCCATGTTGGTGGTGATCATGAATAAACAGACATCTGATTCAGCAATGCTCCTGAGCTACTTTCATGGATGGCTAAACTGCTGAGTACCAGTTCAATTTACTCATTTCAGGGTGCTCTTCCCTTTGTATTCCTATAACTCTGCTCTCTCAAATTCCACACTACATTCCTGATTTAACTCCTGAAGTGAGGAACCCTTTGTGTTGCCACTAACAGCCTGTGCACTTCCATGCAGTACCTACAGAAGAGGCTTACAAAATTCCATGGTCGAACCTGCCTCAGCATTTGGGCAGATCAGGCCTTTGTCACTGCTTGTTTTGATCACACTTCTCGGGAGGCTGTGCCAAATTTATTGCAGCAAAGGGACAGAAATAGCAGGTCAAGCAAAGCTTTACTTGCTGCAGCTCAAAGTCAGATATTGCAGTATACTTGAGGGAGTATAATTCCAATTTTAATTATGTTTTTAAGAAAACTTACATAACTATAATGAACTCAGGGTGCCCAGAGACATATCAGCCCTGTGTAAAATGCTAATTTGATTCACTGTATCTCTGCTGTGGGCTAAATTCTGCTATATTCATGCACATTTGACTGCATCCTTATATCACTGGCTAGAGAGTGTCAGGAACAAGAAGGAAGAGCTTATAGAAACAGCTCTCAATCTGAGCAGAGAAGAATCAAGAGTAAAATGTGAATATTAGTCCTAATTTTAGATCTTTTGTTGGCAGCAGAGACAAGCTAGATCATCTGTCCTGCATACTGATAAACTGCACTATAAACCAAGATGCAGTGTAAATGCAATTGCAGACTGACCCTTTGTTTGCCCCCACCCCTTTCAGGGAGCACTGTCTCTCACCCCTTGCTGATTCCTGGGGCAGGAGCACTCCCAGGTGGCTGCCAACCTTCTGTGTCTGGAGAGCAATTACAGAGGTAGAAACAGTCTGAGGGCTGAAAGGCACTTACTCTTCCACTGCTTCCAACATCTCATATGAAATATCTGTGCAACAAATAAACAGCTAATTAACCATAAGTAACCAATTTTATCCAAAATGGTAGGGGCAAGTTATCATTTGTGTTAGAATTTTGCATAGTCAGTAGGCTCCATATCCATCACAATATTGCTTCCTTTAATCCACCATGGAAAACATGGGGAAAAGGAGAATACAGGTCAGGAATGAAAAAGGGACAGTTTATTTACACACCCTACTCAGGGACTAGCCCATACTCAGTGTGTGCCTGTGAATTGGCCAAGGTACATAAAGTAGTTCATTCTCTCAAAATCCTTTTAATCACATGTTCTGCCTGTAAATCAACATAAAATCTCATTTCTCTTACTTATGCCATTCTTATGCACAGAATTTCTGTATGAGTGACATTTACTTGTCTGAAGTTATTAACATGCAAATCTGAAGCAGTGACACACTAGTGTGATAGCATAACAGCATCTTAAATATGCTCTCAAGTTGTTGTCAGTTCTCTGTTTGCCTTAAGAATTTATTTTTAAACTTTAATTAATTATTCAATGTTTTTGTAAATTCTTTGGAGACACATGGTATAAATACCACAGTTCATCCTGTATTCACAAAAGCCAGAATTTTATTCAGTAACAAGGTGTTACAGACCTGTCTCAGATCTGACAATTTAAATTTCAAGGAATTAATTCCTGCTGTTGGGACAAACCTCAGCTGAATCTTTACTACAAAACCATGACCAGCATCTCCATAATGTAATGGAAACAATAACAACCACCTCATTCCATAAACTTATACAGACATTATCTGTTTTATAGAAAACAAAAAAGTATTTTGACTTTGCATGAACTATGCAATTTTCTAATATCAACTGATATTCAGTGGTCACACTTATGTTAAACTAATATAATAGAGTCAGCAACAAGTTTTTCTAGCTGAAAGACGTTTTGGTTAATTAGTTAATAGTAATCAGCTTTGATGATTTTAATGCTGAAAGAAATTAATTTCAGGGCATTGCTCAACTTTCATTTTGGGTTTGTTCTTTTTGGGAGCAATGCGTTTGTTCATACAGCTAAACAGTACTGGAGTAATTTGGAAAGTTGCAAATAGCACTGAGTTAAAGACTGGCTACTGCATGTTGTTTCATTGAAGTCAGTGAAATTATTCACAATGGGGGCAATACAGGCAAGGATAAGTGATCAGAGAATGGTGGACATTGTACTTTCTTGGAGTTTTGTCTGTGGATCTGGATGTTCAAATAGTTTGGTTCAAAATAAATACAGTCAATTCCTAATAAATGCATTCCAGTGCTATTTCTATGTATATAAAAGAAATCTCCCCTCTGGCACCTAAGGACTTAAGAAATAAATAGCTGCCTGTTATGACCTACAACGTTTTATAGCCTTGTACTGGAAGAACAGATGGACTAACGAGCTGGATTCCCAGAGCACAGCCCCTGTGGCAGATTCCATGGCCCAGCAGCAGTGCCAGAACAGACCAATGGGCAGTGCCAGGCCAGGAGGCACCCACACAACCAGAGGGTCAGGCCTCCTGCCCTGGCCCTTCTCCCCTTGCTGCCTGCAGCCTGCCCAGGGACACTTTCTGCCACAGCTTTCCCACTGCACTAACGATAGCCAGCGCCCAGGTGGCTGAAGTCCCTCTTCAGAGATTGCTTTTAGGCATACATGTATCACTTCAGATTTGGCCTGCAGGGCTTACAAAATGCCCCCTAGCCAATTTATCCATCTTCTCCCTCTACAGATTTGTAACACGGACATGCTTTGCTTGTTCCATTTAAAAAGCACATGAAAACCTGTTCCATAGGAGCAAGGGAAAGAATGGGTACTTCAAATTTACTCTGAGAACCACTAAAGAAAAAAACCCTAAACCACCAAAAAACAGACAAAAAAACCCCCCAACCAAACCAAAAACAAAACCCCCAAAAAAACTGTGTGAAATGGCAGCAGGCATTTCATCCTCTATCCAACCTGATAAGCCTTACCCTCCTAACAGTCTTTGTGACTTTCTGTTCTTTCCTTCTGCCAACACTGTGTGCTCTGTCTCTATACAGCACAATACATCTCCAGAGATTTAAATACAGCATGCTTTTCTCAGTTACTTACAAATCTTAGAAAGTTCTCATGAGAGCAAATTCAAGTTTCACCTCACATGCTTGTTTTTTGGCAGTTGCTTGCATTTTTTCACCCACTGTTCCCACCAAACAACCTTGTGCTGGAAAACACAACAATTAACTGTAACTTCCAGTAACAGCTGCTCTTTTTCTGCTTAGTACAATTGTTATTGCATAAGAGAGTGCTTCTTTAAACCATGCACAATTTTAAAAGCCTCCTTTTTCAAACCACTATTAAAAATAGCACAAGATTATCCACGAAAAAAAAATGCAGTACCCATCAGTATTTTAGATTTTTGTCTTCTATTTTGCACTTACAGCTTGTTAAATATTTTTAATTATTGTTCTGTGAGTGCCTCTGCTTTTTTGCACTGTCAAATAGCATCGTCTCAGAGGAGGAATTAGTAGGTAAATATTTTAAATATGGTGTTTCCTTGTATATTTGAATCAAATCTTAGAGAAATCCATATAGTACTAAGCTGTACTTAACACATTTATATAATTTTTCTCTTTGCTGACCACAACTTCCTTCAAAGGGTGTTTTTAAGACAGGGAATATAAATAACCAGCAGCTTAAATCAGCAACGATTTCTAATCACCTATCAGAAAACACATGTACGTCTTGGATGCAAATTCTGACATTCTCAGTACCATTCCAAGGACCATTTTGGGCACATTAACACTATTATTTCCTCAGCATTAGGCACAAAGTAGTCTAATAGGTGAAGAATACTTTCCACACCCTCAGAAGTAACAGTACCTTGTTTCACTGCACAACTGTTCCCAGGAAACCTGCCTGCCTTTCCATTATAAACACGGCTGTGAATGAAAAAGCAGCAAAGTAAACAATATGTTCAGACTTGAAAAGTCAGCATCTGAATAGGAGGAAATGAACAATCTCAGCCAGAACTGAACAGATGTAACACTTTCTGTAGCATGACCAAGGCATCAGATAACAAACATGAAGCCCAAGCAGCAGCACATGCTTGGCAATAAGCAGTGCTAAACTAAAGAGTCAGGTGTTTTGTTAATGCCTTTTAAATAGACTTATAAAATTACTTATATTTTAGAATAAAATGACTAAATTGTGGTGGTGGTGCTTTCCACAGCAAAAGAAAAAAATCTGATTATTTGAACACAGCTTCAAATTATTCAAACAAGGTTGCAGTGGGCAGGGGGGGTAAGGGATGAAGGTGGTGGGGAGGGAGGAAGAATGGAAATCTCAGTGGGGAAAAGGGAAAGCACAGTAATAACTTACTTAACTTCCAGTCCTGTGAACCCTGCAGCAACTGTTCAAAAGAGGCAGTATGGGCCTCCCCATTAAAACTGCACAATATAATGACAAGAACTATTTCATCTTCATTTCCATCTCGGATGTTCAAGACATTAGCAACCAATGGCTACACACCCCAGAAGACTTCTGCTCCACAACCATTCTGCCACCTGAGGCAGGAAGCCAGCTCAGCTTCAGTGCAGAGAATTTCATCTCATACACGTGTATTCCCCTGGGGGTTCATGCTTTTCAGGGTATAGAAGCAACATATTTTTTGAAGATGCTTGCACTGTAGAACAGCTATCAAAAACACAAATAAAAAGAGACTTGAATCCAGCTGCCAGATTTCCCCAGAATCTCAAGAGATAAAGCAAGTGCAAAGGCTACCCCAGCAAGTATTGGAGGAGGAAAGCAAAACAGAAAAACTTTGATTCAGAACCACATTGTCTTCACAGCTATGGATGCTTCAAAGTCACAGGCCATTTGCAAATGTAACATATATGCAAATACCATTAGCACCTCAGAGGCTAAGAAAATATGATGGCTGAACAAAATACGGATATGAACACACACACATTTCAATCTGTTCTGACACAAAAAGACAAAATCCTTCTTTGAAGTGGAAGCCATTTTAAGCCCCATTTGCTATCACAGGTGGTTCTTTGAAATTCAACACAGGAACTCAAACCATACAGATTTAAAACAAATAAAATCTACCTAAAATATTTACCCTGCCTGAAAGTGGACCTGTAGTCTTTTCTTCTTTCAAGTTTTTTACCTGCTTTTCTGATACAACTGGCAGCCTCTGGTTCTCTCTTGGTGGCTTGGCTTCTCTCCTGTCTTGCAAAAGTCGTTCATATCCACTGAGCATCAGACCCCACATAGAATATTCCATTTACATGAAGACAAAATCCATTTGAGGCAGATTTCAAAATGCCCATGGTTCCATGGAATTTCAAACCATATACTGCTAGTATACTGGACTTCCAACAATTCATGTGGTAATTACACTCTTTTCCCTTGCCTTTGATCAGATATGTTGCTTACAGCAACCTAGCAGAACAATAATTATCTCACTAGGGCAGATCTACAGTACACTGGAGTTGGATTTCCTCCTAGGGAAATCCTAGAACAAGAGACACAGTTCAGGTATTGGTGGGTTTTATTTGTTGTACAAGATTTGACCCTGAGAAACACTGTATTACAGGATACAATGCATAAATCAGTAACAATCAGCTTGCCTTCCAGATTCAGGACAGAAGGTTTAGGCTTAACAGAGTTCTTCCTTGTACATCTGGTTTCAGGTAATTTCATAAGCAATTTGAAAAGCCAGAAGCAAACATATTCCTAAAAGATGTTAAGTAAACTTCAGAGTACAGCTATCCAGGGAGGAGTGTCAGAAGCTTTTTTCACATGTAGAAACTTAACTTCATGCCCAAATAGCAAATGTGTACAGCTTAGAAAAGTGAACAGTTGTAAAAGAACTATGACCTGAGTCTCTCTGATGGTGTTTTAGTGTTACCATGACTGAGATAATCATACTCAAAATTAACTAGCTCATTTTACTTTCAAACTTATTTTTCCTTAATAGATTTTTAACATCACAGTCTCTGGCTATGAACTTCGCTATTTTCACTGATGCTCCTAAAGGTGTTCTCCTCTGTTCCAACTCTTCAATATTTATTTTTAATAAACACAAAGGATGTCCTTTTCTGTCTGCTTTTATTTGGTCTGACAATAAACACATCCTCCTTCATGATCATCTCCCTGCTCTGCCCTCATATACACAGTGATGCTCCCCACAGGCACGTGGTGTGTAGGGCTGGGGGAAAGTAAAGTGTTACATACCAAGCTTCTAAAAAAAATTGCAGCTGAGTAAGCTCTGGAGGGCTTCATCCCACAAACCTTCCTCTTACATTGACTTTGGGAGGTTTTTCACAGTCAGTACAATTCCTTATTCTGCAGGGCAGCTTTATCAAAAGCAGTGGCTAGCACAAAGGCTCTAGTGCTACCTCAGCTTCAGTGGTATGAAGGAAAAGGACCACCAGCCTACCTTGGAAGGGTTCAGTGCTGACTAAAGGTATCCAGCTGTTCTGAGAACCAGATAAAAGCTTAGACAGAAAAAAAAAACAAAAACTATCATAGCATTTAAGCATAAGGAGATAGCTCAGGCATGTAACTTGTCTGCTGGGCATCTCTGACCAATAGGCATTAGACACATACAGGAGAGGTGAACATAAGCTGTTGAGGCTGTCGCCATAAGCATTTACCTGGCAAAGAGAAGTTCCTGGTGGAAGGTAACACTTTAAAGAACACTTTTTTTCAGAGTGTCAACACTGCACCACCATGTAGATCACTGTGCCAGTTACACATTAAAAGCCACAGCACTTATAAGTATTGATAATAGCTCCATACTCACTAGCAGATTTTTTTTAAACAAAGTGAGGTTTTAAGTTTCACTTAGATAGGATGTTGTTTAATCACCATTACCTACTGTATTATTTTTCCAGACTGTGACACAGTGCTATAAATGCTAGAGAAACATTATTTTGATATAGAATATGCATTGTAAGTATGATGAGTATAGCAAGATCATATTAATTCTGAACATTTTGTTTGTCTCACTCTTGAAATACATGGACTATGTATTCATCAATCTGCTTGCTTATTTGAGTGTCTTAATTAGGACATTTTGAAAATCTTAACAGCTTTTTAAAAAGTAATTTGTAAGAACAAGGTCTATTGATCCCAGTGTTTTCACAGAGATGTGGCTTCTGTAGTCAGCAGCAGAGATAAGTGTGAAAAGGAGTAAATGCAATGCACATAGGAACTGCCACACTTGAGTCACTCAGGGCCCTCTGTGCCCAAGTGGGGAGGACAAGGATTAGAATGAAAAGACTGCGTGATGGCTTTTTTTGCTATGTGTTTGTGTGATGCTAAGCACAATGATGAGGCCCCATAGCAGTGGGATGATAATGACCACAACTTTCCTGTGTTACCCCATCACAACCCTTAACCCTGCACTCTGCCCTCTGTTGTGGGGGAGATGTAACGACCTGCATCATTTGTGCAGTCCTTGATCTGAGAATGCTAATATAATAGAGTTTATAAATAATGCTGAGAGTGAAGGCTGGTTTGGTGACTGGATGGATTCCAGTAAACTGAGCTCACCATACTCCAGGCACACAGTTTCAGTTGCTTGCTACCTGGAGAAGCACGTAGCATAAGCTTACTAAAAGAAGAAAATGATGCTTTATATTTTACAATGAAAGCACAAAACTTAGTTATATCCAGAGATACAAGACCCTTGCACTACTAGCACCAATAATCACAATATTTGAAAATTGTCATATATATGGAAAGACCATTTGAGCAGGACTGCAATGCTCATACCCCATTACCAGGCTCAAAGTACCTTAATTACATTGTTTGTGTAAGACTGAAAAACTTTATGCTGCTTTTGGACAGTATGACTAGTATCTCCAGGGAGCATCATGAAAAGGTCATGTGTATCTCACAAGACCATCAAAAATCCCTAGACTTTCAACAAACATATTAATTCATGTTGAATAGCTCACATTCCAACTATAGTTCTATTTTTAGGTTATTTGTTGTACTTATATGAAGAAGTTCCACCAGTTTTGAAGTATTTTTAAAGATACAAAGGTAGCTGTTCTTTTCTACACAAGAGGCCACTGGGGAAGCTGCTGCTGCTTCCACTACACCACCAACTGGCAGCTAACAGAGTGGCAGGGAAGGAGCCAGAACCTGGCAAAGTGACCCATACTGGAATGTCAGCTAAATGCTCCAGAGTGAGCTGGGGAACTCCGTGTTAAACTGATTCATTGTTTTGTCCTCCTGGGAACCCTAATAAAATCTTTACAGCAAAGCAAATGCTCAATATTGAAAGAGCACATCAGAATACCTCATGTCAGCAAGGACCTGATCTAATGGTTTACTCCTTAGTCAATATCTGAGATTTTCCTAAGGGATAACTACTTTCTCCTATTGCAGTGTTGAAGGGCCAAAAAGTTAGAGAGACAGATTTGCCCACGAAAAACAGAACAGCCACTTAAAATGATTCACATATCCAGAATACTGCAAAAGTACTCTACAAAATGGTGGAGACAGCTGAGCTGTGACAGGGATTTCCAATGGGCACAGACAAATTGCAGTGACATTTTGAATTTGGTAACCAAGTTATGGAAACCTACACACAACTGTTTTCATCAAGATTTGTTCTGGAAAAAAGCACTTTACTAGGAACCCTGAGTGCTGGTTTTCTGTATACTGGCATTCAGAATAGAGTAAATACAAAGCAGCAGGTATAAAGCAGGCTGCTGGCACGAATGAAGTACATAGAAGCCTGACTGTTTAAATCACAGCTAGGCCAGAATTACAGGCTCTACTAAACATGAGTTAAAACTGGGTCTTCATCCAGAATTAGATTTCTTTTGTTCACTAGAAAGCTCCACAATAAACCAAGATATCTTCCTGATCAATTCTTCAAAAAGAGAATACTATAACTCTAATGAGGTCTAATTTTCCTCTTCTGAGCCTCTGATAATAGACTTAAAGCACACCATAGGATATTTTATACTTCTCCCCTATTAATTCCCTCACCACCAGCCTTGCAAACTCTGTAGCTTCTCAGTACCAGAGAAGTTGCTTTAAAACAGTAGAGGAAGCATGAACACTTCATCATGGAGGACAAAGTGTTTAAAATATGTCAGTGTATTGACATTTTCTGGTTTCTAGGCAGTTTATATACAGGTGTTACAATAAGCAAGTTTAGGAGCCCAGGAATTGCAAAGCTAGTCCAAACAAAAGTCACTGAATTAAACAATAACACATGGCCAGAAAATATCTTCCAGAGACCAAATAGAAGAAAAATTATGTAAACCAGGCAATAAAAAGAGATCATTTGAAACACATGTTGTATATCTTTGTCATCTTAAGAGCACTGTGAAAATGAAATATTATCAAAAGACTTGATTATACAATGAAGAAAGATAGCCTAATTGTGCAGACTAATACCTAAAGCTGTATATAAATGTATAGCCTTAGCACACTGCCCAGTGCTGCTACAAAGCGGTATTTGATCTTGAGGGACCACAAGTTTCTTATCACTTTATTTCCTTTTTTATCAGCTCATGATGTTTAATCAGAGCAATGTTTCCATAGCCCCCTTTTACCAAGAGAGAATTATATTTACACCTTAGCATATGCTTCTGAGAAACAGGATAGCAAGCTCATCTCTTAATTACTTGATAGAAAATTATGTTTAGACAAAAGATATAATGAGAAACTAATGAGTTCCCAGGATAGCTGAAAATAATGGTGCAATGCAACCTGCACATTTGTGATCCAAAAGGTTGTTTTGGTTTGCCTTATGTTCAGAGAAAGACTTAAAACTCAAATCAAATCACACTTGTTCTCACAAATCTGCCTTAGCTTTAGTAACAGTGATTAAAAGCAAACATTCATGGTTTGAAACACATATAAGAATATGAAAACATACCCCAAATCCTGCAAAATATCAAAAATACACTTCACTTATCCATGGTTTGAAGCCCACCCAAGAAATTAAAAACAGTGCTCTAAAACGTCAGTCATCAAATTGACTGAGTATATCCTCAAATTCAAGACATGCATTAGAATATTTAGGTTCTCTAAAACATGCCCAACCATTTGGGGGCTGACTGTAGGGTTATGATTTTGAACTGCAGTCACAATTTATTGACTTGGCCCATGTTTACTGTAGGAATTGATGCAGAGCAATAACCTCGGACCACTGAAAGCAAGCCCACTGATTCCAGCAACTTTTGAATCAGGTTCTCCATAGGTGCACATAAAACATTTACCTATTTTCTCTATCTCCATAATTCCTAGGATATAACTGCATTTTCTTGAGGAATTACACATTCCAAGAATAATTGATCATTCCTTTCATACTAGATTGTTTTGATCTAGACCTACATGAATTACTTGTGTACTTCAGTCGTCGCCCACTTATAATCATGGCAACTAAAATTATGGAGTCAATATTTAATCTGTTTATCTCATGGTAATAGCCAACACTGTGAGCAGCAAAAAATCCATTAGAAGAGCGTGATTCAGTCAAACTCGTTGGAAATATGCAATACTTGAAGTAGTTGCCAGAATTCCCATTGACAAACCAGATTCAGAAAACTATAAACAGAGAGGGAACCATTTTTAACAGCTAGGCTTCAGCAGATAGTCCTCACTCGAAAGTAATTTGTACCTTTTATAAACATTAGCCCAGAAAGACATGACAACATGTTTTAGCCTCAGTGAAACAGGCTGCAGAAAATCTTGACACAGTTTACTTAACCCCTCTTATATATGTAAACCATATTTGACCTCCTCGAAGACACTTGCAAATACCACATTCACTTTCTCATTGGGGAAAATACCCTACCAAGCAACCAGTACTTTCAAGATGATAAACTGATTATAATTTTTAGGTCTTTTTGAGCTCAAACCCAAAAGACCTAATCAATTCAGTTTTGAAATATAAGTAATATAAATTTATATCTCATATCCTAGTTTGAATTTGATTTCTAAAGACTAGCATATAGCTTACTCTTGAATTCTTCCAATGCTGAGGCCACAAATCAAGTACTGTCTGTTCTACATGAAATGAAAAGTTTTACCACAAGCTGTCACTAAAAATGAAGTAATGTAGACACCAGGTTAGGACCTTTTGAAAAGCCAACCTACTATTCAAGGGCAAGGCTGAGAAAAAAATAGAGATGTGTCCTCAATGTCACAAAAAGGAGTCAGATGCCTGGTAAAACCCACCTCTAGCAGGACCTAGAGGAAAAGAGAGGGATCCCTAAAACTACCATCACTTTTGAAGAAAAAGTTCAAAAGCTGTCACATATTTTGGAACAGCAATGAAACCATATAAACCCAGGGACACACAAGGCAGATACCCCCATCAGACATGGTGGTCATTTTGTGAAATCAGGAGACTTCTGCTTTCTCAGCCTGACCAGCCATACTTGCCAAAAGGCAAAGGAAACAAAACGCAGCTGTGGCCAAAAGGGAAGGAAGAAAACTTGGAGAAAAATTCTTAAAATTGGAAGTGCCAAAGCCTTTGGCTGAATGCACATACCTGTGTCCTCAGGCAGCTGAGCAGGATTTGCAGTGTGAAGAAAGCTGCAGCTCACCAGAGACAATTCCACACTTCTTATATGCCTGGCTGAAGGTACTGACTCCGGTCTCAAGCGTTACACAGCTTTATTAACAAGGCTTCATCTGGGGCTAATGAGCCTCACCTGTTCCTGCCATTAACTGGCCAAGCAACACCTGCTGGGCCCCTGCCCACACCAATCTTTTTGCCCCAGCTAGGGGGCTGGGCTGTCCTGAAAGTAACTTTTCTGTTCCCATCACAAAGTACATCCTTTTACTTGTTGCTACTATGTATAATTCTCAATTAAGCAACCGAGGGATGAATAATTAATTGACTGACTCCGGCATGTGGAAGGTCTCAGGCCTGCAAAGATTTCAAAACCAGTATCACAGATTAAAAGCCCTTCTCTGCAAATACATCTCATTGCCATGACAGCTGCTTTTCCTGCAAAGTAACATCTGCAAACTGCCACAGGAGACCTGTAGCCAAAGAACAAACTTCCTCCCTTGTTGTCATCACCGTGGCCTACTAAAGGGAAACTTTATGATGCAAATACCAACTTCAGGTCTCATTTTTGGTTGTATCAGTGAATCTTGAGATTCTTAAGCAATTCTGCTAGCTGAGTGGCATGTGAAATGTAGGGGAGCTCAGTCCCCAAAAGCTCCTGGCAGGGGTCTGTTTTTCTGCCTGAATTTGCCGTAAGAAAAAGTATCACAGGACTTGTCAGAGTTTGAGCACACAGAGCTGGTTGCCTTTGTGCTTACAGAGTGCACTCATTTGAGCCTTAGCTGGCCTCACTATGCTGGCAGGTAATCTGTATTTGTTGAACTTAAAATCAATGTAACTCGGCTGGCAAAACATTTCAGTGTAGAAAAAGTAATTTCATTTCACCCAAAGGAGAAAAAAAAATAGCCAAGAGATAGTTCCTAAATTCTCTATAACCTTAGCCATGGTTGCTTGCTGTTGATGCTGCTGTGCTGCTTCTGGGCAAGCATGTTGGGTTGCATTCTGCTGAAAGACGTTCAGCCAAATTTCAGCCAAGCAGGAAAACATTTTGTCAAAGCTACACAAATCTGCAGTGGGGGAAATGGTCTCATGTAACAGCAAGCTGTCCTATTATTAAACTTGGGAGCAGTCTACAAAGCCTTCTGTCAGAATTCAGCATCACTGAAACATCACAGGGAGACCACAGACCTGCATGGTGGGTTGTCATTCTTTTAGAGAAGCACATTCTATGAGCTACAGATGAGTGAATCAATATAGATCTGTGGCCTTAGATGAACTCCAAATCTCCCCAAAACCTTGCAAATGCAGGCCAAAGCCTCAAGTCACCAGAGCACAGATTTAGCTTTATGTCAACCTGACTTAGAATGTTTACAAAATATTTGTTCAATAGGAATAGTCTTCAGAAAAAAGATGAGATTCAGTATTAAAGATTGTGCCTTCATCTGGCATCTGAAGATTTCACAGGATGGAAATCTGGGCAATGTCCTAGAAAAATGATAAAAATTAACAGTTCAGCATCAGACAGAGAATGTTCTGCTGGGACCTGTGTTCATGCCTGTTACTCTGTTTCTAATTAACTGGATTTTGGAGCAATGGACGCTGTCCAAAAATTTACATAAATAACAAATATATAGTGAAAAGTACAGATTTCCTGGGGTGTTTTAATTTAACGTTAACCAGATGCATTTGCAATAAAGGTTGAATTCAAAGTCTGGTGCCTTAAAGCATTTAAACCATTTACAATGGAGATCTTCCTATCTAGAAGGAGTATGCCCCAAGAGATTCATATGCCTGCTTGTAACTATTCAATATGGCCAATATTTTAAAAGCTTATAGCCAGGTCAAGCCCTGTGGTGAATTCATCTGTCATTGGTATGAAAATATGGTTATCTGGTTCCCCAAGAAATGTGTATTTATGAAATGTTCATATTAGCATAATCTGCTGGGCCTGCTCAGGTACAAAATCTATTGAAATGGATTTCTCCCTGAAGGAGGTATCCTTCTACTTAGTTACCCCCAAGGGACTCACTGCCTTTTGCTCCCAAATCTTCCAGTCTTCCACAGTGCTTGGGGAGCTCTGGGTAAAAAGGGAAAGCAGACACAGGGGTAAACTCAGCCAGTGAAACTCATGCTTGGAAGAGCAAAGGCAAGAGCAGGGCCTGGCAGAGATGGTGTAGAGAGCCCAATCTGCTGGGTCATGCTATCCCCCAGGAACAAAGGGAAAAACATTTCAGTCAACAGAAGCTTGGAGAGCAAAGGCAGGGATGAACTTTCACAGAAACAGATTCAAATATTCAGGTCTTGGCAGGCACTGCTTTGGAGGTTCATCTTCCCCTTCAGATGTATCTGTACATGACAACTCTTCTGGCACCCTCCTAAATCAGACTAGTCACATACTTTGCATGCAAGCCATGGTATTTACACTGAAAAAGGGAGAGTATGTTTTAATAGAGTCATGTAATTCACTAAGAACCAGTAAGTTCTCATGGAAAACAGTCACTGAGTCTGCTGAGAGCCTGTATTTTTCCCCTCTTCCCCGTTCTTCATTTATAAAGGGGATTGGATGACAGCAAGGTTATTTTTTCTTGAAGTTCAATTTCTTCTCCTTCATCTAAAACCACAAGCTGCTGACTGTGAAATTGCAATTCCCCATGATGAAAGAGAAAACATTTGCAACAAGACAATAAAAAGGAAGACTGTTTAAGGCCAGAATGAAGCATCAAGTTTTCAAAATAAACAAGATATGGTGCTTAAAGATATAAAAAAGTATTTTTTCTGAAGATTTATAAGGATAACTGGATCTTTAAACAATGTTGGCATTTTCTGGCACTTCTCCTGCAGCTTTCTGGAAGACGCTTAACCCTGGAAGAGCTCTCTTGATTTCTCCTAGTGCTTTCTGGTAATTACACCAGTCCATTTTATCCATATTCCTGATGCTTTCTAGGAATTCAGCTTTCTAACAATTCATTTACTGCTTCCTAGGAATTTTCCCACTACTTTCTAGGGCTTCCCTTACATTTTAGAAATCCTGATACTTTCTAGGAATGTCCTGTCTGTTTTGTGGGAATTTTTCCTACACAATTTCCACAGTGTTCTAGGAATTCACATGCTGCTTTCTGAGCTTCCTGAGGATGTTCTTGATGCTTTCTAGTACTTTTCCTTTTTTTTTTTTTTTTTTCCCAGCTTTCTAGAAATTCCCCAAGTCTTCTCTGACAATCTCCTGTCAGCAGTAAGAAGGGATGCCTGGTGAAGGAAGCTGTGAGCAACCACAGTGCGGACAGGACTGGGCCCCATGGCAGCTCCGTGGGGCCAGCAGAGCAGAGCTGGGACAGTGGCTGTTCCAGTGATACCCCAGACACTGCCAGACAAAGGCACAGAGCAAGTCTTGTCCAAAGTCACTCCAGGAAATCCAGATGAGTATTCAGGAACAGTGGGAAACAGGCTTTGAAACAGGAACACCTACATGGTATAGCTCACACAGGCACATTTTGGGGATTAGCAAACACTCTCGTTGAATAATTTCTGCATTAAATGTTTAGTAAAACAACCTAATTAGAAACTCTGTATTCACTATAAAATGATGAATTGTTTTACATTTAAAATGTTAATTTCAGAATTTTCCATTTATAATCCATTACAGAATTGGGATGCAGGCAAACTGTTTGTTTTCCCCTCAGGAAATGCATGAGAATTTACTCTGATACAAAATTATTTAACTATAAACTCATTTTTAAGGTATGGCTTCTTGAGTTGTACTTTCTTCTGTTTGCTACATTACTTATTTACTGGTACTTCAACATTTAAACCATATACTAGAACTTATTTTCATAATTCCTGTCCATGTGGTAGAAAATAATTGTTAGAGGTTCCACTACTATACTTGTCACAACAGAATAAATGTTCACAAACACATATGAGAATTCTTCGCTGTCTACAGAATTCAAAAAAATGAAAAGTGAAAAAAGACAAAACAGCATTTTTGGCATATGAATATGCTTGCCAGGATTTAGGAGAAAACATTTCCTTGCCAAACTCTCCTCCTTTCCCAAGTCACAAACAAACATCATAAAATAGTCTTACATAACTGCCAACCAGATTTTCTTTTTTAAATCTAATTCAGTCTTTGTGTTATAGACAAAACCATTCTGTTTACCATGTGTCTTCTCATCCTCACTGAATTTGATAACACAATAAGCTCCTAATTTAAATCCATAGAAACAGTCATATTCATTACAAATTAATTTTTTTCCATTTGAATTAGAAAGACAGAGCAAGAAAATCTCATATAGCGTGGCCTTCTGTAGATTATCAGTGCAGCCAGTGGCAGATCTGTGAAGAACTGGGTGCTCCTTACTTGTCCCTAGGAGACATGGAACTGGCCATCTATTGCAAACAAGTACTATCAGGATTTGAAAAGTCAAAGGCACTTTTAATTTGCTTTCCCTGTTTGTTCTGTAATGCCCACAGTGGATGGAAGATGGAGGGGTTTCTGTAGGCACTGGGAAATAACATGAGCTACAGTGGTCTAAGAAGTTGATGCCCTCACTTCAACAAAACTGTGCACACCTATTAGCACATAAACTGAGCCTTCAGCTGCACCTTTCTAAATAAAAATTTTCTTCCCACACAGTTCTAATCAGCTGAATGGTGATGCAAAGAACTCTCCAGGAGAGGTTAGTTTAAAGGAATGACTATACTGTCTGGCTTCCCTTTTTTCTTTTACAGAATTAATTATTTTAAATTCTGCCAACTAAAATACATTCTTTTTCCCCTAGATTTCAAGACAACTGTGTAACCATTTTACTTAAATTAATGTATTTCTAAAAGCCAGTTAGATCTCACAGTCCATTATTAATTACTGAAAGAAAAAGTAACTTATGCAGAACCTGGAGTATCTGGAGCATAAGGTACTGGTTTAAAAACTAAAAACACCATAGTACTTATTTTTTTCAAATTTTGCAGGGCAGAGTTATAGCTCCAAAACTTGTAGAGACATTCTTAAGAGGCAGTCTCCAAGAGACAACACTGCTCATCAGAATGGGAAATAAAGCTCTGTATTTCATAGAATCACAGAATGGTTTGGGTTGGAAGGAGCCTCAAAGATCTCCCAGTTCCAACACCCTGCCATGGGCAGGGGCACCTTCCACTAGACCAGGTTGCTCAGAGCTCTATCCAACGTGCCCTTGAACACTTCCAGGGATGGAGCAACCTCAGCTTCTCTGGAAAAGCTGTTCCAGTGCCTCACACGCTGAAAAGATGAGGCAAAAAAGTGCTCAAAGAGCACTTCATAACAAGAGGTTGAGAAAAGACCTTAGCTGGCACTGTGGCTTTGACCTACTCCAGTTGCCAGAGCAGGCTTTGATCTGGGCTTCACAGAAAACAGCACAAGTGAAAAATTACCTCCCTGAAATCCACTTCAGCACCTGCTGGTTATACAGCCCTGAAAAGTCAAAGAGAGCAGACTATTTTAGTTTTAAAAATCCAAAATTAACTTAGCACAATAGCAATTACCTCACTGTGATCAGTAATGAGGTGGTTTATGTTTGGATTTGCCTCACAAGAAATATTCAGCAATTAAGAAATTCTCATTTCTTTCTGCTTTAGAATGGGAAAAAAGACGGCTTTTCACACGTAACTCTGCTCTTTAAAATTATGATAATTTGCTGGACCTGCTGTCCCTGTCTCCCAGCAGTTGCTAAAAAGCAGGCTGTGAGGCAGCTCTGGTGCTTGGGAAGGGCTGGGAAGCAGCAGCTGCTCCATCTCCATTCCTTCACAGTGCCCACAAGAAGTGTGACTGTAGCAGCTGCAATCCAGGTTTTCTCTCAGCTGTTTCAGATATCAGTGGCAGCAGTGTCACAGGCCAGCTAAGCCTTGTGGCAGCCAAGGGAGTCCCCCGTGCAGCAGCCCCTCCCACAGAAAGGCTGAGTGTGTGCAGGCAGAGCCCCCTGTGCAGGGTGACCCCTGGGAGGGCTGCGCGTTGCCTTCAGCAAGGGGCAGGGAGAGCGTGGGAGCGCCCGGGGAGCCCCTACATGGATCTCTTCCTCTGGCTCTGCTGTCATGTAAGTGAGCTGGTGACACCACAGCTTAGGAGAATAAGTCAAATGTTGACTCTCAGCATCAGTTAACAGAATTTAAAATGTGTGGCCTTTATCTGCATATGTAAAATATAATCTCTTTTAGTGGATCTATGGAGATGTGACAATCTAAATAATACATGGAGCAATTTCTGCTTCTGAAGAGTAACTGCAGTTTGGCCAGATAGTGTCCTGATCCTTTCATTACAGATAGCTTTTCCCTCCATAAAACTACTGGATGATGCTTATCCCTTTATGAAGCATATTCTAATATACTTCTTGGTCAGTGGACAGGTAAGTATTTTTTCCTTTTTTACTCATCCTGAAAGAAAAAAGAAAAAATCCACCAAATAACAAAAAACAGGAACACATTCTCCTGGTTTTAGCAACTTTCTAACGTTCATTAATGATACTGACAGTGGACATTGTTCTTTCTATTGATCCATGATTAGTATCTCATGCAAAATACAGACTACCTAGGAATTTCAGTCTTACAGAAGACAGCAAAAATGAAGAGGTATTTTAAAAGGTTGGATTTACAAGTTCTGCATGGCAAAAACCCAACCTTCTTGTCCTAATGAATGAAATGTAATTAAGAAAAAAACACAGAACAACAACAACAACAACAAGATAGTGAAGGAACCATCTTCCTCAGAGAAAGCTTTATAAACAGAGTAGTTTCTGGAAAAGAAGGTTTGGAAACATAAAAAAGGAATCTGTCTACTGTATTGAAGAGAACAGTGTTTTGCCTACATTTTTTGGTAAATATCATGGATTTCACCAATTAACTATCTGGCTCCAGAATCAATCTCGTTTTGTCATGGAAACAGCTTGTAAAACCCTGAACATATGGAGAGTGCAGGCTGATATCTAAAAGTTTCAATAAAATACCCAGTGCTGTTACATCTGAGAACTGCATATTTGCCTAATGACAGAATGCAAGAAATTGCTGCTTCCTCTTGTTTAAGAAGGATTTTGAAGACTGGATTGTGAGATGTCCTTATTTGCCCTATCAGGCAGTTTGCCAGCATGCTTTGAGTCCTTAACACAGTAGTCACAGGATTTCAGCTTTATAGCAACATTTAAAAGACTTATGGTAAACTAGAAAGTGATTTCTCTGTGTTTTCCAGCATTAGATTATTCTCTGGCCCCCACTATAACATATTCTGTAGGTAGTCTTTACAAACTGATCCCCTTGCCCTGCTTTCATAGCACTGGTTAAAAGCAAATTATTCACCTCGTACCCCAACATATCAAACCATGGGCCACAGCCAAGAATTAGAGTCCTGAGCCAGACTCCTTGAAGAACTGGGGTGGGGGCAATTTGCTTAGACTCAGCATGAAGCCTTTGTTTCCATTTATAATTTGACAGTGGATGAGTATCTGTGGGAGATAAAGAGGAGCTGGGGAAGGATGGGGATGTGGAAAACCAACATCTCTCTTGGACTCACACTTGCAAACAGAAGTCCCCACAATTTGGATTCTCATTTCTGCAAAGTGGGGTGTTTTTCTGATTGTTACATTCTTACTTCTAAAGCACCATGGATTCACAGTTGCATAAACCACTTGCAAACTGAGCCAAAGTCTGAATTTAATTACTGATTAATTCTGTACAAACACAAGCCCATCAGTCCTTATGAGGAAATAAGCTCTCTGTCCATATAAAGGCACAAGTCTATTTTCTGTCCTTAAAACTTACTGTCAGACTTTACTAACACTGAAATTCACTATGGGAATAATACTTATTTTAAAAGAAGAGATGTACCATGTAAACCACCACAAATTGTTATGTAATCTTTAGTATGTAAGGTTGTTCCATAATATTTTGCTTTCTAGGAAAAAAAAACATGTTTTCTTATGGAAACTATCTCCAAGGCAAACATAGTTATGTTATATATGAACAGCAAATTTTGTAAGTGATAGTCACATTTTTAGTTGTTTAACAGTTCTGGTATACCCATCTTCTGTCTAAAACTGCTCTTGGCAACATACAGACATCAGTGTTCCTGGCAAATATGACTTAGTAATAGTCAGTTGCCATTACGGAAGCAACTGAGCTGATGAATGTATATAGAATGAAATAAAACCTAATAAAGACCCTATGTATTCAGATTAAAGAGTACTGTTACTCTCAGTACTCTTGATCTGAGTTCAGATATTGCTGAAATTTGTACTAATTCAGCACTTCATGTCACCAAATTCTACCCTCCCTGTATTCCCTGAGGCTGGAATTGCATTAAAAAACTACTAATTTTCAAGAAAATACAAATCACAAAATAAAAAAGAATGGGAACTTTGATACATGCAGAAAATGCCAAGAGCAGCAAAATTTGTGCTAACGTTATAAAAACAAAAGAAAATATAAAAATTAACTTTTAATAAACCTAGAAGAAAATGTTTTTCAGCAGAACACAAAGATGGGAAGCATTCCCATTCTCGGCAGCACCCTACTGCTCCGTGCACTGATGAGAGAAGCAGCACGGTGGTTGCAGGTGTCTGTCAGAAGAGCTGATCACTCGCGGTGCCCCTGAGCGACCAGAGGTGCTGGCGGTGCCTCTCCAGCTCGCTCGTTAAAGCGCCCGTGGGCACAGCCCCGTGTGACAAGGACAGCTCTGTGCCACCACAGCCGCTGCTCGCCCTCCTGCACGCTGGGGGCTTCCGGAGCCGCGGGGAAAGATGTCCCGCAGGGTTGAGATGCTGAAAAGGCTGCACAGCATCAGCGTGTCAGCTGTCAGCAGGTGGAACTGGCTGGCTAACAAGCGCCATTTGGGCACGTGGGACACTTGGGAAATCAGAACCGTCCCCTCCAAAGGCTTTTCAAACGCACCACTTCTGAGAGAGAAAGACTAAGTTTAACTCTTTTAACAATTGTTGTCTTCACTTTCAGGGATGCACCGTTCAGGGATCCACTGTTCTGAGACACAGGCGCCAGTTAACAGCAAAGATTTTAAAAGCCCTGTTGCGGTTTTTTCAGTTCCAAATTCCACGGCATTTGCTGTGGTGAGGGCCCCGGCCCGGCCCCGCCCTGCGCGCAGGTCCGGCCATGCCGCTCCGCAGGCACAAGGTGGCACTTCACTAAGATTTATTTGGCTGGTCCGTGAGTTTTATTGCTTTTATCAAACAACTGCTTCATTTCATTCTCATTTCAAACCGTTTAAAATAAAAACTGGTGCTGCTGGCGAATGTTTTACCCAATTTAATGACTGTTCCGTATTCAGAAATACGAACTCTTCAAAAACCGTGTTTGAAACACCCCCTTTATTCAGAGAGTGTAAATTAGTCAAAATTCGTCTATCACA
The DNA here is from genome assembly GCA_013399225.1 of Rhipidura dahli. NCBI lineage: Eukaryota > Metazoa > Chordata > Aves > Passeriformes > Rhipiduridae > Rhipidura > Rhipidura dahli. The sequence goes on from VXAC01000148.1 coordinate 1,425,002, forward strand.
TTTGTAATTCGGAATCAGAGTTTTAGCCCCCCAAACTCACATTTTTGCTTGTTTTGTAAGTCTGCTGCAATTTATGGACTTAGAGAACTAGGAAACACTTACCTCCCAGTGTGCAGGGGCAGCATGGAAGGAAAACATCAAGCCCGAGGTCTCTGTTCCCATTCTTTGGCTCAGTTCATACGATGAGTCAGAAATGAGGCACCAGAGAATGGAAAGCAGAGAAACGAACACACTGAGAGAAAAAGACAGTGTCACTTGCGAAGCAGACAGTGTCATTTTGGCCTGCTGTAGTAACAGAGATGCTGTGATAACAGAGATGCTGTGATGCACAGCATTTATGGTCTAAAAGCTCTGTGTGTTTTATCCTCAGGGTGATATCTCTCAGCTTTCTGATGCTTTTGACTTTGAACTTGGAGTAAAAGTTCACCCTTGCAGAGGATGACCCAGTTTGAAAAGAGTTCTACTCTACAGCCAGACAGAGAGCTTTGCACAATTTTTCTACCAATATTAAAGAAAGCTGAAATCAAACTAGAAATAACAGTCAAGGAAAAGCTGAGTCCATCTTACATGAGGAAGCTCTAACACCTTCTTTGCTTATCCTGATAGTACAAAGAGTATGCTTTTTTCTTTAAACACATCACGGTCAGTGGTAAAAACCTGAGCAGAGAAGAAGCTGAAAAAAAACCATCCCCATCCTTAAGTAGGGGACAGGTGGGAAACCAGAAGAAGGTTTCTATGTGGCAAGGCAGAGAAGTTCCTCCCAGGAGACTGCAAGATGCAGGAATCAATTGTTGAGCAGACCTTGATAGTTACAGCTAGGAAAGGGATAACAGGACAGAAATGCCTGCCCTGATCCAGGGGCAGCATCTATTCCATACTTTCACCCAATGACTGCTTGGCCCCCACTATGAAGAAGGGCTTGCAGATTTACTGCTAAGCCCTGGGAATGGCAGAAAACAGAAACAAAAATATGAGGAGAAGTTCTGAGGGCTGTAGAATATTCAAAAGACGTGCAGAATGAAGAGATCCTATGTTGCTTTAATGGTTTATTCCAAAATATTGTGCACTTTGAAGTACTGACTACACTAACTCTTCTAAGATGTTAGCTCCACCCTAGCAGCTGTAAACTCCTTTCTAAAATGATCATTGCCCTGTTTGCCTCAGTTCAGCTGATTATTCTAGTTTCTAGCAATTAAGATTGGCTTTCATGATTCTCAGCCTTATTCATTTAATGTTTACAGTTTTCCATGCTACAGAAATAATACTTGTCATTACTTTAATTACATTATTCATAAATGGCATTGGTTCCACTTCAGATCTACGTATAATGAGAACAGGACCAAGGACCATCATTCATCACAAATTTCGATGTATTTTTTATGTTAATTGAAGATACATGGAACTGTTCACATTAGATGCAAATCTTTTAAAGTTATCTTCCTGCCTTTTTGAAAAAAAAACCCCAACAACTTCTTCTTCTAGCTAAAACAAGGAAATAATTTTTTATTCATCTTTACACATCATTTCAGGCCATTTTTTTCTAGCCCTGACATGGTTCTGAGAGCCTCCTTGCCCAGATGCCTTGGTGTGCTGCAAAAGACACTGAGAATAACGAGGAGGCTGCTTTTTCCTGCAGTGCTGCCACACAAACGCTGTCAGCACTGTAGCACAAAACATGATTAAGTCTGATATTCTGTCTTGTTACACTGCTATCCAGAGCACATGCCAACATATGTAAACTTTATTTTTTTAATATTATTCCTTGCAGCCAGAAGATTGACTTTTTTAATAGCACAGTTGCAAAGCAATGGGCCAAATTCAGTGATTCCACTGAGGCCAGTAAGGCTTATCCAATTTACAGTGATGTAACTGAGCCATTTCTGACTCACACCAGGGAAATCAAGGCAAATTTGATACATGTCCAAATGGTAAAATGTATTGGGACGTCATCTCACTGGTGGAGAACAGGTCACTGCAAGCCCATGCTGGGGAGCACGAAGCTCCACCTCACAACAGGGTCTGCTTTGGGGGATAGGAAAAGTCTGCAGCTACAAGTCTGTTTGTGACTGCGTTGTTGTCTCGTTGTAGGACTGGGACAAAGCATCACAAAAGCATCCCTCCTGCACAGTCATGTGGTGCAGTGATTTACTGTTCTGTTAGAAGTGGGGGCTGGACTGCCTTAGAAATACGCTGAAGTATGATCCAAATTTGAAAGAACATGAAAAGTTTCACCTTGAAAAGCTGGATTTAAAATTGCTCCCTTTCCTTTCTGAGCACACAGAGAAACACCTCTGTTATAAATGAAAGTAGTAATCTTTCTCTGCTCCTCCTTCCTTCTCAAAGTCTCCACTCTGATCTCTAGATTAGGTCCAAATAGTTGCAATGAAACTTCAGGCACAACTCAAAGGAGTAGTCCAACTGGATAATGGAGAACAGATTGCTGAGTGTTAAACAGAGCTTTGTTGTGGATTTAATCAAAAGCTTTGCTGTCAGGGGTCTCAGAGCAAAAACAGTGTCCAGATAAAATGAAGACAGGCTTTAGCACAATGTGGCACAGCAGTGCCATGTAAAATTAATACATGGTAGTTGAGTTCTTTCACTAGAATTGATCATTTTCATTGACAGTGGTTAGTAGGAAGGAGGAGAGAAAAAAAAAGTCCATCTCTAAAGGGTAAAGGTACATATGCATTTACACACATTACCTATATATAGGAATAATATAAAGCAAAACCAACCCACAAATATCTACGAATCTAGGTAACACCAAAATGCATGGCAGACTCTTCATCTTTTTGCCACCAGATTATTTCCACGGCCAATGAATGAAATTGTTGTACCTTCTACAACAATTCACTGCACAATTTAGCTGTAAAATCTCATGCCTGTGTCCACACAGATTCCCCGAGCAGGGAAGTTATCCTGCTACCTGCACTCCTCATGTGTTTCTGTGTCCAGTTAATCATTAACCATTGCTAATCCACTTTCCTATTTATTGATAATCATGGTAATCAAGGATGCTAGAAGAACCCATGGCAACTTGCATATAATTTAGATGGAGGAAACAATAAGGAACATCTAAGAGTGCTAGTGGGAAAAGGGCCTGGGCCCAACAATGGGGAACATTGGTTATAACATGAAATTTGCAGAAAATTAGGGAAAACAATCAGAGGAAGAGCTGTAAAATCTGTTTTCACAGCCAAGTATTTCAGATGCTTTCTTTTCTGATACAATTAGAATGTACAGATCATGGCTATTTGCAAATAATATTTTTTTCCGGTTGGAATTCTCTTTGGAAAGAGTTGCCAATATCCAACCTTCTTTCCACAAACCAGTCATTATCAGATCATCTTTAAATAATTGTACCTTCATTTTTTGGGACTGCTAAAATGTTTCCTCAGTGATTAATTAGGCCCATCAGGATGTATTGGGTAGTATTTTATTGTGTAATGGATGCACTGTTGAGAAATCATGACTCACAAATGAAACTGATTTTTCCACATTCTGTTACTAATTTCTAAGGGTATTGCTCTCATATATTCTACCAGAACCCTTTGCCTTTTCTTAAATGTGGAAGTCAGAGCATGGGGTGGGTTGCCAAAAAGTCCCCCCTCCTTTTCCCTCTTGTAAATCTGTAGGAACTCTGCCTGGTAGCAGAGGCATTAGCTGCTTTGTTCTTGGAATTCCTACAGCCTGTTCAAGATCAGACTGGGGTTTCTCACAGAAAAGTTACTTTTGTTCTTTCTGGTTTTTTTCTTGTCTGTCTTAGATAAAAGTACATAGCTGTTATTTGTGTTTGCCTAAACAGAAGAGTGCCTGAACTGAAGGAAAGGGGCAGTCACTAACAAGCAGAAAAGGATTTGAAGAGACAGCCAGGGTCATGTGGCCAGCAGGCCTCATCATATTCAGCTTCACAACTCTTGTTTCTTTTATCTGTTGCTTTTCTTGAGATTTTTCCTCAAATCACACACAAATGAACTTCCATCAGTTCACTTCTCCTAGAAGGGGTTGTGTGAAATGACTGCTAAGACCTGCGGTTGTTTAGATCTCTTCTCTCTTGTTCCATTTTGATAGCAGAACAACAGCCTTCAATTGGATCTGTGATGTGAGCATTTTTTTGCAGCCCTTGCTGTACTAAAGCCTGCTGGTTAAATTATTTCTTCAGACTGACTTATGGCACTTTGATGACATATGAGTGCAAGAAAAGGTCGAAATTTGGCTCCCAAAGTCTACAGTAATAATAATAATAATAATTAATTCATACCTAGTGGTTGTAGCTATATAAGCACTTTACAAGGGAATTTCAGTATTACTATTCCTATGTGACAGACAACAAATCAGAAGGAGCATGAACATGGCTGAGCCAGGAAGAGAACGCAGAGCTCTGGCTCAGTGCCCTCTCCAAGCTGCATTTTAGTATTAGTTAAGGCAGAAGCTAAAGTAAAGCTCTGCCCAGCAAATCACTGGTGTAGAAGTATCTAGGCCACAATTCAGCATGAGACAGCACATTGCCACTGGCTTCATTAGAGTTACATTGCCCTATACTGCAGGCAGTGTGAACACTCAGTCCCTGGAAAACATGGTTCTTACTTCAGCAGCGTTTGGGTGCAACCCAGCCGAGAGCACAAGGCAGAAAGAAGAGGGGACTGTGAGAGCCAGGCAATCCTGTCTTTCTGAGAGAGGAAAACTGCCTGCAATCCTATGGAGAGCCACAACCAGCTGGCTCCAGCGGGCTCCCGTCAGACCGTGCTCAGACCTCACTGCTGGGGTGAGGGGGAGCACAGGAGGGTCCTGGGATGGCACTGCCACCTTGAACAGTCGCCTTCTGCCACATTTCCTTTAAGCTTCTAGACAATTCAGAGCTGTGAAAGGACTCACGCATTAGAGAAAAAACTCTTCCAGAGATCAGTGAAACACATTCAGCTCATTCTATAGTTAGGGGGAGTTTTAACTGGTGACTCAGGTGCAGGAGTCATGTCTGACAGAAAGTGGTGCAGTTCCACTACCCCCAAAGCCTTCCCCTCTCCGTTCCAGAGATCTGATAGTGCAAATCATGCCATTTGCTTAGAGATACTGATTTTCATTACATAACCACCTATCTCCCGTGCACAGGTCTGAAACCACCCACTCATTTCACATAAGTCACACAACAGCAACCAGGAGATGTAAACCCAGAGAATAAAACAGGGTAAGAGACTGGCATTTAGATCATAGTGCTCTTAGAGCACAGAGGCTGACAACCAGTTTAAGAACTATTGTTCTAATGAAATAACAACAGATTCACATCTGCACCAAGAGATTTTAGCCCAGAACAGTAGCATTGGTTAAAACATCCTGAATCAGGTCCAAATTATGATGCAACTAGCTTCACACTTCTCCAAAACCTCAAGTCTAACTCTTTTGTGCTTCCAACACAGTTTTTGTGCTGAACTAAGACCACACGAGGGCAGTGTAGTGGGGGGAGTAAAATCCAGGGATGTAAATTAAACTCTAAACCTGATTTTCCTGCCTCTTCATGAAATCTGGAGAGGTAGAGCTGTGTCTACAGAGTGGAGTGGCCTGCACTTATCCCACAAACTACAGAGGAAAGTTTAACACTTCGGTTCAGCCTCTTCTTATCACTGTCTTTTCTCCATCCTTTATTTCCTTCACCACTGCTGTGAATATTCTCTTTGCTAGAGCTGTGGGTCTGAAGTGTCTCAGAGGTTGAGAATTTAGTACAGCCTGCTCTGCAAACATACAAAGATTGGGCTCCTAACAGAAGGGAAATTGTAGGAGACATGGAAAGTCAGGCCTGCAGTCCAGTGAGGTGAGCATTTTGTACTGGAGTAGAGTCTCCAAAACTGTGGCTAAACACCCCTGGACTCCCTCATATAACCCAAAAGGCAAATTCCCCTGGGAAAGCAAGCAAGACCGATGTCCTTGACTTTCGACCAGTATAATTTTAATATTATTTCACTAGGCTAGGAATATATTCTTCGGGAACACTTAGCTAAGCCTCTTTTCCCCTCAAACTCTACAGGGTTCAGTTCACTAATTCACTGACACAGCTGCTCAAGTGATTTTTTTCAAGATGAGAGCAACCAGAATTCTTAAAATCCTCTAACTCAGTTTTACTGTGAACGTGCTCTTACCACATGCAATATATACTTATGTAAACTTGAGATTATTAAATTTATCTGCATTGTGCTTGACTGATCCTTTAGCTCCTCTGTAATCTTAAATAGGTGAGTCTCCTAGGACATAGTTGTATTATTCTGCAATGTCTTTACCTTCAGTTTTGGTTTCATAAACAGTTGTTTCTTTGAAGATTGATAGTGCTATTGCTTTAAAATTGATATTGCAATCCTGTATAGTTAGATACACTGATAAACAAGAGCTTGCTCTCATATCCTTAAGGAAACTTGCTATTGTTGTAATAATCCCACTCAGTATCCTGTTCAAAGATGGATTTTATCCATTACACGCTCTTTCTACTGCTCTGCAATTACTACTAAAGCATAGTTACATCTAACTTTCTGTTTCCACACGCACGACATTACACCCCTTGCATCATCCACACCAGCCACAGCTGGGACACTGTACCCTTAAAGAAAGCAAGCCAACTAATGAGGTAAAACCCTTCTGTATGAAATCTGGGATTATTTCCTTCCACAAAATTCTGCTTTTCAGGGCATTCCTTCATGAAATGCTGCTAAATAAACGTACCATATTCTCAATCACAACTAATGGTAAGACAACAAGCCCAGTAACTGCTTCTGGGTGTCACACAAACCTTTTACCTGAACAGTGGTTTTGTATTTTTCTGTGTATCTCATCAATTAAACTCCATATTAGGGCTTCATTTTGACTCCTATTTCCTTCAGAATTCATCTCAACTTACATGGGCCTGTTTTCTAGTACAATATCCAGCATGTACAAGACTATTCTGCGTATTTTTATTTACAAACCAGATTATGTATCCTTGGTCATAGCAGGAAATCTGATCTCCTTCATACAAAATTCCTTATTCTTTCATTTGGCCATAAAGCCAGCTTCAGAGTAACTGCTCATTACAGGAAAATACTGGTCTCTCTTAGGGAATGACAGATCAGCCTTTGATTTAAAAATGTCCATGATCCGGGCCTAAATCTTCTCTGTCTTTCTCTTATGTCTCTGACAGTTTGCTATAATTTGAGGGAAGCCATTCTGCTGAGTTTGGGTAAATAAATGTTATGGTTGTCTCCCTGAGAAAATAGCATTTAGGCCATAATAGAGGCTTGTTATTTACAGTTAAAAAAGGCCAATTCTGAGTCCTGTCCTGGATGCCTAACTACATATGTGACTTATATAGCATGTTTTGTATATTTTGGCATAAGAATGTGGTACACAATGATCTTATTTAGCGATATTTTGAAGAACATGCCAATTTTGAAAAAACAGCCATTCAAATATGTGACAGAGCTGTGCCTTCTGTGGAAGAGGATATAAAATTGAGAATTCTTGGCTTGCGATATAGCCTATCCACTGTTTCCAAGGAGGGAATCTTCATTAATGTCTATTTTCAATTTTCATTTTATAAAATAGTTTATGCCAAACTGGGACATATCATCAAGTAAGGCCAAGTTGGGTAAGCACATGTTTTTTTGTATACAATGAGAAGTACATTGTGGTCTGAATTCTGTTCAGACTGAAGCCTTTTACTAAGCTACTTTTGTATAGAGAGGTTAGAATGAAGGCTTAGAATTAACATAAGATCTCTTGTTGATTCCAAATGAGAATATTAGTGAAAAGACTAATTGGTTTTTATGAGAAGTTTAGAAATCTACTGTTATTCTTATCCAGTGGTGCTCCTTCAAGTTATAAAGAACTGACTCATCCTGTGACTCAAATATTGCCGTGTTGGTTTCTATTATCCACCACATCAGAACAATGATATACGGATATGTAAATTTTACTTGGGTTTTACTAGGTTTTCCAATATAATTTAACATTGGTGGACTGGACTATTATTTCAAGGCAGGAGAAATTTGTGGCTTGTTTCTGTTTAGATTTTTTTTAATGCTGAGTTTCCAAAGTGCTTTAGATGTCTATAGTCTACTGAAATCTAAGTGAGAATCTGTAATTCTGCTGAAACTGTTAATGATGTACTCGCTGTGTTTCCCTTTTTCTTTTATTAATACATTTCCACGTTTTCTCCTAAAGCTTTGTAAATGATATACAAAGTTACAAAATCCAAAATGAGAGAGTTAAAAGATGTTCAGGCACAAGTGTAAAGCTGTTTTGTAATTTTAAATATTTAACATCTTGTTATAACGGCAATGAATAGACACTTGGCAAGGTTAACCAAAACAGATGTTGAAAGAAGAAAACTAGTAACCATTTAACTGTGCAAAAGGGCTCAAACATGATTTGGAGCCTATGGGAAATGTGATATGAGTGGTTATTGTTGTGTCTGCCAATTAAATAAAGCTCATCAAATTATTCATAGCAAATAAAATCTGTTGCAAAACAAACCCATTTGACTCATAGCAGACTGTTCAAAGATGCTTCAGTTTCTCTAAATGCACTTTTTCTTCATTTGGGAGAGATTAGGATACCATCCACAATAGTCAGCAGTTGCTTTGATTGGTGATGTGCATGATAAAAATTAGGTTTTGTTCTTTTCCTTGATGACAAATGTTGACATTTTGGAGGGAATGGATACTTTCCTATTTGTAAAGAACAGTACTTTCAGTACAGTTCATAAGAGAGAAAATAGAAAGAGCACTAATACATCCTAACAGCACTAAGAATAAATCCTAGTAAAGTATTGAAGCATGACCACAACAATTTCAGTTAACTAATGAACTGAACACTTCTGGTATAAATGTTTCACTGTTAGGAAAGAATAAGTGTAGGGATTTAGAGTTCTGGTACCAGTCACACAACAGCTAAGAGATACTGAATAGTCACACTCAGGTTTACCAGGAACACCTGAATATAGCACACCAAATATAGCATACCAAATATAGCACCTTTATTCCAAGACTCTGACTTCTAAGACAATAAAAGTATCTTTTAGTAATAGCTTTTGTGCTGAAAATAAATTTCTGATTTTTCCTGACTTTGAATCTGCTAACTAGTGAAAGAACCTGCTTGCACACAAGAGAATGGGATCACAGTTCTGCTTTATCCTTGTTGGACTCATCTACAGAAATAAAATTGCCCAGCCCCGCAGTGTAGCCAATTCCAGGCTACATAAAAGGATCAGACAGTGCTTCTACTTCGCACCACAGAGACAAAGGTTAATGAAAGCCAAGACCTTGGGGCTCAAATCTGTTCCTTGCTGACACTGTAAGCATTCTGTGGATTAGAGAGCTTTCTTGCCATGTGGCTCTCCCACAACTGGAACAGTCTCCCATAAACATTTTTGGTTAGCTGTTTGTGTTTAGACTATTCTGGGTTTTTTTAGGAACAGCTGTGCAGTTGAGCATCTACCACTAAATTGGTAGTTAAAACCACTTCAGACAACTAATTCAGGTGCTGTACAACAATGACAGCACTGGATAGCAAGGATGATGCTGTAGCTAAACAGCACAGTGGAAACATAAAGACTGTAAAACCTCCTGCTCATATCTCACCGTTTCAGGGTTTCCCTCACCTTTCAGGCAGAGTGTGTACCTTTTTAAAAGAAACTATAATGCAATTAGAGCAAAATATAGAGCCTTAAGAAACCATGCACAGAATATCTGGAATCCTTTGTTGGACTTCTCAACAATGTAGTTGCTTTTACTTCTGAAAAAAAAAAAAAAACATGCATCTTGCTAGCTAACCTCATTATCCAGAACCACATATCCAGAAAGCACCGAGCCTCTGTTTTTTACTAAGTCTCCACTCTCTTTGCTTCCCATTTTGTTCTGTAATTTTGCAATGCTTCTCAATGAAACTGCCTTTTTCATGATAATCAGTGGCCACAAGCCTTCCAGCCCATAAGTAAACACCCTCTGTCCCCAAATAGTCTCTTGTCTTTCATCCAGCTACATCACTGAATGCCAATAATTCTCCCTGTTCAGTGAATACACTTCAATATCTGCATGTTCTGGGCTTAAAATTATTTCCATGATAGCATTTATATGTACAGCACCTTTTGTCCCACTACAGCCTTTTAAACAAGCTAAAGGTATACTTTATATGCTTTGTCCAGAGGTCATTTAATCATGGAAATGCAGCCAGCCTCAGTTGGAAATGCAGCAACAGTTAATACTGCATACCAATATAAGAGCAGTTTAGGTCAGCAAACTATGAATGCATTTGTTCCTAATGAAGCTGCTGCTGTAATTTAGGAAAGAAGCAGAATAATTATTCAGTTTGGAGTCTGGCCAGGACACCAAAATTAACAGCATTTAGACTTCAGTAAAAATGCTCAGGAGTTTAAAATGGCCACAAATAATGTGGACCTAGGTTTTAAATTTCATTTGAAAGATGGATGAGCAGGTCATTTTGCATTTTGCAATGGATCTCTAATTGGTTTGCCTCAGAGCATTTTTCTTGATCAATACTTTCTACTTTTTGTGTAACAAAGATTCTGCATTCATCATGTCTCAATATTTTTACATTCAATGCTTTGCAATCTCTTAGTTACAAACCCTGTGATTAAGTAGGGCCAAAGTGAAGAAACTGGAGTAATTTTAGTATAGTTTGTACACTGAAAAGCCTTGATTTTTAAAAACTACTAATTTTTTCTTATATCTATGAGAAAAATCAAGAACTTTCCATCTAATGGTTTTAGATCAAATTAGGTTTCCTCTAGGAGCTGATTTTTCTGCTTCTTCTGCTTCCTTACCAAAACAAAAAATTTGAAAGAAAAGTGTCCTTTTTAATTTTAACTTGATGATTCACTGGGAATTTGGATGCCCTAGAATTACAAGTGGTTGTCCCAGGTGAATAGTTGTTTCTATCCCCGTCCCATGTTACCCAGAGAATCTTATGTTTGGTCAACCCCTTCATTATGGCCCAGGGCAAGAGCTTGGCTTATCCCTCTTGGTTCATCTATTGAAGGCCAAGCTTCTCTGATCACAGATCAGAGCTGTGAGTGCTCCAGACGTGAACATGGACAAAACTGACACACAGGTGTTTGCATAAGGAAAAGCTGAGTGCAGAGAGACAGTTCCATGGACAACATTTATTTTCCAGGGAGCATCTTTCACTCACAGCCCACCAGAATACACTGCATCCACGGGAGTACCCTGCTCTTTGCTAGAGCAGCACATCAGCATTGATGCACCAGCAAAGCTGTGTGAGCGCAGCCTTAGCCAGGCCTATAATCTGCTTTTGATCTTGGCAGTAACCGCCCACTGACATAATTGATAGGTCTGCTTTCAGTCATGGACTTCACACAACCTAACATTTACACTCTGACCCATAATTATATTTAGAACATACATACACCTCTTCCTGCACAGAGAATAAAAAGCTGCACAGTATATCTTTCAGGAAGACTGTAACAATTCCACTCATCCATCCCCGAAGACAAAAGTCCTTTGGAAAGTTTTCCATCATGCTGTGCAATAGCTGTTAATGTTGTCAACCTCTATGTGTGTCTTACAAAGAATACCAGAGAAATAACTAGGATACAGTTTCATTATTCAGGTAAAAAATGTCTTTCCTTACAGCAATCCAGTTACTGAGGAAGTACTGCATGTTATGAGATATTACCAAGATATATATTTTTTTCATCAAACATAATAAAGCTGGAATAAACAATGTGAGACTTAACATATCTGTGACTTTTTACCTCAGGAGACCAGCACAAAGCAGAAGGTTTTATCAAGTAACTTTATTATAAAAGTGAGTGATATGCATGCTTAAAACATGCACCGAGGGAATGAGAGGCTGCAAAGTATTAAAGTAACCCTAACCACATTAGCATAGCCTTGATCTGCAAGAACAGTACTGGCAATAAACTTTAGCTCAGTAGTGATCTTTTTAAACTCCACCACAGTTTCTTGTAATATCCTTTGTTATGTCAAATTTTAACTTCAAATGCAGTGCGCAAATTTCCCCATGTGTTTAAGTCTGGTCCTGATTTATACAAAAACTACATTCTCTTTCTTCAAAGGTTGACTGAACAAAGTCCAAGAACTGCAGTCAAAGGATGCTTTTTGGTTTCAAGTTAGCAGTTGAAGTTAAAAGATGTGATGTTTATGTTGCTTTTACTTAAAACTATTATACCACAGTAATCTAGAAAGCACACCATAACAACTCCCTAGTAGGTCTGCAATAAAAATATTAATTGGGAATACTTTTAAAGGCCATCTGAGTTGTCATCACCAAAGGAGGAGGATCAGTATTCCTTCAGGTGACCAGAGTGCCTGCCCAGGGAAAAGAACATACCTCTGAAATGTTCCATTTTCCATAGATCTGAGCTTCTGTCAGCCAAAGCAGAACAAGTCCTGAGAGAATGGAAAAATGAAACCTATTTCCCAGAAGGTACCAAACTAACCACTGCAGCACATGCACTTTTAATAGATTTATGGTTATATGTATTGTAGTAGTTCCTCTTCTGGCAGCCTACATTTTTAAGAAATTTTATTTACTTACTTCTGGGACTGAAAGTTCTTCTTCTCATAAACCAGTCTGTTGCAGAAGACAATCATAATGGTATTTTGCTGCTGCTTGGAAAGAAGGTGACCAGAACTCCACAGTCCTGAGGGGCAGTCAGGGATCAGCTGTGAGCTGCCTTACCAGGAGGAAAGAGCATTGGAGCACTGCTACACCTGTGACATTCCAGCACAATTCTCCAGCTGCATATTGGCTTCAGTCCTTGGGACACAGGGTCAACTCTTTAAAAAGTCAGGTTTTCAGGGGGTTTCCCTCTCTGCACCCGCTAGTCTCAATGCACCCAAATTGCCTGGACAAAATCCCAAACCAACTTCCTCAACAGAACAGCACCACTCCTATTCAAAGTCCTCAGTGAAAATAAGCAGCCATGCAGGGAAGTACTTCCTTCCAGAAATTATGGTACACATGGATACTTTACACATTAGGATACTGCCAGCATTATACAATGCCAGCTGTTGTCACATCTGTAGTAGCTGGGCTCTGAAGTTCATTACCAGTAGCTATGAATATGAAGCCAAGTGTTCAACATAACATTGCTTACATGGCTTTGATTTAGCACTGAATGAAGAGAAATTATTGTCTAAATCCTTATTTCAAAGTTATTAACTAGTTATTATCTATTATTTGTTGTCATATTCTGTTGTATTCATTTTGGTAAGCATTTAATTTAACATCAAGTAATTTTTTCTTCTAAGTAATGGGATCATCTTCTGCCAAAAGCAATTCCTTTTGCTTGCTTTTGCTTTTCTTGTTTTGTTTTATAAAATGAAATAATCACCATGTAATCCAGACTAATCACTTCCCTGACAATCTGTCAGCAAAATACAGGGATACATGGCTCAAAATGTAATACAAGCAAAATATGATATATCCAAACCTACCTTCCTTGGGCTGTCATAATTTCATACTAATGGCACTCTAAGGACTACAGCAGTAGTGATTTGCCAGTGATACAGCCCAGATAACCCTTGCTATGAAATCTGAAAAATTATACACTTACCTTGTAATTCCAAGTAAGAACTTAATTTCATGATGTATTTTGTTCTTCTCAAAGGGAACAGGTATTACAATGCATTAAACAAAGCCTTGAGAAAGGTAAAAAGAATATCAAGAACCTATAGCTAAAGCAAAAATAATCTGGAAAATACACCAGTTCTTTGACTTAGCCAACCTGCCTAAGTCTAAATAGAAAAAAATGGAGGGAAGGACTGGCATCCAGAGGGACCTTGACAGGCCTGAGATCTGGGCCTGTGTGAACCTCACAAAGTTCAACAAGGCCAAGTGCAAGGTCCTGCACCTGGGCTGGGACAATCTCAAGCGCAAATACAGGCTGGGAGGATAGAGGAGTGAGAGTAGGTCTGGGGAGAAGATCTTGGGGGTGTTGGTGGATAAGAGGCTGGACATGAGCTGGCAATGTGTGTTTGTAGCCCAGAAAGTCAATCATATCCTCAGCTGCACCAAAAGAAGTGGGACCAGCAGGTCAAGGGAGAGGATTCTCCCTCTTTCCTCTCCTCCCGTGAGAGACCTGGAATGCTGCACCCAGCTCTGGGGCCCCCGGCATAATAAGGATGTGGACCTGCTGAAGGAAGTCCAGAGGATGGTCCCAAATATGATCAGAGGGCTGGAGCACCTCTGCTATGAGGACAGGCTGGGAGAGCTGGGGCTGTTCAGCCTGGAGAAGAAAAGGCTCCATGGAGACCCAAGAGCACCTTCCAGTGCCTAAAGGGGCTCCTAAAGAGCTAGAGAAGGACTTTGCATGGACAAGGGCCTAGAGTGACAGGACAAAGGGGAATAGCTTCAAACTGAAAGAGGGCATATTTAACTTAGACATTAGAGAAAAACTCTTTGCCATGAGGGTGGTTGGGCAGTGGCATAGGGTGCCCAGAGAAGCTGTGGCGGCCCCATGCCTGGAAGTGCTCAAGGCCAGGTCGGATGGGGCTCTGAGCAACCTGGTTTCATGGAAGGTGTCCCTGCCCATGGCAGGGGGTGGAAGGAGATGGGCTTTAAGGGCCCTTCCAACCCAGACTGTATTACATTTCTATGGTCTGTGTTTATGCATGACCTTAAACATCCTCTTAATGAGTGATTCTTGTAAAAACCACCTGCTGAATTTGAAATTGATTATTTTCAATGGAGGTGAATTAGAAGACAATTAAAATCAGGAATATGCAGTTTCTTTGAATGCCAGCCCTTAGGTTATGCTAGTTGAAATATTTCAGAACTGTTTTTAAAGTTGCATTAATTCTTTAAATGTACACAACTTTTGCTACTGTAAAATTTTCTAAGATTAATTCATAACAAAAATTATCATCACCTCACTGGGATCCCTAGGGACAGTTGTAAAAGCTTTTAAGCAGGCGTTTTTTTGCTAAAAAGAATTATGGAAAACTTTTGCACTCATTTTGGAATTTACATTATATACAACGTATAAAAATATAATCTCATCCTCATTTCTTGATTTCTTACTTCTGCAGCAAAAAGGAATGGAAAATGTGATGTTAAATGTACTACTCAGCCTTACAGTTTGAGTAAATGACTCATTTGAATTTTTGCATTATCTCTTGACAAATACCCTATAGAATGGACAGGCAAAAACAGAGGTAGCATTTTTTAAAATTTGTTTGCTGCCATTTGCAGACTGTAATTTCAGAGCAAATGGAAAAATCAGCCTTATCTCTTTTCCATTAATAAAAATTGATGTATTTAAAGTGCAATAACTTTTGTACAATTTCCCATGGTAATTTCACTAATCTGGAACAGACTGGAAGACACATTTTTTGTTGCCAGAAACACATTAACTTCATCTAAAAAAATTAAGAGGATTGAAGTGGTCCTATAGTTAAATAAAGGAAAAAATCCTAAATTTTTAGTTACAAATTGCTTTCTAAATATGTTTCTGACCTAAGATCCATGGTCCTGAGCAAAGGTGCATCTTTGTTCAATGTTCTGTATCAAAGGGAAATTACTATATTTATAATAAAGTGTTTATTTCTATAATGTGCCACTAACAGAAAACCCCCCACAATATATCCTGCAATATATATAATATTTCCTACTCAATTTTTTATAAGACTTCCCAGCGTCCATGACAAGAAACATACATATGCAATTCAGTAATATTTTATAAATTTTGCACAAAGGTGGTTTAGCCAGAAAGAGTGAAAAATTTTACCTAACAAATATATAGCATAAAGCACTTAGCCAATGCTGGGCCAAAGTTTTGAATACATTTTTTTCAGTGCAAAATTGTTCAGTCTTTAGACTTCCTTTTCTTGTTTTCTGGAGGAGATGAAAGTCCATGAGTAACAAATTGAGACCTACCAAGAAAGGGTTTGCTTTTCTCAGTCACCTTTAGGAAGTTGCCCTAAGCCAGTGGTGTAAGTATGAAAACGTTGTTAGTGTATTGCAACAACACAAACATTTCTAGATACATCTTGATCTCAGAGTTATCTCCTACAATACACCTTATATCTAGAAAACACTACTCGACATTTTTAAGGAGAACAAAGACTGAATTCCTCAATTTAAGGGTGCAGAACACAGTTGAGGTGCTTGCCTGAGGCTGATCCCAGAACCTGCATTTTGAAATGCGTGTTCCTGCACTGCCAGATTAACTATCTGTGAGGCATGAACTGCAGAGCAGATTGGACCATCTGTGAGGGAATATGACAAAAAAGATTTCTATCCAATAGTCTGAATTCTTTCTCAGCAGGAAGTTTCAGTACAAGATGCCAAATAGAATCTGGAAATTAAAAATAAATTAATAATAATTTTGAAGCTATAATTGGATCACAGAAAAGCAAGGAATACAGAGTAGGACATGAAGCTATTAAATCTCCATGGAAAGGCCAGCTGCCTGCCTCAGTGCTCTTCCTAAGGGTGGTGTGAGGGCACTGCAGGCCAGTGGTGGCTGCCCTGGATTTCATGGCACAGCGTAGAGTGAAGGAACATACACAGCTAAAGAGATTCAGGTCCATGTGTCACAGCCAGTGTGGGCTTAGCCGGGTTTGCATCCCATGAATGAGGCCCTTGCAATGGCACTGCTCTTCTCCATAGCAAATGCATTTTAGACTCCTTACCTATTCCCCCCCAGTCGCCACAAACCTATGAGTTAACTTGAAAATTCACAAGATCGACACCTGTGCTCTGCCCTGCAGGTTATTCAACAAATAACACACCACATGTTAAGGTTTTGGAACATTCAGCCTGGAATAAACATTCATGAAAGAAACTGAGAAGTTGGTTTACACAGTAAATTTTGGATGTGTTTGCAATGCATGTTATGGTCAGAGTCACTTTTATGCTTGCTTCCTTCTCTTTTGTCTCCCAAGCAAGCCACTCAAAGATGAGCTTTACCATCATTTTATTTGAGTGGATCTGTGGCAGCTCTCTGGGTTATTGACTTTGTTACTCCCACAGTGCTCATCCAGTGCCTCAGCACTGCTTGCCTCCAGCCCTTTGCTCAGCTTCCTCTTCTAAGTAAAGGCACTTCTCAAGCACTTTTGTGAACCACAGCTACTTAAAAGCCACAAGCACAAACTGGTCATTTGGCAAAGAATATTATTCTTACACAAGTGACGTAATCAGCCTTTCTCAATTAGCACTTATGGATGCAGCATATGCTCAAGGGCTTGTTTGCAGTGCACTTGGCTACAGTAAGCGTGACTCCCAGATGGAGAACTAGCTTTGTCTTTCCATGTTGCCACCCATGAAATGTTTCCACACACAAATGAAGGAACACAGCTAGGAAAAAAAAAAAGAAAGTGCAGCTAGAGAAAACACCCTGATGGGGTTTCTTTTTAATTATATGCTTGCTTTTTTGGCCTATTCCACAATGCTAAAAATGAATACCACAGATGGAAGGTGGGTGTTAAAGGCCCACTGAATACTGAAATTTTACTAATCTGTTATAACAGGAAACATCTGTGCTAAATGCAGTGTTTAGCAGCTCTTCCCATTTCAGTTGTGGAACATCAGTGTTTACAGGACACTACCAAGAAATTCTTTGAACTCATGGTCACAGTCTCTTCAAACCCAATACTGACTGATTTGTTGCTGTGAATCACTTCAACAATTATGGATTTTGGAATACCAGTGTACGTAATCAATTATCCTATGGTTTATCCATACATCAAAGATTTGCAGTTCCAGAACTAACAGAGAAACAACTATTTCAATTCTCTCTAGTAGGCTACATTCATTTTTATTTATGTGAACAAAGTCAACAATTCTTTTACCACTCTAACATCTTTAGGCAGATTTTCAGATCAGATTTTCAGAAAGTTTGGAGAAGATTTTAAATGCATGTTTATCCTAACTGATGCTTAAAGTATTTAAGGCTTCTTCATCCCTCAACTAAGCCAATTTTCTCTCTTACAATCTCCTCTAATCTTGTAGTAATGTAGGAACTGCCACAATACATCAGTTCCAAGGGTCTACCCACCCCAGTATCTAAGTTCTAATAGGACTAGCAAGAGCCGTGTCAGGCCCTGGAACAACCGAAACATTTAGGGTCGATAATTAACCACCTCAAACAGTCTGCTCCCCTCACATCCACTCTGTATATATTAATCCTATTCTTCTTCCTTTGGCCTTCTTGTCTGTTTGTTCTTCCCTTTTCCTGAAAACTAAATTTTAGTGACAGCAGTTTCACAGAGATCCAGGTTTTGCTCCTGTGAGCATGTTAAGTTCTGAGACATCATCCATCAGCCCTTGAATGTTTAGTGTCTTTCAAGTTTCTTTACTTAGGCATGGTTCTCTGCCTTTCGTTTAAGTGCTTTCATGTGTAACCTCTTCAAATATGTTACCTACAAGAAGCCCTAGTTGTCTTGTTCTTGCTGCCTTCTTTATCCATAAGAGCCATCAATCAATATCTGAAACAAGTCTGCGTTCTATTTGTTGTAACAAATTCTCCCTCCTAAGTACAGTAGTTCGAAAGCAAGGGAGAGAGCACTTTGGTTTTCCTCTGTATTCATCTGTTTCAGATATGCTCCTGTTTGATGTGAGGGAGGTGAAACAAGCAAGGCAGCTTCAAAAGGCATCGCTCTTGTGTTGGTTTTGCTTAAAACTATAAAGCTCAGTCCTCAGGGGGAAGGAGACTGGGCTGTATCTCAGTCTTCCAATGAGCTCTGTTGCATGTGTTTGGCTGTTTCTTACACAGACCAATGAAGGCAAATGCCCTCAGCAGGCACACTGAGGTTTCCAAAAACACAGCTGCTCTTCACAGTTACAGCTACTGACACCCCAGTGCTGATTCATGGAAGGTTTCCTACATATTGCAGCTGCTTTAACAACAATAAATTCAATGCAAACTTTTACAGGTCGTCCCTGAAACAGGACACTGACAACAGCAAACATGCAAAATAAGACAGAATGCAGGTGGGTAAAAGGTCTGCAGCTGCACTGCCCTTTCCAGTAGTGCATAATCATGCAGAAATTTAGTCTTGTCTGCTGAAGAACAGAACTAATTATAATGGCAGGCAGGAAGTAGGCCAGCTCCTCACCTGTTTTAAGGCAGGGGTAATATACAAACACTCAATATTCTACATATAATGGAAGGGCATGGGCAGTCCAGATGTATTGGGATTTGTTCTCCCCTTTTATTTGGTTCATCAATTCCATGCTTTTCTGATTTGTGAAGCTTTCAGAGACATAACCCACATGAACACAGTGTACATGTGAGACAAACCCAGAAGCCAAGAAACAGCATTCTTGTAAGCCAATTAAACAAGTAATGCATTGTTAGAAAAAGCACTCCACAAACCAGTATCGAAGTAAATACACTAAAAATGCCTTTTTAAAAAAGTTAGAAGTAGAAGCAGATGACCTACTAACTTTACAACTACATTTATGCTTGGCAGTTGTATTTGGGTTCTCTTCTTTGTTTACAGCTGCTTATAGTAAGAATTACTCAGTGCAGCACATTCCAAAAAATATTAAAAGGAACAAATACACAAAATCTGCTTAACTTGTGGTAAAACTTGAAATTGCAAGAATGCCATTCCTAGTCCCAGATGTGCTTCCAATGAAAGTCAGATAATATTCTCGGTGATGAGTCATGGATGTAGACTACCTTATCAGGGGCTACAGAGTATGAAATGCATCTTGCAGGAGAAATTCATATTTCACAACACTATGCTCATGCAAATTAGTGGTTTTCTTTCATGCCAGAAAACAAAGTTTGCTGATCAATTATTTAGTTTTGAATTTAATACTGAAAAGTCTGATGACTCAATAGCTATTGCTGTAAAGGAAGTTTCAGACTCACGTGCAGTTGCTGTGTGTTTGACATAGACCATGAATCTACACACAAAAGTCCATCTAAAAATGTCTCTTCAGAGTTACTTGATGTTAAAACATCCTAGACAAGATAAAACAGGCAAAATAAATTCTGGATTTTAAAACTGCATTAAAAATTCAACCACATAAAAATTTTCTTGCTCTATAACCTCAGATGTATTAGCATAACCATCACATGAATCTTTTTTCAGATGCTAGAGGGTTATTATAGGAACACAGGGCGGATCTTCAGCTGGTGAAAATCATTAGAGCTGCACAGAAGCCAATTTATGCTAGCTGAAGTTCTGGCCCATAAAATCTCTTCTAAACCTGAAAGAACATCTTGTACTACAATATTACTGGTCTTCAGGTGATTGAAAAGCATCTTGATGAACAGTGTGGTTTCAGGAAAAAAAGCAGGACTGTATGCCTGACAAATTTCTCTCTGTGTTCCTTTCTTTAACTTGATTACAAAGATATATTCTAACAAAACTTGCAGGGTACAATGCATCATCAGTCACATGCTGCTTCCCAATAGTGAAAACATTAATTTTATTTTAGATGTATGTGCAAGAGGTCTAACTGTAACTGAAACATTAGCCAAGAAGCAGATGGGGATTGTGATTTAGAGTCTACCTCCTGGGTATATGTTGTACAAGCAGCAGCTCAGCTGAAGAGAGAAGGTTATCAAGCCCCCTTACTGTATATGCAAACTAGATATAAACACATCAACATAAGCTACAAATCTGGGGTGGCCACTGTGTGTTTAAGAGAAGATTCTATTTCATGTAAAGTTGGCAAAGCAGTAGCCTCCGTGCAATACAAAACTGTTTCACAGAGAGCAGTTTGGAATATCTATTTCTAAATTTAGAATCCAGATCACTACAGTAGGTATGAGTGATTTCAATGCGGAAAATGAAGTAATTGCAAATGCTGGGTGTTATGGAACAGGGAGATCATATCTACAGAAAACCTTTTTCTTACAATGGATCCTTTAAATTTTCATATTAGCATATTTAACCATAACCATATTTAAACCTTAAATTTAAACAACTTAATTTCAGACCATTTTAAGAATCAAGATTTTTGAGAATGCCAAATTATCCACTTTCCTTACCCAGAGCATGAGTAACAAACATATCCAATTCTAAAGAATAAATCCACTCACTCTTGAAAGCAACATTAGCACACAGCACAGCTTACATATTCAAAGTGTCATTTTCCTATATCAGCCTCCCAGCCTTCTTTACAGTCCCTGAGATGTCTGTTCCCTGATTTTCTAGTGTCTGTGTTGTACATTTTGTCACTGCCAGTGGTGCAGGACTGCAGCAGAGCAGCCTTACAGTTCTTATGGCTCTGGCAGAACACTGGGAGTGTCTCAGGGCTATTGAGCTTCACTCAGGCACCATTATAATGATCAACCAGTGGAATAATATGAAGACCCAGAGCACCCTCATTTTTCCAGAGGATTCTCTTTTTTCTGCAATGATTTTCACCCAGAGTATTGCAGCTCCCACTCACTACACCTCACGCAGATTCCAAAAAATCCATTTTAGTAAGTGATGTAACATGCTGCCAGTAACTCTGAGTAGCTATCGCGCAGTTGCTTCTGGTAAATACCTGGCTCCACTTTTTCCATTCTCATAATGTGCCAAAGATACTTTCTTGTTATGCTTTTTGCATCAGGGTAACTAATTCCTAAAATAATTTAGGTTATATATTCATAGAATATTAGATATGCAATAACAATAAAAAGCAATTAACCCATCTGAGAGAAAGCAGATCAAGCAAAGTAGTTGTCAAGTGACCAGATAAACATGTTAGAAATGGCAAAGATTTTAATTTCAGTATCTGGATTCACAGGGAAATTATTCACCAGGAGTTTCCTTCCTCTAATGATCATTACATTTGCAGAAGACCCATTCTTGTCTTTATGAGCAGATAATAAAGGTAATTGGAATTACTCGTGTAAATCAAATCGAGAAGAAAAGAAAACCCAAACCCACACTCTGAAAACGCATTGTGTGACAATGCTGTAGAGGCCATTGGGAGCAGCTCCTTCCTCTGGAACACAATCACATCTGCTCTCTGCAGACTAATGTGCCATAGCAGGCAATTTTGTGCTACATAAACTCATCCTCAACATGCACTGTGAAATCTCTCATTCAAATGCTGTACAATTATTCCCACAACACTGCTTACTGCTCTCACCATTACTGCTGATATTCTGCGAACACAGGAAATAACTGATGCAGAATTGCCAAATGAAATAAAACCTGCCAAAGGAAGGCAGGTTCCTCCACCTTTTTTCCCTAGTTTTCCTCTTACCACTTTAAGCAATCCTTCATAAGATGCTCGTAATGTCATCCTGGTTCCTACATGGGTTCGATAGTGAGAAGTAAATCCAAACACTGATTCCTATAGACTTTATTTTCAGGCAATCTCTTTGCAAAGACCCAACAGCCAGTTCTGTCCCTGGCAGATCTACCACCTTGTTCCAGAACACTTCCTGTCTGCACAAAGTGGAGCTCAGAGTTTTTCTCTTCTAAACGCTCTCTACTTTTTTGATTACTGCGGCTGGTGTCACCATTCAAACTGTCAGTCAGATCTGCCATCTTCACATAATCCTCAGCCAACATTATTCTAAGTTCACTGCAAGGCTGTGCTAAATCACACCAGTTATTTCCACCAGTGTTAACCTCACTAAAATACAGCATTACCTGTCCAGCACCAAAGCCTAAATTCTTGTCCAAGTTCTATCTTCTATCTCCTTTTCTTGCTCACTGAAAATACTGCTGTGAACAGTATTTGTCATTTATCAAGAGTAATTTTGATCCAATCACCTCATTTTCTGTATTTCCTCTTTTTCAGTATACTTAAACACACACACACTAATCAATCAGTCTTGACAGTGTTTCAGATGTTAGTGTGCCAACATCAGTGCCAGCTGTGGTGACTGGTATGACCTTAGAGATTGCTTGAGGGTTTTCCAGCTGTCTGCTGTATCCTAGACTCACAGCTACTTGGAGAGAGCAAGCAAAGAAAGTGATCTGCACTTTTCTCCTGCCTTCATGCAGCAACCAGCAGTACGGACCCCACTCCACAAAGCATGCTCTCACATGCCTAAACAATGGATCAAGCAAGACAGCAGAATTTCCCTAAAATACTTTTTTCCTTGCCTAACGTACCAGTCCTGCTATAGCATATTGGTCATATGAGACTTAGTCTTTAAAAAAGAGAAAACTCTTTTATCTGGAACAGTTTAAAATAGTTCTTGATTATAAAAACAACAGAAAAATGAAAAATTCTTCAGGCTGGGATGGTATGGCTATCATTTCAAGTATTCTAGCTTAAGTAACCAGGAGGCTTCATAAAGAATCTCAAATACACTTTTGTCAAGTTTACAAGCTCTGTTTCAGTAATTTAATTTGCCACAGACCTTGAGTTCTTAAAAAATTGTCTCCATTTGCTATTACTAATAGCAAATCCAAGATAAACTAAGTTTAGCAAAGAATTTCCACTATCACCTGTTCTTGTGCATGAGGGCTTCTTAGTGATTCAGAACATGGGAGAAAGTTTCCTGTGTCAGAGACCTGTTTCTAAGGAAAATTCCACAAGGGTATCAAAGCATGTAAGTGAGGTGCAGCATCCCTATCTGGCTGATTGTACACTAGCTCAGGTGTGCAGGTAGCCATGGAGGTTTGCAGCATCAACCCACACAAACTGGCAGTCCAGTGACTGGTGGGAATGCAGGTAGATTTGCAGCCATGCTAAGGGCTGTGCTGCCATGGCTACATCCTAGCTGGCACTCTGCTCCTTGAAAATGAGCTAGAGCAGGTCTCAACAGCACTACTGATGTGACAAAACCACGATGCTGCAGACTGATGCTACTACAGTACAGAAGCCAGCACGGTTTCCTGCTCATGTGTGAGACCCAGCTGGGTGTAATCCTTGCTGCCTATCTCAGAGTACTTTTTATCCTCTCACACTTTGCACTATGTACCTACTCACTGTTGCATGTACACATGGTGCTGTAATTAAAATTCTGCTCTGATTTCCAGTATAAACCATACCAATTTAGTAGAAACCTTTCCACTGAAATGACTCCTACATTTACTACCTACACTTTCTTACGATTCTTTTACTGGAAGTGGAGAGAGATAGTGGTTAATTGTGCTGTATTAGTAAATGTCTTATGTGTTAAAAATTGTTTGCTTAATTTGAAAGACTTTATGATTATACAAAATCTGGTACAGAATGAACCACTGAAATAAGAAAAGCATTTAATACACATAAAATTTTGATGATTGCCTTGCTGGGATTTGTCTATTTTAAAGAAATATTTAGAATAACCTTCAGTTCTGGCCCTTATTTTGTAATGTGTTCAGACCGAGCTATTGACCAGCTGAATTCAAGCTGGTTAACCTGGCCTTTAGCAGTATTTCAGAGAACAAATGCCCTCAAGTCTGTGTTCAGAGCTGAGCACTGTTGAGAAAGGTAGGAGGACCCACCTCCAAATTATTTCTGCCACAGGTGACATAAAATAAAAGAGTTTGGAAACAGGCAAATTCCAACTTCACTTCCATAAAAGGAAAAACCGGAGCAGGGGACAGAAAAAATCAAGGTTAATGATTAATGGGCAAAGAATTTCTTGCAAAGCATTGCTAATTCTTTCCTTTTCCCATCTCTTGGCAGAATTTAGCAGAACTCTCATTCAAAGAAAGAAAAAATGAAAAGTTTGCAACTTCTTTCATTTTTTTTGCTTGCTTGCATCATCATCTCAGCAAATACATATGACGGGAAGAAACAAGGTAATATACTATCAAATATAAATACTGATCATGAACTTTTAAAAAATGTTTATGCTATAAAAATTTAGTAGTATTGACTGTGTGGTCATCAGCATGTTGGGTTTGGGTGCTACGTTCCTTAAAATATGGCATTTATACCTGTCTGTATTTACTGGAAAATGTAGTTCGTAATTACCACAAATATTTCCCAGTGGAAATCCCTACATGTTGAGACTACAAAAGTAAAGTAATCTGACCTTTAACAAAACTTCTGATGAAGCTAATTTTAAAATGTATTAATTTGAAAATATTCACTGAATTGATAATGTTATAATCATCTTGGGCTGGAAGATATATTTTGTGAGATAGATTCAGTCTCCTACTATAAATCAAAATTTCCAGCTATCTGACAGTGTTTAAGCTTTCATTTTCTGAGTTGCCTAATGCAGGGTGCCTTTCATCGCAAGTGGAAGAATATCTTTGAGTGAAAGAGACACATCTGCAGTGTACTTTGTCAAGCAGTACTGCAAAGGCTCTTTATCACTGGCATGGTTTTACAGCAGTTTCCTATGCATTCGTGACACTGCTCTTTATGTCACTATCTGTGTGACTGGTGAGGAGGACAGGGCAGCAAACAACAGCATTTCTTAAAACCTCTCAGATGCGAACCGACAAAGACAATTCCATGTTTGACTTCATTATTGATGTGTAGAAAGCAAGCATTAGTTTTTCTTCTCTAACTGCATTTCTAATACTCTAAGTCTGGAGGGGATAAATGTTGGTTTTTATGTGCAACAGGCATAGTGATTTCAATCTGCAGGAGGCATGACCACCTTTCTTTGATTCTGCACATTAAATTTCCCCTTGGGTTTAATTTTGAACAATATAAAAACCTTGAATTAAAACACTATGAGAAATTTCAACTAATGCCATAACTTGTCCTGGTTTACCAGACAAAGCCTGCACATCCTTCACAGTCACTGAACCTTAGAAAGCTATTTAGAAACCTTGACCAACTCTGTATTTTTGAGAGAACCTAAAATCAGAGTACTCACTTTAGTTTTGGGCTTCTCACATCATCTTTGCTTGGATCTATTCAGATTCAACTGTGGGGTCAAAGTTTAGTTCCCCATAGATACACAAAGCAGAGAGAGGAAGCCACTGCCCCCCTGTTCTTCCACAGTCACAGGTCCTGCCTCGTGCAGCTCAGGTTCTCCTACCCCCACGACCTGTGGCACCATTTATAGCAAGGCCAGTCACTTCACTCTCTCCATCCCCCTTTCCCCTCATGACCTAGGACTCCTGTATCATGGACTTCACTTGTTTGCTCATTGCTTCTGCAGTTTAAAACCTTAATTGCAGGCCACAAACAACAGGTCACACATCACATTGGCACTAGGAGATATGCCCAGCTCATAGTATGTTGAGGCAAGAGACCGATTCAAGAAGCAGAGAAAGTTTATTTCTAAAAATAAAATCTAATGTATTTTCTTCCAGAGGCTACTCACAGCCTAACTAGATCTGCTACAGGGGGTAGTTACAAGGGTAAAGACCCTGGTATTCCATTATGTTGAACTCAGACCCTCATCTCTTGTCAGTTTTAAATTGGTGCAATTCTAATTCCAACTGTCCATTTGCATTAATGTGTGTTCCTTGTTTTCCTTCTCCAACCCAACCTAAGCCACACCAACCTTCCAGAAGATAACATAATTCCAAGTTCTCAAAAGCTTGCCTTATTTCTGTAACCATTTGACTTGTCAGCAAAGCTCCGTTTGTTCTGGGTGTGTTGGCTGCACCTAGTAACCTCGGGGGTCTTTTTCCTCATTTCACCTCTCAGTAAGGCAGATTCATTTGCCACAGTGGCAGATGCAAAAGACAGTAAGGCATTACCTCACACTAAGGAAGGGAGCAAAGCTTTTAGCTCTACATAAGAGGCCTTCAAATGCTGTCAAGTGGAGACAGCTTTCAGTGAGCACTGTATCTATTTTACCTGGATATCCTTCCACCTTGGAGCTCATTTGTTCTTGCTTTTGCAGGAACTGCAGCACAGAACAGCACAACTATCAGGAACTTCAAAGCCTCCTCAGGGATGAGTGTCTGGTACACAATTCTAGCACAAGCAATTACATATGAGAGCCATTTTCTAAAAGAACAATCACTGTGTAGAAGTCCTACTCATTCATTTGTACCCAAGAAATAAACAATTGCTTCATTTTTTTTCTGTATCATTGTATCCACCTACACAGTAAAAGAAGTCACATTACAAAATCAGAACTTATAGGAATTAGACTGCAGCAGGTAAATCAATTTAGATAAGTGTGTGTAAATATTTTTGATCAAGTTATGTACAAAAATGTGTATTGTAGGTGCTTATTTTACACTTAATTGTGTAGAATAAGATGGAGTGCATTAACAAGCAAAGACAACACCAAATTTAAAACACACAGGGTTATTCTTAAAAACTACAGAGGGTTTCTGAAATGCCGTGGTTTTTTTGTACATTTATACAGCAGGAAAGAAGTTTGGCATTTTTGGCAAAGGTTCATTATCTAAAAGTAGCATCCCAGAAAAAAGAAACAAGCACCTAAAAATAACATCCCTGAAGCTGAGCCAAGATGATTCTTTCTACAAGAATGTGAAAAATATTTCAACATAATCTCTTATTTATTTTGATTCTCCCCCTGTAAACATAAAACTAGGTGGGAATATTTTCCATTATTTTACTTCCTTGTGCAGAGCAGAGCTATACAGTAGCTGACATGAAAATGCACGCTGTTGAGCTAGCACTTCTTACTTGACAGTCTCACAGCTGGCAGTTGAGCTGCACTTTTTTGCCCAAAAGAGAAGGTAACATCTTAGTTGTCATCCAGTTCTGCTGTGTTTTATGTACTACAGTGCTGTCATTACCTTAGTATTATACATAGACCATAGGAGTGGATTATGCAGAAATCTGAATAGCTGTTATTTTTTCTTTATTCCCCAAGTGTATTACAGATAAAAGATATGTTCGGTTTAACAAATATATATATATCGAAGTCTATATAAAATTCCTCAACAAAATGCAATGTGTGGACTATACCCTATCAGATCCAAACAAAACCACCAAAATAATAATTTCTATCTGAAGCTGAAAAACTATTAGAAACACAAAAAGCATAGAAGATTCAAAATCCATTTAAACTGTAGAGAACTAAAGTTAGCCCATAGAAACAAGTCTAAAAATCATTAATATTTCTTATTTACTTCAATGGACTTATTGATCTCCTCTGAAGTTTAAATTCACATCACTTCTAGTTAGATCACTTAAACAGGGATTCAGGTGTTAAATTTTATGACATACCAAAATAATGGTCCAAGAAGTCCTGGAATTTGAAAGTTCAGATATCAGTTACACTAATGATCTATGTTATGATATTATCAGGAAAGTTCTGCAAAGCTATTTCCTGCCATTTTCTGACTGGCTGTGTTTAAGATTTGCATTGCTCTCAAGAGTCTCAGAATGCTACAAAAAATGTCTATAATCTAAACAAGCTATTTTTCCGTTTTTCACCTGGAAAAATCTAGGAATATAATTTCAATCATAAATTTTCACGACAGGGTCCAAAATATAATCATAGTTTAACTAACAGAAGGCCCTCTGCTTTTCCCATGAAAAGAGACAATAACAGGAACCCGACTGACAAAGGAACTATCCATGCATGAAACAACTTTCAATATTTCTGCTAAAGCAAGTGACTGAACATCTTAATGAGGAGCTTAAATTCACCAGTCGGTTGCAATTCATATGACTTGAGCGTTACATTCTTCTGACTATTGCTGTCTGAATAGTGCTGGCATATGACACTAGAGAAGCTTGAACATACAGAACTGTTCTTGGTAATGTGGCACTGCAATCTAACTGCTTAACTGATTGTCTTCCTTTTGCTCTCAAACTAAAGAAGGCTGCAGTTAGTTTTAAATACATATACATAATTTTAATGCAAAACAAGTATTAAAAAAAACGTAATTGCATCATGCTCTGGGATCCTCAGCACAGGGAAGATGTGGACCTGTTAGAGCGGGTCCAGAGGAGGCCACAAAGATGATCAGAGGGCTGCATCACCTCTCCTATGAAGACAGGCTGAGAGAGTTGGGGTTGTTTAGCCTGGAGAAGGCTCCAGGGAGACCTCATTGCAGCCTTCCATTGCAGTACCTTAAGAGGGCTTATAAAATGGAGGGAGAGGGACTTTTCATATGGGTATATAGTGACAGGACAAGTGGTTTTAAACTGAAAGGGGATAATTTTACATTAGATAGTGGGAATAAATTCTTTACTCAGAGTGTGGTGAGGCACTGGAAGAGGTTGCCTAGTTGAGGATGCCCAATCCTTGCAAGAGTTCAAGACCAGGCTGGACGGGGCCCTGAGCAGCCTGGCCTATGAGGGCCATCCCTGACCATGGCAGGAGGGTTGGAACTAGATGATCTTTAAGCTCCCTTCCAACCCCAACCGTTCTGTGGCTCATTATTAAAGAGAACACTTTTAATTTCTTCTTATTTTGTGGTTCACTCTAGGTTTATATTGAATATTTCCCTTTAGAAATCCTAGTTATGCCACGTCCATGTGAAGCTTCAGGGTTATTAATAGGGTTGCATCAACAGCAGTGCAACGGTGGTGATGTAATTCCTAACACCATATGGTCCCCTTGGGTGGCCTTAGCACACTGACCTTTTTTCCTATATGTTAGATAGAGCTAAGAGGCCGTTTGCTGAAGCTAAATCAGACCCCTCATACAGTGGAATAGCCTGGCAGCAGGTGGATGGGCCAGCAGCCACTTCCAAGCAGCATGATTAAGATTTCCTGGCAACATGAGCAATAACTGGCAAAAGAGACAGAAGGGACCATCTATCTGCACATGCCAAGACTGGGTGATAAAGTTCACTGCTTTGGCCATAGGCCAAATGTGAATTACAACTCTTGCAAAAAAAAATGTTTAATGTCTGTGCTCCAAGTTAAAATGACCTCTTTCCCACTTCTTAGCCTTTCTTATAGAGAAATATACTGGTTTTAAAACTCTATTACTATGATATTTCTTTCTTGTTCCTTTTAATTTTTAAAAAGTTGTTACAGTTGCTAATATGCTCAGAAAGCATTAACTGCATAGGATTGCATGCCCTTCCACATACCCATTACAATCAGCCAACAAAAGCTTTTGCTGGTGGTGAAATGCTTCTAAAACAAGATGGTTGCACAAACAGGAGCTGTTGGCTAAAATTACAGAAATTCTCTGCTTTGCTTGCCCAGTCCAGTAAAATCTATTTGAATCTTTTATCAATAATACTGTTTATATTTGGGCTCCTATTTGGCCTCCAGAGTTCCTGGTGTTGTTCCAAGTGCAACAAATGACAAAAAAAGAGATCTAGAAATATTGAATATGAGGAAACAAGGTGTTTATACACATAATGCCCTCTGGAATTAAACCAGCATGTCCAATCTGAAACCCCAAATTTTATGACAGAAACATTTAAAGTTCTGCTGAAATATTTGATCCAAAAGGCATTTTCTAAATTTGTATGTTGCTTATAGAGGGAGGCACTGAACCATGGAGGAGATGACGGCAGAGCAGGTCCAAGGACAAAAATAAAAACATACATCTATGTTTGATTTTCCTTTGTGTCTGGAGCTGACAAACTGCCCTAAAATTCTGCTACACTGGCATGTTCTCCCATAGCTTAATGCTAACTTTGTAAACCATTCTACAGAAACACCACTGGGAGGAAATTTTTAATTTTAAAATCTTGTCTATATTAGATTACTTCTGCTCTACTTTATGCATCTCAGGCTCAAAATAATCTGTATTATTGGACTGAAGAATTTATTTACTCTTTCAAGCACGACTCTTCTCCTTTTCATCAGCAATGGGTCATAAGGAATGTTGGAGGACATAAAGTTTAACTCCATGTTTGCCAATCTGCATTTCCAAAAGTCATCCAAATCAAAAGTTCTGTCAAATTGAAACAGCAGTGGCGTGTATGTGTTCCTTAGTTGTACTAATAATAACCAAAAGCAAAACCAAACAAAAAACACACATATATATATATAACTATCAAAATACCTTCTGATTTATTTACCAGGCAAACCACTCTATAATTAATATACTGTCCAGGTAACTGTCATGTCTTGAGACTAAAACTTGTCCAAAACTTATCTTTGACTCGAATTCTATGAGTTGTTATAAAACCACAAATAATTAAATTTCATGGACTTTCTGACAAAAAAAGGATGTTAGAAAACTGTATTTGTGATTGAAGAGGCTAGTATTTTGGTTTGTTATATTTCCATTTGATTTCTTTTTCTGTTGTGGTGAAATAGTACTGCTATTTTCATAGTTATGTCACTTGCACTTTTGACGTAGGGTGACAGTATGAATGCCTTCCAGGTTTGCTTTTTAGGATCTGACACTAGGAAGGGAATGGATATGGCAGAAACTCTGATTATCTTTTTAAGGAGGAAATGCTTGGGCAATTTTTATTCATTACCAAAAAAAAAAAATATTTTGAATGGTACTATCCAGATAATGCTTTCACCAGAGAGCTTACAATCTTCCAAACAAAAATTTTAATTATTTATAAGAATGCTGGATACTATTTAAAACCCTTATCATTATTTTCAGAAAGACATGAAAGCTACTGCATTTCTGAAACTGATTACTATTTACTGAAGCAGAATACTACTTTCAGTGCCTGAACGGTGAGGAAGAAATAATAATATGAATTAGCAGTGCTCTTAGGACACTAAGAGCTCAACCGCCAGTTTATTGTGCCAAATGGCTTAACCTCCAGTTTATTGTGCCAAATACATGCTCTGTAAAGTATTCATCTTTCTTACTGGATTACATTATGTAAAAATGCCCCAAAACCTTCTACAGGTATTGAATCAAGTCCTAAGTATCTACTTGAACTCCTTTTTAATGTCTCATCCTAGACTCCAGTCCCTATTAATGCTTCAGTATCCCTCTCCTGTGATTCACTGAGCCAGCACCTTTATGACCTTTCAAATATCTCAACAATTTCATAACTGATCCTGACTAAAATAGCTTGTCTATGACAACGTATAAATTGCCACCTATACCACAGTGCTTAGCTAAACTACAAGGAAACCTGACAGCCCTAATTGCATTTAATGTGTTTATGTAAATGAGAGTAAACTGGATGAAGCATGACCCGGTGCAGAGGTTCACCCTCAAGAACAAGACTTTCAGAGACTATATCTGTGTAGGATTCTCCAAATCTGCTTTTCAAGTTAAGGACCAACTGCCACCAGGAGACAAATGGAGTTTTCTCTGACACCTGAAAATAACTCCAAAGCAGTTTTTGTATATTTTCAAGAAACAGGGCAAATAGAGGGAACTGTGACTAGATTACAGCTAATTCTCTGGCCTGCTCTTCTATAAGTACAAAAATGAGCAGAGTGGATGGTAGAATCAGAGTCTAGACCTAAAAGAAAGAAAGAAGGAAACTTAGAATATTCAAATATAAAAAAGTCAGCTACCAGCATAAAGGATTAGTGAGTGGATTTCTGCAGAACTAGAAACTACACAGAAACCCAGCTGGTACATCATCTGAAAATCTACTGTGCTCCCTATTGATCATGCTTACCTTCTGCTTACCCAGGAATAGAAATTAGAGCTTGTTCTTTTAACTGGGGACAGGTTTTTTTTGTAAGGAACATCATAAATCATTGTTTTCTTAGTAGATGACATCAAACAGTCATGAAAGCTGAGGTACTAATAAGGTGTTTTTATCAGAAATCCTTGTCCATAGCTTACCCAATAAAGCTCTGAAAAGGTTCCCACACTAAACATTTCAGTGTGCAATGCTGGAGTTACTCATCTGGTTTTCATTGACCACTGCAATGTAATTCAGCCATCTCTCAGTCCAGCTGGGCAGCAAGCGCCTCGTTATCCCCAGGCTCCATGGCTGACTGCAGAGCTCTGCAATGGAACAGTGAGAGCAGCTGGGCCTTCAGCTGACCTGTACTTACTTCTCTCTGGGGCACACCAAGGTCAGCAGAGAAAAAAGAAACCTGAGAGCATTCCTCTAGCCAGTAAGGTAGCAGCATTTCAAACACAGTGAAATACATAGAGGACATGTGCTAAACATGAGATTTTGCTTACTATGCTTCAGCCTCCATTCTACGCCAGGACAGTGTGTCCCACAGAGCAGTGAGAGGTTTCCACATGTTTCATCATGCACAGATGCCTTTAGGATTCACTCTTTCCAAAAACTTAATGTGCCTTTCCTCTCTGCCAGAACTCTACCTCCATCCCAAGAGCAATTTCCGCTCTGTTTCCTGGAGAGAGGAATTCAGCACGATCCTGATGCATGCCATTAAACAGCCTTAGTCTCCTCCCACATACCCTGTGACCATAATGAGATCTTTTACTTTATTATGTTAATTTAAAGGAACTGTAACTTTTGTAAGAAACATCAGCCAAGAAATGTGTCCCTCAGCACCTTCTGGCTTGGTAGTGTCAGTGTCACACTAAAGAAAGCAATGGAGATTTGGAATTGCTCCTGATCTTGTTCACTCTGCAACTAAGTGACCAGTTGTGCTAGGACAGTGGGACTACAGGAGGTCAGGAGTGCGTGGGTGGCAGCAAGATAGGGAAGAAGTCTGCTTAGAGTTGCTTGGGCAGCACTGAAGCCAAATGTCTAGTTAGGAAATAAACACTGAGTCACATTTTTTTTAACTTTAAATTTTTAACCTCAGTTGAAAAAAATAAATAAATCTGCTACCTTACCAAGGTTTTCATCATCCAATTAAGCCTCTATTAGTATTTTAAAGACCCTTTTCTCTTCTCTATTTTGACTGATTTTCAAAAATCCCTTTAGCAAAAGGAAGAGAAGTCAGAAAAATGCCTAATTTATCATTCCAGCTCATAGAGTATTGCAATTCATTTTTCTGGCTAGTGTAAATAAAATTTATATTAGAAAGGTCCAGGGCAATACCCTTGAAAATACAATTGTTTTCTGCACCATCAGCAACCTATTATCCAGGTGAAATGAAAATTTCATACTTTGGAGCTTTTTATGTACTTGCTCAAATTACAGCTTTCATTTTCCTCAGACCCTCCATAGATATTTCAACAGAATAACCATGAAAAAAGTACCAAAATTAGAGAGACAAAGCTTAATTCTGAATAATCCAATTCCTAATCTAATGCTTTCCTATTACTATTTCTAGTTTTAATAAGACTATTTAGCCTACAAGAAAAATCCCTTTAATGATGGAATTTCGGTATAGTATTTTCGGAAGGTGTCTTCGCCTTTTTTTCCTCTTGATTCCCCAACACCACCCAGTTTTTTTTCATTCACACACAAGCACCCACCTGCTAATTGTGTGTGATCACTAAACACAGGAACATGTAGGCATGAGCGTCCCTAATCAGACATACACAGAAACAAAATCTCTATCCTTCAAGGACAGGGCAATTTCTGTCAGGCATTTTAGAGCCAAGGCAGGTCACTGAAGTTATTATTAGCACTAATTAGCACTCCCACAAGCTGTTGGACTCTTCACCTTCAGCCAAAGGGCACTCAATATGGTGCAGAATTTGCTAACATCTTTGGAAGGATCAGAGAACTCACTCCTCTTCAGAAACATGGGACTGCTTTATTGCATGTGAATAGGCCTTTGCTAAAATTATATCTGATCCATGTACCAAATGATCTACAGAAGCAGAGATATGATGAAACTGTTCCAAAACAAAGGAATTCTACAAATGTCTAAACAGACTCTTAGTCAGAAAAGGAAGACATCTGGTTTTACTTAATATAGTGGTGCTATATTTTACCTTTCTTAGTGCACAGGTTACGTACAATTCATACCCCACCTCAGTTACAGCGATGTTCTTTTAACTTAGTGTTTTATGTAGAACTTTGAAGGCAAGTCTGCATGAAAACTGAATTTTTGCCCTTGTGAGCAGCCTCCCTTGAGAATTAGAGAGATCTGAACTGAATCACTGAGCTCCAAATATAACACTGATCCTAATTGTGACAGTGGCTAAGAAGTGATGAAAGCCCAGCGAGCCATCACTTTTGTGTGTTAGGCACATTTCTAACAAAGTGTCATAACAGGAAAGCCTAGCAATAGGTCTCATTAGTCAAAAGCACTGCTACAGAGCAGTTGAAGGATTTATTTGAAAGAGGGGAGAAACAAATGTGTTAAAATCAGCTATTTTGGGTCTGTGAGATAACAGAGAGTATGACCTTTAGAGACAAATTTTCTACAAGGAGCAAGCAAAATTGTAGCAGGAGTCAAAAGAATAACATATCATCCAAAATAAACTAGCAAATATTTGTTATAGAACTTGCTATGTGGGAACCTAAAGGATTCACCTCCAACATCAAGTCACTATCCTCTAGGGCAAGAAGCTGGAAACAATTGGAAGCCTCAAAAAACAATACGCAAGATGTGTCTCCAACTACCATTCCTTTCAAAGTGAAAAGCAGAGAGTGAGAAACACAGAACAAACACTGCCTTTAAAATATCTGAGGCCCAGCTCAGTAGAGACAGCTCTTCATTAGCCAGACATGCAACCCACCAGCTGAAAGCTGACAGTGTCACCCAAATTGGGGGCTGATTGTGTCTGTCTGAGCTGTGTTCAAGTTTGTGTCTGTCACAGAGGCTGCGGCTTTCCCACCAGCTCCACTTGGCAATGCACTCTCCCACTGTACACATCTTCATACAACCAAATGTCAACTCAGGGAGCTGGGAATAAAGCCCTAGGATATGCATCAGTCCCTCCCACATGACATGACACATCAGCTTTGTGGCTGCAATGGTCAGCCAGCCCCTTTTGATTTTACACCATCCTTAAAGCAGCACTCAACATTTTAACGAACAACTCCACAACTCTGAAGCACCAGCAGCATCAGTGGTCACAATTTTAGCATGATCGGTATTATTACCTCTGCTTTAAATTAGACAGCAAAAAACCCCTGAGCCTCTAGGTACTATGAGAGTATTCAGTGTGAGGACTGGAATCCTTCTTTTTAGCCTCCTGGCTCCATTCTCAAACCATTTTCACTGTCACACTGAAGACAGCAATATATTTCCTCTAAATCTAGTATACTAATAGCATCAAAATTCTGGCCTGCACTTGCTGACTGATAGCACCATTATGAAGATGAATCAAGGTCACTGCTTTTTTATTTGTGTTATCCACTTTTTGAAAAGGAAGTGCCACAAACTGAGACATGACACTTGCTGACAATGGAGTCTCGGCCTTTTTTCATAATTCTCAACAATGCACATTTGTAGCATTTTCATTATTTAGACACTTGATTTCCTGACTCCAGGGCACAGCTAACAAGGTGTATTTCTGGGAATGCATAAATGACATGATCTATTTCTTTTAATATCATGCCAGCAGCTGAAGGGTGAAATAATTGCCTGGAAGTGCATTGAGTTGTTTCATTCTGCTAAACTAATTAGGATAATGGGAATTCTGGAAGTAGATCTCTGGACATCTGACTAGAATCAAGTCTTTTAAACACTATGACAGAAAGTAATGTCAAATGTATCAGGACCACTTTCAATCACAGAGACAAACCTCTCTACAGGAACAAGCATTACTAACTCATAATTAACTCTCAGAAAGGAAAAGAGAAAAAAATTTCTAGCTCATTGTGATGATTCTAACCCAGCTGGCTCATTGGTAAATCATTTAAAAGGTTACAAAATTAAGTAAATTTTGCCGAGCACTGATAGTATAACAGGATCCTGGGATGCCTTGCATATACATGCAGAGATTCTCTTCACCAAATAAACAGGAGCTGGATACATTTAAAGAATGTAAATTAAAGAACTAAAGAATGAGGGCAGTTCTTATTTTAGAAGACATTACATATGGTTTCCAGCTTGCTTCAACAAAAAATTATGCAAAATTAGAGAACTGAAAACAAAAATCTCTCTTTTTGTTGTTGTGACATGAAGGATTGTGATTCTGGTATCTCAGGACTAGAGGGCATGTGTACCACCCTGCTCACTGAAGAACTTTAAAATGAAAATAACCAAATGTACAATGCATATTTATAAGCAACTAAACTCAGCTAAGTTGTGTATGAGCATTGGTAAATGTTTTGCTCACAATTTCAGCTATTAAGGATTATTCACGTTAAATCACTTTCACTAAATTAAGGGAGCCACGTGTTGCTGTTGTATCTTTGAATGTTTTCCATACCTTTTAGCATATATCAGTTCAAGCATTTAAGGCATTAAATATATTTTAGAACAACAGCTGTTACCTCAGAGGAGGAATCTGACCCTGTAAGAATCTGCTTTGGCACACTTTGGTGTTTGCCTGACGTTTCCAGGCAGCCAGTACATCTCCTGGTCAACTGGGAGGGTCAGCATAGTAACAGCTACAGGAAAAACCAGGGGATTATGAAGTACATAGAAAATAAACAATTAAAGAATTTCAGACTTTGCTTTTCACACTTAATCTCTAATTTCAAGATATATAACCAGCTTGTCTTCTTTATCACCTATGCAAAATTGAGGAAAACGGTGCTGAAGTAGCCATGTTTAAAAGAATGCTTTTAAAATCTCTCTCCTATATCAGAAGAATATAATCTTAACTGCTCTTAGTGACATTTTCAGTCAGAAAAATTGGCTTTTCATCAGCGTTGACACACATTGTAATCTACTGTGCATCAGTTACATGTCATACACCACACAAAAGAAACTACACTGATCATTATCCACTCATCATGGAATAAGATGGTAAGCAGGATTCTAAAGGGCAGGACTTGTTTGCAGTTTCCACTTTTACTAAACCCAAATGTTCCAATTCCTTACTTTTCGAACCAAAAATGATGTTTCTTTCTGATACTTCCAGTTTCCCTATTAGGAGTTATACAAAAACAAAATGCTTGATAAATTACAACAATCTTTTCATAACAAGGTGTATTTCCACAGTCAGGAGAAAAGTGTTCAAGAGTAGCAGATACAATTGTACATAAAAGCCTACATTCATCACTCTTATATGACCACTCTGGTTTTCAGGATCTGCTCAAGCCCAGTGGTTTTTGGCAGTTTGCTCCATTCCATAAAAATCACCTGTAATCTAAACTTCAGTCCCTCCACCATTTCTATCAAGTTTGTTCCCAGGAAGGAAATAATCCCATCACAGGAAGGTGACAAAAAGATTTGTTCAAGAGATTTAAATCAAATTTAGGTGTTTTCTAAAATACAGGCATTCCCCACAATCTCCAGTCCTGAATAGTAAGTCAGAAAGCAGAAAGACAATTCTTAAACATATGAGTACATGAAGATTAAGCTCCTGAAAACAAGCTATGCTCTTGACATCCCAACCAGGTTCTTAAATGATGCAATTCCCTGAGAAGTTTCTTGCCTTGTGAAGTAGTCAGATAAAATATTCATGTTCTCAAATAGAACTACAAATAAAGAATAAGTAAAGGCAGGCTGTCAGTGCTGCTTGCAATACGGTAGAGAAATTTGAATGAAGGTAATAGAAAATGGCATGCCAACAAGGGAATTTGAAAGCAATGAAAGAGATTTATTTACTTCTTGTTTTTTACTTCTTTACTGGGTTTAAAACTAATTTTTATTAAATTTCTCACTTGAGACTGAAAATAAGTTCCCCAAATATGATAAGCAAGAAAAAGGCCCCAATATTCAATTAATAAAAGAACATTTTCTTTCTGTACTGGTGCACACTCAAATGCAGTATTGTGAGCAAATATGACAACAGAACAAAGAATTTCATATGTAATTCATGGTCTCCCTCAGCCTCCAAGATAGTATGAATTTAAATACTAAAAGAATATGGTGTATAAGAAAGACAGCAGAAGTGTATTTTATTAAATCTATGTTATCTTCTTTAAAATATTTTGTATTTGCTCCAACTCCTATTTCTTCTTCACTAGCAGCTATTAATCTTGCTATAGATAATAATCACATCATTCATCACATTTAGATCATGTCATTGCAAGATGTCCTGCAGTGTAATAAGCAGGTAACAGTGAGACATTTGGTGTTAAACACCAAAATGAGCCCATAGAGGTCTCTGTGGGAGAGGCATGATGGGGATCACTCTGGACTGGTTCTACTCTTATTCTGGGGATGAGGATCCACGGGAAGATGGAGCACATTAGCTGCACACAAAAAGCCCAGGCTTTGGTGCGGATTACGCTGTAAGGAGCCTGCTTTGTCTGCCCAGAACACTCCCCAGTACAAACCAAAGCATGGCGAGATCAGGCGGTTGCTTTGAAA
Source organism: Rhipidura dahli (assembly GCA_013399225.1). Classification (NCBI taxonomy): domain Eukaryota; kingdom Metazoa; phylum Chordata; class Aves; order Passeriformes; family Rhipiduridae; genus Rhipidura; species Rhipidura dahli. Next base: position 1,463,927 of record VXAC01000148.1, read on the forward strand.
GTGCACTCCAGGCGAGTTCACTCATCCTGGTGCTGAACAAAAGCCTTCCGTAGCTGCATGTCACTTGTGCTTTCAGTTAAGCAAAATATCTCAGTGCTCCTCTCATGGCACAGACAAACTGCTTGCCCAGGCACTTTCTCTTATCATCTAATTGGATTGAGAACATAAGAATAAGGCTTATCTTTCCAATTATGAGGAATTAGTAAATCACGGGTCTTAGAATGGAAATTGAAATAATACAATTAAATTCAGATAATAATTTCATTTCCAGATATATTTTCATTCAAAAGCAACTTTAAAAGGTCTCATTACTAAGATGAATGGCTAACAGCCAGGCCGAGCAGGACTTCTATTTTTAAAAACACGATACATCAAATCTACACAATTTTGTTCTTTTTTTCAATGTTGCTTAAAATATCTAAACAAATTTTACATTGTGTGAAACATAACAAGCAGCAAATAATTGGATACAATACTTTAAAATTACATAGCACTGTGAGATTTTGTGAGAAATTATCATTAACAGAAAAACCCTTTTTTTTCTGTAACAATAATTTGTACAGTTTGTTTCCTTATTCTTTCCTATGGGGTTATGCCTGGAAAAATTTTTATAAAATTTTTATCCTCCATCTCCTTGAAGGCAAAACTTTGTTTGAGGAAATGTAGCATTTTGTCAGAAGCAGAGCTCTCACAAAACTGAATGGTTTCACATTGACTCCATCTCTTTGCTACTCCTTGTGTTCACTGTGTTCCCACAGTGTCCCTCCACCAGGCACATCTCCCACTGCAGCTTGCATTGCAAAACCTTCCTGCTCTGAACCACAAACCAGCCAGCAGATTCCTGTGAGCCACCCCCACTGATGGATGCACTTTTCTTTCCAGGGAGGCTACTTATGACACTTCTGATTTAAAGAAAAACCACCACCACCAAAAGACAACAACAACAAAAAGGAGATGGGAGGAGATAAAAGTTGCACATTAATAATGAGATCACTTGATTGCTGCTGGCAGACAGCTCTGTGCCTGCTTTCTGCCACACAGGCTCTCTCCTATCATTGCCTTTCATTGTGAGGCTGAAAAATATCTGGTGCCAGAGAAAGAATGAGACAAATTCTCCACAGTGAGGATTTAGGCTCCTTTAAAATAACTTTGAAACATGGTCATATCCCTAAAAATCTATCTTTGATTTATTTTATAATTAGCTCAATTCTTCCCAAATCTATTTATAAATTCCTTCATCTTATGCACACTAAGTATCTTGCTAACAACATTTTATTTTTAGAAGATTCCTTTGCCTGACAATTTTGCAGACTCTACTCAACCAGTCTCCTGATAAATTCAAATTAAAAGCTTGATAATTAAATACAGAGAAGCATTTCATCCTGTCACATAATGCTTGGCTGTCTGAAACATCAGAAGCTGTTATAAAGAGACTGGTTTGCCTCCGTAGCAAAAAAAGAAAAAAAAAAAAAAAAGAAAAAAAAAGATACCAAGACTGTCTGAGTTCAAGAAGCATTTGGACAATGCTCTCAGGGGCACATGGATCCTTGGACTCAATGATCCTGATAGGTCCCTTCCAACTCAGCATATTCTGTGATTATATGAAGCTTGTCTGCTTTAATTAATCTGTTGCAAGATAGCTTTTAGAGGAAGGCCCAGCCACTTAGGCAAATTTTAGGCATCCTCCATAATGTTTGGTGTTTGAAGAGATATTTATTCTCTCATTTTGCAGTACCATTGACTCAGATTCCAGCTCTCTTTCTTCTTTGGCCAAGGTGTTGTTTTCCCCTCCACCACAGAGACTATGGGCCTCAGCTAACAGCTCCTATGCTGTGTGTCAAATTGCCCCGTGTACTAACGTTCTATGCACAAGTTTTAGAATTTGCAGTTAGAGTAAAAGAAAAACAGAACAATACAAGTAGAGAATCCTCCAAACAAACTCCTTATTTGTTGAGCAATAGTTTCATTAGAGATCCTGTAAGTCACTTAAAGCTTGTCTCTGCCTTCAGACTTCATATTTCTTTCTCCATAAGATAGTCTGCCTTTCTCCTCAGTACAGTCTGCGCAATCCTACTGAAAGTTAACTTTATATTCAAGCTGGCAAAAGGTCAGATATTGTGTCCTTTCTGAATACTGCTTTTATCTGACAGGTCTATGAGTCAGCAACTTCTTTCTTAAATACTCACTTCTAGTATTACATGCACCACCACTACAGCCTCGTGTTCAAACGAATGATGTTCAGAGAACATGCCCTGGGCACAATCTAGTCCCAAACTAATACAGCAGCAGCATGATTTAAACTCATAAAGGCTCTTATGCATATCTCAAAGCTACACCAACTTTTAAGTTCTGCCTCCAGACAGAGTTATCTTTCCAAGCTGCACAGAGCAAAGCACAGCACCAGTTAAGTCACAAGCTTTGCAGGAGTGGGAAGGAAGGAGGCGGCCCAGGACTGCTGCTGTAATGGAATCTATGTTTGCACACCTACACCACTTCCATTGTATATGCAAAGCGTGCCGGATTGTCCGGGCATGTTCCCTGCACGCTGGCCAAAGTCTCTGTTTGCTGACACATCCTGCAGAGCCAAGGACAGGATGAAGAAGGCTGACTCAACTGTAATCTGTTGCCTGGGAGGTTTAGGGTGCTTCAGTGCCAGGGAGCAGCTCTCTACCCTAGGCTAAAATGCTGCAGTAAACTTCATATGTTTTACTGCCAAACTACAACCACAACAGCTATCCGACTGAATGAATAAAGGAATTAGTAGAAGCTCCTGTGGGCTGTGGCTGCTGCTGTCCCACACCGAGCCCTGGGCCATCTCTGCTCTTTGGGATGATTTTGCACTGCAGACACACCATGGAACGAGCCTTGTGTCTAGAGGAATATATTGTCCAAACAGAACTATAGCAAGATTGTGACTCAAACAGATTTTAGGTTTTATTAACAACCTATTAGAGAAAAAGAACGAGGAATCTATGGAGACTTTTCATAATTTCCCCCATTCAACTTCCATTCCAGACCCAGCGAGGACTGATCTGGGGACTCTTCTTTGTTATAGTAGATAATAACATGCCTTTAAAAGATGATTAACCAACTATGGACCCACTTCCACCACGACTTCAGGATAGCAGAAATATAAAAGGGTGATCAGAAATCAGCTAAGAACTTCTGACCTCATACAAAAACTGTTTCTTTCAGCCTTATGTCAGGGACAAAAGAGATAAGTGAATGTGGACTAGAAATTCATTTTCTCATGGCATGTTTATAGTCCTTCTATTCTCCACTTCTCCTCTAAAAAGAAGGAATAATTTAATTCTATCACTATTTTAAAGGGAAATATTTAAATTATATGTCTTTTCTCTTCCACATGTATTTCAGGTATATATTTCAGATAAATAACATTTTATTATCTAAATTTGCCAAGAAAAGTTGAGCTCAGAGATCTCTATTCAGAATAAGCAAATTACTCTGCATATGTGAAGGAAACAGAGACCATTCTGCACATCACTGAATAGACTCTAAAAGATAAAGAACAATTAAAACTAAATTTAAAAGTTACAAATTTTTTACGAATTTATTATTGTTACTTCATTTCCACTCAATTCTAATTGGCACTGCAAACATACTGAAGCACGGTGAGAAATACTGCCCTTCCCTTGTGATCTCTCTTGTGATTTCTGGGATGCTTCCAGCACATTCTGAAGTTCAGTCTGATATACCAGGAAATACGCATAAATATATTTTGATGTGAAAATTACAGGTCAGTTAAGTGTGGCAGCCCAGCAAAGTTCAGCCGACAGGGGTGGCTGAGGATCTCCCAGGACAGTTTTATAAAATGAACCACTGTGACAGAGGTTGTACAAACAACTGCAGACCTTTTATGTTAACCAATCATTCTACTTGTCCTGAAGAGCTCTGTCCAGTTAGGGTGGCAGCTACAAAACGTGTCTGCAGTGGAGCCTGTCCCCAAAAATAAGCTTATACCTGTGTAACAGTATTAGGTTTGTTAACAAAAGCCAAAAAAATCCATACTTCCATTCCCAAAAAGCCCTTGTCCAGGATTAAGTAAATTGTAAAGCTGCTAATAAAAGAAGCAATAAAGCTGAAAGACTAAGAGCTATGCTTAGGACAAAATGAACATCCATTTTAAGGAATAATTCTCCCTGTATTTCAACAAATGTAACCCCAAAAGTGGCTACAATACAGGGCACCACAAAAATTAGAATAAGTGCTGCATAAAGTTAGAATTAATAATACTTAAAATATCAGCACTGTCATTACTTAGAAGCATAATTACAGCTCATTACCTTAAAGGTTAGGACAGAACCTGTGCAAAATAAAGGAAGCTCTTTCTTCTGTCAATGGAAGGTTTGGCTAATAGATTTGTCAGGTCCAGGTAGAAGAACACGTATTTCTCTTTTAAAAAATAACATGCTCTTTATGTGAATCTATAGCAGAAAATTATGGGAGTTATTAAATTCACTGTAGAGGGGTAATGGATGGTTCTACTTCAAAATGAACTGAGTGAAGTGTGACTGTTGCTGCTTGCAATGGCAGTTGTTTAGTCTAGGCAGCCTCCCATAAATCTGAACAAAACCCATGACAGTGCTGCAAAACAAAATTAATAAGAAAGGCAAAAAATAGCTTCACTTTCATTTCTAACAACCAAGCCAGCCCCCACAGAAAACATGTGATGTATCTCCAGCTGATAGATAAGGCCTGGGAAGCAATAACATGCACCAGGTATCAACACAACTCCATATGGATTATCTATTACCAGACATACACTTAAAAAAAAAAAATCACAGGAAAACCCAACCAAAAAGAACCCCCCACAAGCCCAAACCAAGCTCACAAACAGCAAAGTCTGAAATGTCAATTTAATCAATGAATGCATTCACAACAATGTACCACCAGCAATTTCAGACATGATGCCTGGAAAGTGCAGAACAGAGGGAGTTATCCATTGCTGACAATGACAGTAGCCAAAGAGTGCCGCACATTGAATTTGTTTATAAATTCTCACTTTCTCTGCATTGTCCAGATTCCACCAGGAACACTCAAAACAGGCAGGACAACAATGATAGCACTGAACTAAAATTGGGATGGAGTGTTTGTGTGTGGGGGGGGTGTTTTAGGTTTTTTTTCTTTAAAGTTCTCTTTGACTTTATTTTCATCAATTAGCTCAGTATAAACTGGGGGTTCCTTTCTATAATCAAATTATCATAACCCATCTTCTGCCACTTTCCACTAGCTTGTCACACTCTCAATGGTTGATTGAAGTTATTTATTTTTCTTTCTTTAGGTTAAGGTAAAGTCACTTTCATTACTAAGGCTCTACAGAATAAATAATTAGAGAAATAACTAATTTAGTACGTCCCCAACAGTTTGGCAGAAATACAGTAGCATTTTCATTCACAGGAAAATAAACATAATTTCTCAATTGCTATTGAGAAATAATTACATGAAATTCATAGAAAATCAATAATTCTATAAATCTAATTCAAATATTCTATCAATTTGTTTACCATAACTATAGCTATCAGAAACTCTATTAGGACAAAGTTGGGGTGTTTTTAATTTCCAAACCAGAGGCAAGTTATTACTTGGGAAAAAAGAGAAGACAGCAGTAACCTTCCCAAGCTAGGTCTCACGTCTGCTGTGTCACACAGCCAAATTCACATGCTCATTCAGTACAAAAAGACTCACTAACCAAGATTTCCCCCAGTATCTTCTAAATCTATTGCCCAGTAGTTTCATTCTAGTAATATATATTTCTGTGATGAATTAGGTCCAAATATATCCTTTTTTTTTCCTGCCAGAAATACTTTTTTTTTTTTTTTCATTTTACATTTTATTGATCTTGATCAACAGATTTTCTTAAATTAAACATACTATGTTAGGTTTTAAAGAGAACAAAACAACACCCATAACTGCCTGGCTAAAAATTATCCTGTGTTCATTTCTTCTCTCATTACAGAATAGAAAGAAAATAGTTACAGTTACTACAACTGAGATGCATGATGTGCACCTTAGAGAGGAAAATCTCAGTAGCACAGACAGGAATCTGACATGCTGTGCCAGGAAATGTGGATGCACAGACCTTTGCCTCTCTGTTATCATTAATTCCCATATTGTCCCAGATATCAGTATGGATGCACTTGGTATCTGTTCCTCTCCTTGAGGCCATATGAAGAGCAAAAGAACAGTGAATGAGTGACACTGAATATTTCTGCTATTATTATTCCCTGTCAGTAAAGGGCACAAAGCAGTTGTTGCACATTTCCTTAACTAAAAATTGTGTGTCCAACTGTCCATGCTGGTTTCATTACACTAATGAGCCTTTGACAAGCCCAAGAAAACCATTGTTGGAATACACTGGGCTTTTCCTACAGGTTTTTCACTGTGGCACATGCCCCCTTGTCACAGTGCTGTGGGGTTCATTCAGCAAGATTCATTGCTTTGCCACCAGCTGCGAGGAAATTTGGGGCTCTTTAGTATGCCTTTGATGCTCAACTTATGTCCTATTTTTTACCAGAAATGTCATTCTTCAGCCAAGATGCAGACATGAACGAGAACAAACTTGGCTGGAGCTGACTCTGCAGTGGACAAAGGCAGTGCTGGCAGCTGGCACTGAACCATTCACATTATTCCAGCCTAAAAAGCAGTATCCACTCTGAGATCACGTCTTTTACCATGTAGACTTTTACTGACCAAGTTAGCAGAGGTGATGATGAATTTGGTTTGGTTTGGTTTTTCAGGGTCAGGTCATGAGGACATTCATGAGGAGAGTCTCCAGCTACAGAAAACTTGCTCTGATGACAGGATGAATGTCCCTTGTGCAGCATTACACATAGCTTCTTTTTTTGGGAAAACACACGTCACTGTGCTATGTTTGGTTGCTCTGCTATATGACAGGGAAGATCTGAATTGCCTGTCTGGGCACGTGGATTTGCTCAGTCGATACAAAACAGCACAATGCAATAACAGGCTATATTTTCTAAAGCAAATATTAAACACAATGTGTTTTTTAAAAATTAGGATCTGACATGAATGTTTACTGGATATTATCACAGCTTTGAAGGGATGGACCAGAGGGAAAAGGAAATTATGCAATGAACTGGAGAGAGGAGACATGGAAAACAAAATGTTCTGGCAGTGCATAATACGTTATCAGCTTCTGTGATTTAGCCACATAAACTATGACTATTAAAGCTTTGTTTTTATGTAAAAACTTAGCTCTGAGAATTCTAGGTTGAACTCAAATGTAGTGCCAAATAACAAGGCTGATAAATTCACCTACTCGGTGTTCCAGGCATGACATGCAGAGGCAAATAATTCTGTTTATCTGTGTAACCTTCTGACTGTACTCCCAGGCTGGTCACTAGAGATGAACTAAATGATGGCTTAGAGCTGAAAGGAAGCCTTGGGATAATTATAGAGCTTTCTGTTGTTTAATAGAAGTGAACAATTAGAAATTATTTCTGGCCACAGAAATTTGACAAATTGATACTACTGCTTGCTAGAAAATGACGAAGTGCATGGGTTCTGTCTATTTATAGCTAATAGCTAATTTCTGTATATTTATACTACAGTGAAAAGATTATAATGTCCACAGTAGAACTGAGCATTACACACAAGCCAACATACCTGATCTCCATTTTGAAAGTGTAAGGAATGAAGAATAAATATCACTAAGGCAGTTTTCCAGAAGTTAGCGAATGATTGCATGCATGCGTCTCAGGCCATGAACAAACATCCTTGTTCAGTCAAGGATCACTGCCTCTGGTACTCCACCCACTTTTATCATTTCCTGACAGCTACCACTTTTATCCAATTCCTGTAGTAGATCAGTTCACATAAACATGCACGAATTTCTTCCAAGCAATATAAATTAGACCAGCAGAAGCAGTTAAAACTGCTGGTGATGTGAGGTAACCTACCCGATTTTCCTTGCAGCAAATGGGCAACATTGGAGCACTGGCAACAGAACAGTAAGGGTGGTAATTTCTGACAGGTGGGAGGTGGCAAAAAGCTGGAGGTGGTAACCTCTTTGCTGGTACAGATGGATGCAGAAAGGATGCCAGTCCACTGCTGTAATACAATTTGAATACACTCTAAAACACATTTAGATTCTTATATACAAAGGAACATCCAACATCCAACTACTTTTGTTTCTCTTGTTAAAAAAGTTTTTTTTAAAAGGGAAAAAAAAGGTGTTTTTAAACAGCAAAGTGAATTTAAAAGAAAGAAGCCTTCTGGAAGAACCTTTAACTACTGTTTTACACAAGATTCCCTCCCATTTTGTGTCTTCAATTCTTTGCATATGAATAGCAGTTCCACTTTCTTTGCCCTACAAAATATGACAGATTCTCAATAAAACATGCCAACCAAAGTCAGAAACATGAGCTATGGTGTTATGTGCACCACCTATGCACAATATGCTAAAGCAGCTTTTGACAAACTTGAGTAGTTAAGAGAACAATGGAGAAAGGTAATCTTCATAGTTGTGCACCCAGGTTTCCAGGCTCCCAGTTATTGCTGGATCCCCCCATTCCCAGAGAACCAGAGTTACAATGCTTTGATCTGCTGTGGCACCCAGCTGTCACTGCACCCTGTGGAGTGTCCCTGCCCAGAGAATTACAGGAAAAAGCCCACACGTTCAGCCTTGTCCCTTTCCACTGTGGGCCTAATGCAGCTACTTGACACCTTTATGTGTCACACTCATACTTCACACAGAAGGGCTGGAAAAATCTGCCATTCTGACATTGTCCTGGTGCTTTTTGTACGTTTGCCATGTTCAGCACGGGCAGCTGTTCACCAAGCAGCAAAACTGGCTATCTGGCTGTTCAGCTGAGCCACTACTTGCTCTTCTGGGCTTGTGCATGTGAGGTGGCCATTTCTGGACTGATAACAAACTTCTCCTTTCCCCCATGCTGCATTCACAAGGCTTTTTGGCTGTGCTGTGCTCTCAAGCACAACAGAGAAATGTCTCATTAGGTTTTCTCAACTACTTCCATGAAGTTTCACATTGTTGCCCAAATACAATTTGTCTGTAACTATTTGGAGAATTTTTAGCTTCTGAGGCTACATACACTGTGCTAGGCAAATGAATACAGGGATTACAAAATCAGCTTTCCAGGTACTTTCAAATATACCTTTTCTTATGCTAATAGAAAAATAAGAAAAGGTTTAAGTGGGCTGTGTTATTTTTCACAGAACAATCTTGAGTAAATTAAAATGTAATTTTTTTTACAATCACTGCTTTTGGGTGACAAACCTTTTGCTTAAGTCTTTAGATGCACCCTGCTTCCATTTGATTTTCACATTTGGAGGTTTTGGAAGAATTTGCCTGATCAGTTCTGTGATCTCTTTTCTCATTCTTTATGCTGACTTATGCAGTTTCTGCAGGAGTCTTTTTAGCTTGCTAAGCCAACAGCAAACTAACCCAGTAGAAAGAAAAATTCATTTTCACATGTTGGCTGAGTGAACTGAATCAAATGAGTGCAAAAATCATGGCTAAACTGCTCAGGTATAGGGAACTGGGTCCTCTGAATTTTCCGTTACCACCTCCATGGACGTACAACTCCTGGCACCAGGCCTTGGCCCTGCCTTGGGAGCTGGGGTTCCTGCCTCACCAGCAAAATCTTCCTGAGTCTAATGTACCTCCAGAGCAAAGTCTGACAGGGCACAGCCTGGAAAGGCTTGGTGTCACAACACCCTACAAGACACAGCACAGCATCCCTGCACAGCAAACCTCAGCAGGGATCCCCATCCCCTGGAGAGCTTCAGTGCCCACAGTACCCAGCACCTTGAGGAACAATAGTGTCTCACTCTGAATGCCTCCACTCTCAGTCATGGACTCCCACTGGAGTTTGGCACATCCAGTCTTGCATCTTTTTTACAATTAGCTCCAATATGCCAGCTAGAACACATACGATGATCTTAAAGATGTAAGATTATAAACTTAAAGAGTTGAGAATATAAACTTGATTGAGAGGGACACATACCTAAAGACCCCAGAAGTGAAGCTTAAGGACATAAAAAGGACACAAGCCAAACTCATAAAACATTCTGCTAAATCAATTTGATTCTCAGGGGAACAGAAACCTGATCCTGTAATCTTGGATGGTTGGTGGCATTTGCCGCAATGGGCCTCCTATCCTGAACAGGCTTCTACAAACAACTACAATGCAAATAACTCCAAGTTATTAGATTTAGGGAAATTACTCTGCTGTACTAATGTGTACATTACATGGATTATTTATATGAGTCCAGAAAGTCTTGTTAAATGAATATCTTAAAACACAAGTAGAATATTGATAAACTCAATCTAAAAAGTAGCATTTGGGAAGAAGACAGCATAAACACATCCATTTCTTTTTCACAGTGCACACAATATTTTAAATTAATCTCTTCAAAGGGAAATTTCCAGGCTTTCTGTTACCTTTGCTGCTGTGAGATCAACTCTGAACATCTTCCCTTACAGCATCTGGCAACTGTATTCTTGACTTTGCTTGTGTTTTCCAGACTGTCAGATTTAATATATCCATTTTTAAATAATTCCATCCTCACCCTTAAGTTTATGGAGAATTTTTCTGTTTTAATTCCAGCAAATATCACAATCAAAATCCCTACATTTCTACTCCTGGAAGATGAGACCTCACTTAGCAAAATGGACACTCCTTTTGAAAAGGTTAATACTTCAAACTTAAAACCACCACAAGCTTATTGTAAAATTGAATATTGTCCATACTTGTTGTTTTCCCACTAAAGCAGATCCATTTGGCTTTGCAAAGCAAACATGGCCTCAGCACACTTTCATGATGCTGCCCTGTTGGATTCTGTTGAACAGCTCCTGATGACAGAACACAAGGCTGCTTCATTAAACATCCACCAGGAAATCTAATGTGTGAAAAATTTCAACGACTCATTCATAGCTCAGTTAGTTTATGATAAATTTCTCATCAACAAGACATCACAAACAGAGATCAAAGAAACTCCAGAGAATGATTTCTCTTCTGATATTCATAAACTTGTGAAGCTGGAATGTCTAAAGAGAATGAGGAAAGGCAGGTGATGAAATAAGAAAGTTTCTATTTCCAACTATGGAAACTAGTTATACAATAAAACCCCATCCCAGGTAGGAAAATAATGCAAATGGGGGGAGAAAGTGTATTTTTTTACATTTTTTCTTACAATAGTAAGTTTTTTTACTATAGTAAGTAGGTTTTTTTCTTACTATAGTACTTAGCATCAGGAACATGTTATTCACAGAAAGAGTTTGACTGACTAGGAGACTGACATTTTTTGTTCACAGACCAAAATCACCATGAATAGAAGGATCCCTGCATTGTTCTACCCCTGCAGAGCCTTTTGTCTGTCCCTGGCTTTCAGTTCACTCTGCTGTCCACTCCTGCTTAGTGCCAATTATTGGGAGACACCTTTTGGACCTGGAATTCCCAATTTCCAAATAATACTTGCAGATCATACATTTATTTTACCAATTGCTTTGCAATAGGTTTAGCACAATAGGTTTAGTTGTGTGCTTTCAGGTGTCCTAGAAATCAAATATATAACAATCATACAGTTGTTTACTTTGGAACACAGTGATTTTGTTCATCAATTTCTTTGTGTTCAAAATACAGAAAGCAATCTTAAGCACTTAAATCTTCCCAGTTTGGTTCATATCAATCTACACCTGCTAAAACATCCCATATAAATAAAAAATAATTCAACTGAAAATTAGTATTAAAATTTCCTTCACTGTGACATACTGTTGCAAAATTCAAATACCTAGGGCTACAGGAACTGAAATAACAGATCTAACTAGAGACACCCTAAAAATCTGGTCAGAGAGATATCAATACTGGATCATGGATCTAGGAAAAAAAATTCTCTCAAAAATTAGTGGTTGACTTATGCCTTGAAGCATTTTGAAGGTTATCCAACCTACTGCAGCTGTTCGGTTCTCATGTCCTTCATCTGCATTAAGAACCATGCTCTGGGCCTGGAAAAAATGCTCAGCAATGCACGGATGCACAGCAAAGATTTAAAAATTGGATATTTTATGTATATGGTCTTTGAGTATTAAACACTTGAATCTTCTAAGACAAATACCCAAAGTAATGTTTCATTCACATTAAATGCTGTAATAATGAGGGGAATGTCATATGCTTTATCAAGCGCATGCAAGCATCGTAGCATTTATAAATAGTATTTAACAACTGTGTATGTATTTTTTATAAATATACACATTTCTCTGCATGTATGCACTTTACGCAACAATATGTAAGATAATTATATAAATTACATAGCTATAATGGACAATTATGAACCGAATTATACTCTAACATATCATTATACTATTTCATAACACTACTTTGCTGCCCTCTAATATGTATTTACTGCTACTGGTTTCCAGAGTTTTGGTCTTTGGAACACCTTAAAAACCTACAAATTTTGAAGTTACCAGGAAACAAAACAAGTATTTTTTTCCTCTCCTCATCTCAAATTAGGAATTCTGCACCCAAACCTCAAATACTGCCAGAGGTCCAGAAACCGAATTCTCCCTGTCACTGCAGTAACAGGTTAAAATTGCAGCACTGCGTGCCCTTGCAGTGCTGCCAAAAGGCAGCTTTATTTCACTTGAAACTGAGATTTAAGGCTTTGCGTGAGGCACAAATCACATGGCTAGCCATCTAACTCACTGGACCTTAGCATCATGACTTTTAAAAAGCAGCTTTTATCATTTTATACGTATTTTCCCTATGACTGGAATCACGGTGCGCAAAGGTGTGTGGCACTAAGGTAAGAGGTATAAAACTCCTATTAAAAGTTTTCTATGCTGTTAACACTTTTAGTAACACTTTGCACTGTACTATGCAGATAGTATGAAGTATTCCACAGAATAGTATCTTCTGTCATAGTTTTCACAGGACTCCTGGGAAGGACTGCAGAGCTGAGCAACAACTTTGCCAATTCTAAAAATGGCTCACCCTGAACATGTACAAATCTCTGTAGGACCCTCCTGCATGGCCCCTTTTACTAAAAGAGAGGGTTGTGCTAGAATACTAAACAAATGTGCTTGAGAAAATTTTTTGTGAACTATGGCTCAACTGATGGCAGTCATTAAGTCACTGAGCCCTAGGCTCAGTTCATTTATACATGGAAAATGGCAACAAGAATTGCAGGCCAGCATTAATAAAGTTCTAAAGACTAGTTCTATATGCAGAATCTACTTAAAATACATCCCCAGTAAATTCTTATTCCTCTTAAAGAGTTTAATTTTAAAACAAATTCATCCAGTATTTGATTAAAAGTCTAATTTCTAGACAGAATTGCATGGAAATAACTTTTGTAAACAGTGTGCACTGCAGAGGTTTTAGAAGAAATACCTACAGACATCTATTGTAAAAGGTCAGTTTGGAGAAATTCAGGATACACTTAAAATGATCAAAGCCTTTTAATACTGCAACAGTGAAACCATCAAACTCTTGCTTAGATGAACACGCCTAGTGATTGTCAAAGCAAAAAGCTCTTATTTGCTGCAAAACCAGGATTTCCCCTCTGTTACTTTGGCTTGATTAAGGCTTTCAGACAAAAACAATAAAACAAAACAATTCTATTATTTAAAAAAATAGTAACTAAAAAAATCAAAGGACACAATGGAAAAAACAGGAATATATTGGAGAGGCAAGACAAAAGGAGACAAGAAGAAAGGGAGGAGAGGGTGATTAAAGCAAAATACAGCTTCCCAGAACATATCCCCTAAAATTATCCCTATATTTCATCTAAGACATAGGTTTCTTGGAAGTAGAAAAATTTTATTTTTTAATTACTTGAAATTAACAACTACTTCCAGATAATTAATAATTCTGAACAGCAAATACTGACACTGATAATTTGGATGTGAAAAGGAATCAAAAGTTTTCAATAGATACATTTTCCAAAAGCTGTTATTTTTCACAAGTTGTTCCTGTTTTAGGAATTTGCCAAAACCTAAGTCAAAAGTAATGCCAGATAGAGCTCCACATCAAATGTAAGAGAGGCTGTAGTGATGAAACCCAGGCCCTTCCAGTTCCACCCCCAGGAGTGGTTGCCAAAAGAAGGTGCACACTCTGCAGGCAAAGTTTATACACACAGCACTTCCCCCAAGTCAACAGCCATTTCCAGCTCCCAGATCTCTGACTAAGCAGAGCTGGTCATGTGCTCAGCAATCATCTGATTTCTCTTAGACACTTCCAGTTTCCAATTAGCCTTATATAAATGCTTCATTCCCACATCACACCCAGCGAGGAATTCCACAGGTTAACTGCATGTCTCAAGGAGAACCATTTCATCATCCAGGATTTTGGTTAAAACAATTCAGATTAGGTCAGATTAAAGCACTGAGGCACTAATTTAAATTCAGCATTTCTGCATTATAAAAATGAGCAAAGTCTCATATTTAGAAGGATTTGGCTTTAGAGGAGACACTTAAGAGGACAGTGTGTCTGTTACCCCACAAACAATGTGAGTTGTGTGACTGGTGCCTCCTCCTGCACACTTTTCAAGTGAGGACAGAGATTTGGATGCACTGTCCTGCGGGGCAGCAGCTGAGCTCTCAAGGGGTACTGCTGGTTTCATCGTGCACTGGTTTCCCTGCTCCTTACAACAATAATCTCACAAGTTTATTGTATTTAAACTCATGTTTTTAGCAGAGATTTAAATTGTATTTACAAATTATGTCACAATGAAGGATAGAAAAGAGGAAAATTTATTGACCTAATTTAATCAGACAATAAAATAGATAGCAAGTTTTGAGAATCAGCATTCTTCTATGAAGTTTTCACCTGGTATAAAAAGACAAAAGCACAGTAAACAGTTTGGAGAGTGGGTGTCATTTCTTTGCATTCTGTTCTAAGCTTCACTTCAATACTTGATTCTAAATAAAGAACATGTGACAAATAAGTTTTGAAATTTCACTTAGGAAGAAGGGTTTTACATGGAAGAGAAGAGTGAAAATAAAGAGTGAAATAGTATGGCACAGGAATCTAAAAGATGCAGTTCTTTAGAGAATTTTGAAACAAGCCAGTGTTCAAAATCAATGACAGAAAAACAAATTCAGGAAGAAGAGGAAAAATAACTATATTCTAATGCTCTAATACATATAAATAATAAATAGGTAAATCAGAGGAAAGCAAAAGGATAACCTACAATTTTTTCTCTTAAAGGACATGTTACACTGCATTTTATTTCTCCCTCTTTTGAAGGCATTAAATAGAAATTTATTACTTGAATCATAAGTGACTTGAGATATGTCTCTGAATAGTTGAGACACCCAACAGCAAGTGGTAAGCAAAACATGGTATTTGATCTGTTTTGCCATCTGTTTCAAGGTTTTCTAGCAAGACTTTTGTTTGATGTTCTCATTTTATTCTCCAGACCCCCAAATACTGCCACTTAAGGCACCGCGAGGAACTGAAACAGTTCCTGTCTCCATCACCTGACCAAACGCACTCAGGAGAGGCAATTCAAATAAGTAGCAGCACAAGCTACATAAGTAGAGAATTCAGAATTAACTGACAAGGGTCTTTTATCAAATTCTTTAATATAAGCAGCTTCTGAAAGTAGGTTGCACTCCTTTATGTCTTAGATCAGCAAGCAAACAAATTGTACTAAACAATGACCTGTACTGAATGCTCTGAATATATTTTACAATTCTTGTATATGCTATAAATGCAATACTGGACATTTTTTCAAATGAAAAGCATTCTAATTTTTAAAAGAGAAGGAGAAATATCATCTAGGTCTAAACTCCTTATTAACATTTTTACAACATTTTAAAAATCATGATTCTGCTATTAGTGAACAAAACATCAAATTCTCTTTCTCCACTTCCATGCACCCAGAAATTAATTTTGAATAGATGTAACCAGAAATTGATAGGGGTATGGATCTCTGCTGACAAGGTAGCTGATAATCATATCTACAAACAAATTTCCACATTCCTCACCCCTTCTGCAAATAGCCCAGGTAAATAACGAGCACAGACCTGGGAGATCCAGGCAGAGCAGAACAGAACAACCCTTCCTTTGTTTAATAGGGGGATGAGTTTTTACAGATTTTATCAGACTGCTGTGCTTCAAAACATGAGAGAAGTGCCTGATAATGAGTTTGTGAAAGACCAGCAGTATTTAGACACCATAGAGATTTGCCAGTGTTAATCATGTTTCAACAACGAATTCAAAATTTGGCTTTTGGTAGACATTGGATGGGTCTGATTTCCAAAGACAACAAGAGGGTATCCTCTGCACTTAAATGGTGAAGAGTCACAGACAGAATCATCCCTGATAAGCACAGAGCTGATTTTCGACCAAGTATCAAGTATCCAAGTATCAAGATACCAAGCATCTCACACACCTTCCACTGACAGTGCCATTGCCTCACTAACAAAACCTCTCAACCAGCTCCAGTGAATTTTGGATTGGCCTCTTTCCAAACACATCCTTCTACAGCTTCAAGACTCACTGCTAGTAGCACTGTCTGGATGGTTTGAATGCCAGGACACACAGAGGGAAGACAGTCAGTATGAAAGGTTCAATTTTATGTGCTCTCCTCTTGGATTTCCCAACAGAGGGTTAAAGTATGTTATCAGAGGCCTAACAACACTTAGGTAATCATCTCTACTCTCCCTCTGTGCCTGTTTGGGTACAAACTACACTCATGGTGAGTTTAACTTACCTTTGGTATGCCTGCAGGCACATAGGACAAAAGAAACAAGAAATGACAGCTCAGAAAACTATATTTTTCAGATAGAGAATCTAATTATTCATCCAATACCTATGCATATCTAATCTCATAATTCATTTAAACTTGAAGAGAAAGGGAAGCTATTTTCAAAAGGTCTTTTTCTAAACAGACCTGCTAATGTTTAATCCAATTGTCATAGCTTTTTCTTGGTTTTTTTGCATTCATTCTTTGCTAAGTGATACCTACTTTTGATTTGGCAAAGTGAGCAAGTTAAGGAGAGTGAAAATACAAAGGAGTTACATGAGGATATGAAAAAATTTAAGCACAGCAGCTTGGTTATCACTGCCTTATCTGGCCTGGGACTCTGGAGCAACCAAAAAGGCTTAGGATCCCCTCTCCCATACCCCTGCCCCATCCCCTCCCCGGCCAAAAAACAAAGGCATGTTTTAGAGTTCTCCCCTAAGAACTACATGAGATGGAATTATCAACCATTAGTCTGTGACATCCAAAAACTTTGAAGTGACAGGAACAATAAAAATCAACTAAAAAGAAAAGCTGTACAAGAAATATTTGTTAAATTAAGAGACTTGAACACTGCCAAGACATTAGCTCTTTTTACAAGTGATAAAAACGATTCTTGCCATTGGAAATGAGGGGATCTGTGATATATTCCAATTCCCATGGCACAAACAAAAATCATTAACACATTGGTCTTTGCTCAATTTCACAACAGAATTCTCTGCTTGAGGGGAATAGTTGTGTCACTTGTTTCTGAAATGTGTTGGATGCTGGTGACACTAAAATATGATCACAGTACATAAGTTCTCTTTTGGAAATATTTCCATGTAAGTAGGAAAAGCCACCCAAAAGATGCAGGAGGTTTTTTATGGCTCAAACAAATCCACTCATGGACATGGAGGGAGGCTGCTGCTGGGGTCACAAGGCAGGCAAGACCTGGAAATAGTGGCTGTGTTCACAGGCTGACATGTGTGATTTTTCTATCACACATGTCACACAGCAGCCCAAGTTTCAACTCCTGTTCAGATTTGCTTAAATAATTTTTCAGTTGCCTAAGGATTAGGTGAGTGCCACTGAAATATCCTCTTCATCCCAATTTCCATGACAGGAAGAAGGATACTGAACATTATTTTTCTTAAGCTACTTTCCTTACTTGGAAATGCCAATTTTACTCAAAATTTTTATGCTATACTGTAAGATGAATTTAAAGTGTATGACTTGGCAAACAATACAATTTTTCTCTTTACATTAGATAGTTCTACCATACTTCATTCATATCATCCTCATTACTGCCACACGTTTAGGTAATTTTTGTGCTAAGAAGCAGATATTTTGTAGCTGTATTGTTATACCTAATCAGACACAATAAAGAAATATATTTAGATTGTGGATCTCTTCTGCAGAAAAGCATAGGATATTTACGGTTTCAAATCCTGGACAGCACCTAGACCTTTGTTGGCTTTCCACTAGAATTTTCATTAACAAGTTTAAAGCATTATTATCACATCTGGAAATTTCAGAAGGGACTCCAAAATTCTATAATTAGGAACACCTTCTTATCTTTTGGCATGATTTAATCCAAGTCAGTCTTCTAGACTAACCTGCATATTTAGTTCAACTGGGAATCTCTCTTCATTTTACTTTTCAGCAAGAAAATAATTATCTCAGGTCAAATCTAAAAGTGCCATGGTTTGTCTGCCCAAAACTAATTCAAAAACAATTCATAAGAAACAGATATGTTGCAGTGAAGTGGTATTTACAAACCCAGCCTTCAGTCTTTACTGCACCTCACAGAAACATCATTAATACAAAGTAAAGGGCTGAACCTCCTTTGGGGTGTCAAGAATTCACAATAACTTTTCTTGCCCGTGATTACTGCACTGACCTGTGGGAAGGTAATTTATGGAAGCACATGGATCAGTGTGGCCATGCTGCATTGCCTTTGCTGAAAGAATTCATGTTAGAGTAGGATGTTCTGAGAAAAAGGATATTTAGTTGGCAACCTGCTCACCTGGTATTTTTCCAAAGCAAAACTCTTTGGAGGCTCAGAAAGATCTCTGCATGCTTAACTGTAATTACCATGAAAAAAATCTTTAGCAGACTGACCTATGAAACTTCCCAGTTCCCTGCAGCCATGTCACTGAGTCACTGGTATGACATTTTCAGCAAGAGTCTGTTGTGGTAGCCAGGCTCTTCAGACACTATTTCCTTTTCCATGTCACTACACAGATTCACAGACTGAAGCAGTGGTCAAATAATGCAACAGATCTTACAGGAACTTTTAACTTCTGACAGCCAAGAAGTTGTTCAAGCAGTACTTTTAATCCCCTGTACCAGATTTACCAGCAAACCAATGCTCAACTATTAAAGCCCTGCAGCACTTTCCAGGCAGTGTCTAAAGAAAACAGCTCTTTATCAGACTTGTTTTCTGTAGTATGTACAAACAGTACAGAGTGACAAAGCGCCTTTGCAGTGCACAAACACTGAGAGAGCAAAAAGAAAATGAAAACAAGGCATTAAACAAAGAAAGGATGTGTACAATGGAACAGGCACAAGTTACTTCTTTTTTCTTGTTTTTCTTTTTGTGCTAAAAATAGAACACAATGCTTATTTTTGTGTAGAGACTACTCACCAAAGGCTGAATAAACCGGACATTGAGAATATCAACATCATTAAAGCTCTTTCTAATTTTCAGTTCTTTATGTAGAATCACCCTTTCCTGATATTACTTACTTCAGAAACAAAGTCCTCTTCAAGAGAAAAAAAAAATCCAACTGAAATTCTCTTAAGTGGACACTGTAAGAGAGAAATGATCAGACTTAGTCCTATGAGAGTTAAAAGTGGCCTGAAAGGAAAATGTGCAACACTGAAGCTACGAATTTTATCAACCAAATATTCTGTAACTTTGAAGCTTTTTAAATTCCAACTCTTGTATAAGGCCAAACAAATTTCTTCACTAATGTTTCTCAGCTATGAAATAACATTGCCTGAAGTTACTTTGAATGAACAATAATTAGCAACAAATAGAAAACAGTGCACATCCAGTGCAGGTCAGTTTAGGAATTTTCTTGCCAGAATTGCCATGCACATAAACAAACTAAATATGGTGTTTAATCATGTCTTATCATTAAACTGAAACTAAACCTTGAATAATGTTTGTAACAAGACTGATGTGGCAAAAACACAGTCTGACCTAAATCCAGCATACTTCCACATTAGGGTTCTTTGTATTGTGCACCACAAGATGCTACTACTGCAAATATTTAAACATGGGTTTCACGTCACATAATATGTTTGCAGGATAAAGACTCCCTTGTAAATGTATCACAAGTTCTTCCTTGTAAACTACCCAAATCTCATTAGGACAACAATATCACAAAACCCCAGGACGGATTTACGGATTTGCAGATACAATACAGAAATGAATAGTCAATGATTTTAGGTATTTTCTAAAAACATCTATAGACATAAGAGTTGTGATGTAAAAAAAAAAAAAAAAGAAAAAACATGTTGACTTAGAGGACAAAATACAATCTTTCTGATATTAATGTTTTATTAAGGAACTTTTATGCAAGAAAAATAAGAATTAAAATCTAACTAATTTCAGATCTGTTCCAACACAGATAATTTTAACTCCTCATTGAATAAAATATTTGATTTTCACCTCCAATATTTCATTACTTGCTGTGGTGCTAGTGAGCAGCTGTTGCAGATGGAATTGGTGGCACCTGAACCACCAATTTAATCTGAAATTACACTACCAGTTTCATGTCTCTGATATATTCACTGCCAGATATTTACAGACTTCTTGAAAAGTGCCCACAATATCCCCACATCTTTCTCAGAGAGGCACCTGGCAACAAGAGCTATGCACACTATTTGGATGTGGTTAACAACTGCCTTCACTTACAACTGACATCCTCTCTTCCCACCAAAACCATCTACCCTAATGCATCTTGGAAGTATATTTTCCTTTCTCACAGTAAAATGGTAGCAGTGACTCATGGTCAGTTTTGTTATTGATTACTTCAGTCAAGTTTTTTATCTTTGTGTCACTTCCAATTTATGAGCCCCATTTATAGAGAAATTCCTATCAACTGTATGACCTTGCACTTCATAGTAGGAGATTTCTAGCTGTTTCTCTTGCTGTATTTTCAAGGAGTCATCTAGCTCTTAATGTTTAATGGTTTGGTCTTCTCAGTATCAGCAAAGGCCTCCTATGTTTTGTCAGTCTTGTACCTCTCCTGCTGCTGCTTTAATGGAAATATTAAAACAAGATTAACCAAAAAACTGTCCCCAAGGAACTCCATTAGTAAAATCTCTCCACTCTGAGTGTTTCCTTTCCAGTGCGAGAAACTGTAAGCTCTCTCTTGTCTAGCTCATCCCACCTTAATATCTCTTCTACTAACCCCCTTTTTTCTAGCTTAAATAATAATTTATTACATGGGTTTTTTTCAGCTAAATAAATAGTCTGAAGTCTCACTAGAAAGGTTTGCATGTCACAAGCTGCTTTTTGTAAGCTTCTGCACTATGTTACTCTACTTTTCAGCAGCTGCTCTATACTTACGTTTTTCCTTCTAAACTCATGTTATAAGACCACAGTTCACACTTTCTTACTTAACAGACAGTTCTGAAAATGCTGTCCCTAAGTACATCAAGCTATTTTATCTAAAAATAAAATCATCAAAAATATTACAACTAGAAGAACAACATTTCATCTTGCCTTTTCAGAGAAAAAAAATTATTATGTGGTCTAATAGTTTTAAGCAGTCACCCAGGTCTCTAAGCAGTTATAACCCTGAATAAAATGGTTATTTTACTGTAATGATGCTTGCTCAGCAATTACTAGCAAATGCACATTAGCAGAAATGCTCTGCAGAGTTAAGAGCCTCTGAACGTGCCTGTCTGTGTATGCACTACGTGGTGAAGGCACAACACCTGTACTGTGGCTTTACAGTCCTTATGCATTCTATTAAGGCCCATAGCAATCAGATCACTATTCTTGTGTAACTGTTATTGTTCACATAGAGGGACTCAGAGGCACATCTGGACCATCTCAGACTTTGAAAGAGATCACTTTTTGACCCAAAATGTACAGGTCAGGCCCATCTGGAGCAGGCAACAATTATACATAGGAAGAGTTCCAAGCTTACTCATTTACTTTGTTTTACAAACTGTTTTGCATTACTAACTTCTTCAGGTTTTCAATTCCTTCCTATTATGACTGTTGTCACAAATTTCATTTCAGAGGCACTGGGATCACAGAGTGAACACACTACAACAAAGAAAGATCAGCAAAACTTAGAAACCAAATTTAGACTCTATACAGATACAACTGAAAGCAGCTGCCAGATTTTTGTTAATCAGTTGGAGACTCTTGACAAATGCAGTTTCAATGCCACTCTTCCTCTGGTGATGATAGTCCATGGCTGGTCGGTATGAACTCACATTTTATTTTTAATTCAAATTAAATCTGATTTTATATACTTTCCTTCTCATTATGCTACAGAAGTAACATCAGAAGTAAGGTTGTGATACAAAGATGACAGGTTTCACAGGTACCTATCATGTCTAG
The DNA here is from genome assembly GCA_013399225.1 of Rhipidura dahli. Classification (NCBI taxonomy): domain Eukaryota; kingdom Metazoa; phylum Chordata; class Aves; order Passeriformes; family Rhipiduridae; genus Rhipidura; species Rhipidura dahli. The sequence goes on from VXAC01000148.1 coordinate 1,486,251, forward strand.
AAAAAATACAAGTGGATATTCCTGACAGATTCTGAAGGAACAGTCTATGAGCAATTTTTCACATGGGACTCCCATGCCAAGGATTAAATTCAGCCCTGGTTTAAAGCTAGCAGAGCTTGAACAAGTAGCTGAATTAATGTGCTATGCCCTGGAGAGCTGAATACAGAGTTTTATTTCTCTGATATGTTCACTGCCAGATATTTACAGACTTCTTGAAAAGTGCCCACAATATCCCCACATCTTTCTCAGAGAATTCTTTAAAAAGAACTCCACAAGCCCCTTCAGTTGAAAGCGAAGCCTTCAACATCAATGAATTATCACTGAACTGCTTCCAGTTAAACTCTAAAAAACCAATTCACCATGAAAAAACCTTTCTCAAAAGCATACCAATACTAAGAGTGACTTTTCATCAGCTTCTTGGTTGAAAAAGAAACAAAAGAAAAGGCAGGATAAGAAATTAAGTAATTTTAACAGACCCTTGAATTCTCATAGAACCAATGGAATCACATAAGGTGGCCAATGGCTCTTTCTTGCACACGTGCAAATATGCAGAGGAGCTGTGAACACCCCCTGTAATGCACAGAACTCCCTTAGCAAGTAAGAGCCCAGCCTCGCAAAGAAAAATTTCTTCAAAACCTACACTCTCCTCGGACCACAGGCTCGAAGCTGCTGCCATGGAAGTTTGTCATTAACGTAACTGGCAGAGGTGTTGGGCTCTTGGAGGAGTGTGTGTGGAAACCCAGACCTGAGACTCCCAAATTCTGTTACGCTAGAAGAGATAAGGATATTTTATCAACTGAGGAAATACATACAACTAGAATAACAATTAAATGTGATAGATTAAATAAGAATTCTAGTCCATTGAATCAGAAACATGCTTTGATGCAAGAAAATTGTAACCAGGTATTCAAAAAAGAATGCTCTCAATTCAGAAAAGCAGCTCTCAAAATGGAATGGTTAGAGATGACAAATGCCTGCTGGTCTGCAATCCTCCAGCTTCCCTTCTCCAACTGCTTTAATTTATACTTACAGGGAGAACTGCTCTTCAATGAAATCAGGTATTTTTTGGGCATTTCTGTCTTTCTCTTTAGCCAGTACTACCAGTTATCTCCAGATGAGTTAAAGTCTTTGGAGACATCATTTTCACTGATAAGAGTTCATATTACAAAACATACATTATTATACACTTATTATATTGACTTCTAATTTTTTTGGTCCACCAAAACCTAAAGATTCTCATCACTGAAGCAGGCCAAAGCCCCTAAAATCTAGTTACCAGCATTAATCCCTCCCTGTTCATGTTATGCTTTTTGTTTCCTTATGTTTTTCACAAGAAATATTTGGCAGAGACTGCTTTCCCATAACAATGGTTTTCTTATTTTGGGGTGTTTTTTTCAATGATAACAGGTGGATGGGATATTAGAAAGCTGGATTTCGAAAATGGCAGCAGCACTGAAGTCTCAGCCTAAACAGATGAATGTGATCATTGCAGACTGGCTTACACTGGCTCACCAGCATTATCCCATCGCCGTACGGAACACACGCTATGTAGGAGAGGAGATAGCACAGTTCCTGGAATGGCTGGAGGTAAGAACTCCCAGACCAACACATGTTTCTCTGGAAAAGACCTATTTACTTGTTCTTATATTTCCACAATCTTTCTGAAATACTATGCTTGGTAATGCTTTCATTTCAGTCAGTCACATATCTTTAATGAAGTGCACATTTTTCTTCCATAAACTTCCACGATTTCATAAAACTTTCATCATGCAAGAGGAAAAAGTAGGTGGTCTTGTTTAAGAAAATTATTTTTATATACCTTTAGAGATGAGATGGTTTCCTGCTACTTTGGATTTTCCATTAGCATGTGTGTAGACAGCTGACACTGTTCCTCATGTAAAAAACAGGCAGACATCATCATTTGCGAATCATTAGTACAGGAAAATGGGCTTATGTTATCTGTGCCCAACTTCTGCTTTTAATGCAGAATTCAATCCCAACACCGTGTCTGATTTTTGCTGCGGTTTCCCAAAGATTAGGATAAAATAATGGCTTAGAGATCCAGAATGTAAAGGGAGACCTTTCAAGAGGACAGACATGCCTCACAAAGCAGTCAACATGGAGGCAGCAGTGAGTACAAAGCCACACTAATGCAGTGACTATTTATCAAAACTCCAGCTACATGGGGAGCAGTGGCCATGGCTGGATTGAAAAGGCTGCACTTAAATCTGCAAGGGAACACTGGTCTCCAGCACTATTTAAGAAAAGGCAGAAAGCAAACAGGAGAATGAGAATCTCTCATACAAACCGGAAACTCTAAGCAACCCTTACAGTATCAATCTCTAAGACTAAGCTACTTAATTTGAACTAAAATTATACTTCTATACCTGACAATGAATTTTTGATTATATTACTTTAAATATGGTGAGGCTTAAAGTGGAAGAGAAATGTACTGCAAGGCTGAAAGTTTAGTAGCAAATACTATTGAAGATCTGAGCAGGAATGGCAGGGCTAGAGGAAGCTGTCAGATACCACACCCAGTTAGAGACAACAGGCACAAAAGAGAAGGCAGGAAAGCCAGAGTCACCATTTTTCATTCTGACATTAGAAGAAACCTTAGCTTTTAGTCAAATATAATTTAAGTTGCTGGAGCCTGAAGTAATTTTTGAAGCTGTTTAATTATTGAATGAAGCAAATGGTGGACTTTGACCAGTTCCCAGGAGGACATACCACACTGTCAACAATAAAGACATTCTGTGATTTCTCTAGGGTCAACAAACAAATCAAGTCTTGAATAAATGACTCCTTGCTCCAGTATTGCAGGTAGTTTCTCTTGTACGATGATGTGTTCCAGAATTTAAATATACCATAAATTTTCACACCATTGAGTGTGTCCAACCAGTACTGAGAAGCACTTCTCCAGAGTTTAACAGTTTAAACCCCCTTCAATCCTACTCCCACAACTATCTTTCTTCTATGCTTCTGTCTGCTTATAAGCAGGTATTATTTCAAAGTTTCTCAATGGATATAACAAAAACTGCAGTGCTGCACAACATTTTAATAAAGAATAAACAGTAAGTAAATATTAGTGCTCTTGGTCCAAGAATTAATAGGGCATGATCAGTAACAGCTTCAATAGTATCCACTTCAGCACCATCTGACAAGAAAATTAGTCAGATCTTACCATTTCTAAGAGCTGTCTCTCTCAAAAGAAGTCTGCCAAGTTTCACCTCATCTTCCAAAGAGATGGGTGTTGAGACTGCACAGCCACTGCACTGGGACAGGCAGCATCCACAAAGAAATTAAAAGCGAAGTTTGCCTTTCCTGCAAGCAAAATATGCCACATTTTTCTTCACAAGTCAGAAAAACTTTGAGCCCTGCAGCTCAGGTGAAATGCTTAACATGTACCTAGCATTGATTAGGTAGAAAGAAGGGCAATTCTGCTTCAATAGGTTTGTTACAAATCAGATACACATCTTTGTACAAGAAACATCACCACCCTATCATTTAACATGTCTGATCAATATTCTGATCCCTTTAGTTTGGCTTCTGCTGGTATCTTGGGCAAAAAAAAATCCCAAGGCACTTTTTATAGAGGATTGTTTTACCCTGAAGTTAAAGAACAGATATCAATTTCATAATCACAGGAAAGACAAATGCTGCAGACAAAAGGTAATGAACATCTGTATCACTTGCAAAAACAACAACAAAAATCCCATTACCTGTGTTGATGGTTTTCCTGTGCATAGAAGATAAGGAGCAGTGCCCAAATAATGGGGCATTTTCCTGCTGCATGAAAAAGCAAGAAATAACACTTAGCCAATATAAATGTACTGAATGATTCATGCACCTCATTTCACCACCATCAACATACAAATTTCTTGTGTTATAGCTCAGAGTATTCCTCGCCTGTAATGAGTATTTCACTGTTTACTTTTCACATTTCTTCATCTAAATCAAGCTGCCACTATCTTTCAGGAATCCATTCAATTTTCCAGAAGCAATGCTCATCTAATTGGGTACAGCCTAGGAGCTCATGTTTCAGGATTTGCTGGAAGTTTTATCAGTGGTACAAAAAAGATTGGAAGAATTACAGGTAAAAGACTAATACCTTTAAGAAAAATAACAGTCAACTGAATCAAGTTAGGGAGATATTTGACGTATCAATTTTATATCAACAATTAGCTGCTGAATAGCAGTATTCAGCACAGTTTAAAAATCTCATCTCACTGGTTTAGAAATTAGATTTAGAAAACTTAGGAGTGAGGCAAATATGTATGGCTGAACTTTGAAGTCACAATTCTGATCTTGGATTCATTGCCACAGACCACAGACTCTTACATGGTTCTTGTGGCAGTGCCTGCATGCCAAGAAGCTGATTTTACAAATGTGTCATGGTATTACACCAGTGTAAGCACTGAAGGACTTCAGTTCCCCAGTGCTGCTTGCTCAAACCTTATTAGTACATAAAACTTTGATAATGGATAAGTAAAAAACCTCAGAACACATTATTTATTGTAACAGCTATATACATTCTTCAGCAAAAGTTATTCAGATTTGTAATAACAAGCTCCAAAAAATGATAGTGATGAAAGTTATTAAAGCTAAAAAGGACTATATGCCTTCAGAGGCACTTCCCCGCTTGTGGCCTGTGTTACTAGTCTTGTCTGCATATATCTATGCAACTAAAGGATTCCATAGTACCAATTGAATATCAAATTTAGAAGCTTATCCTCAAAGCTGAATGCAGCATTAAACTAAACAGAAATTTCTCTTCCTAAATCAATTCCCAACCAAGAAGAGCACCATGCAAAAAAATCCAGAAAACAAAAACCAGTAAAACTCCCTCAGTGGAGTATTATTTTTCTGAATATTGTAATAATCTCCCTTAAAGATTTTTCAAGTTGAAGAATTATTATAAATAAAATCTAGCAGACATATAGCCCTTTTAAGCAATAAGTGGAACTTTAAAAAGTTTCAGGTCCCCAAATGTGGGCTAAAAGTCAACCTTGCTTTGGGTCTGGTGTCTTCCAAAGGGCCTGAAACACAAGACCTCTAGAGTTTGAAAGAACAAAGTTATGTAAAGGTCCCTCAAGTGACACTGGCAGCAAGCACAGTTTGTCTCTGACAAACACATCTGTCTCTGGGCCTGTGTCCTTGTGCAGGTCCCAGTTACTGTTTGTTACAGTGCCCGTGTTTGCTTTAGGTGTAACCATCCTCTGCAGGACAAGAAGGATCTTATTGTTTCCATCAACAAAAGACCTTGTAAAGTACCAGTGCTGACTGTTTTCAGACATTTATCACAGATTTACAGCAGCAGAACAGTCCTTCTGTAGTGTATGATAATGGGATTATTTGTATTTATTGCAGGCCTTGACCCTGCCGGTCCCCTGTTTGAAGGAATGTCACCAACAGACCGTTTATCTCCAGATGATGCAAACTTTGTAGATGCAATTCATACCTTCACTAAGCAGCACATGGGCCTCAGTGTCGGCATCAAGCAGCCTGTGGCTCATTTCGACTTTTATCCCAACGGAGGCACCTTCCAGCCTGGCTGTCACATCCTGCATGTGTACAACCACATTGCACAATTTGGGATCACTGGTAAGAACCAATGGCACAGAGCAGGAGGCAGCGGGGCAGCTGTACTGACTCTCTCTGGGAAACTACATGGCTGTGGTCTTAAACAGCATCTAAGTATTGTTATTATCACCCCTTATATGCAAGGTATTTTCTTGTTTAGAGATCAGTTACCTGATTTTTACATGTCTTGAGTTCCTATTGGTTTTATTGACTCCAGTAAGGAATTGAGCTGCCTAGCACTCCTGAAAATGAGGCCACGAGCATCCTGCTATCAAGTACCTCTGAATAATTTAATGGTATTTGTTTAAGCAGTAGGAGAGATGAGAAATTTTTCTGCACAATTATTCTAATTAAGCCAGATTTGTCTAGTGTGCCATTAATTATATCAAATCAAACAAAACACGGGTCTGTACTACTCACCTCCTTTGTTCACCTTTTCCCAACTCCACATCCTCCAGAGGCACAGGTCACACTCTCTCTAGGACCTGACTGCCAGTGTTCCCAGCTAGCTTTTATTTAGAGAAGCTTATTTCCAACGTACCTAAACATAAATGTATAGAGAAACTGATGCAACATACTGAAAAAGGTCCTGATGTGCAGTGACAACCAGAAATGCCCACTGAAAACCCTCAAAGGAGCCCTGCTCACCCAGCATACGGCATTGCAAAAGTGTTTCTCAACTATCATCACACAATACCTAAATGTGGGCCTTACCTGTTAGAAGATAAATTGAAACCAAGCATCTGCTCAAAAGCTTATCAGTGGACATATAAAACAGCCCATCGTGATACATCCTGATTGCACAGAATAATTTTTGTAATTTGATGGCACTTAAAGAACAAAAAGATACTTCTCATATTAGCAGACCTATTTAATATTTTTATTGCATTTAATAAATTTTTTCTCCTTTTTCCCAACTAATAACTGCAAGAAAAATTCCATTCAACCTAAGAGTTTGTCAGTCAAATGGGAAAAAACATGGTATTTCTGCCTAGGCATCCAAAATCCAAAAGTGTTCAACAATTGAGAATGAGACTGCTGTCTTTAAGGTGGCATAATCTGAAAGACTGCCTATCAACTCAGATTGTATTTTTTATTGACCAAAACAGCCAGAACAATGAAATCAAGGTTCATACTTACAGTCTGATATAGTCAGGCTAGAGAAGGTTAAGCAGAAAATTATTCAAGCTTATTATTATGGGAGTTCAGCCATTCTATTTTTGAATGATCCTATGATGTGTGATTTCTGAGGCAAAACCACGATGCAAAGGGTAGTAAAGGGGTGTGGGGGGAAAACAATAACATATGTTTATAGTTGGCTATGGTACTTCTCTGCAGTTGAAATGGTAAAAAGAAACAAGGGCATGTAAAATTTTGTTGTTGCGTTTTCTCAGGCATCACTCAAACTGTGAAATGTGCCCATGAGAGGTCAGTTCATTTGTTCATCGACTCTCTGCTGCACAAGGACAAGCAAAGCACAGCTTATTGGTGCAATGACATCAACACTTTCAACAAAGGACTGTGCCTCAGCTGTAGGAAGAACCGGTGCAACACCCTGGGCTACAACATCAGGGAGGAAAGGCTGCCCAAAAGCAGACAACTCTTTCTGAAAACAAGAGCACATATGCCTTTCAAAGGTTTGTGGCAATACTTTTTTACAGTGTCCAGATTGATCACAAAGTGGAAGACTTGAGCCTAAGCTTCATGATTCTATTTTACTCATTCATTAAAGCTTTTAAAATCTGTGAGAATAATCAATTTGCTGAGACAACTGAGAATCCCAGGAGGCCATCTTGATGCCCTTTCATCAGGATCGTGGCTCTCATATTTCTGTGGGAAAAAGCACACTGCATGCTTGCCCCAGGCTAGCTGTGCAGCCAAGGCCTCACAGATGCGTGGGGTCCTGATCTGCAGGATTTTCCTACAACCGGACTGTGCAGTTTGTTGTAACATATGCAGGCATACAGCCAACCCAAAGAAAGCAACACAATTACTCTGGGAGGCCTGTTCCAAAACATCCTGTTCCGAATTTGCCCAAATTTTATCTGCAATTAGACTATGAGATGACATACAAATCACTACTTTTCAAACAATGGACAGACAACAGAACAGCATGGACTTTTACAGGGCTGAACTGTAGCACTAAAATTAAGACTGGCACTCAGGCTTTAGCTCTACTACGTTACTTTACCGAGTCAGTGTGGATTTTTTGGCGGTATGACCAGATAGAGGGGCAGCGGCCTGACAGGGGGCGCAGGGCCTTCCTGCCACTTTCCATTGCGTTCAGCTGCCAGAGCCCACTGCTGCTGTTGAGCAGACATTCCCCTGTCCGTGGCAAGGTTTGCGTACATTTTACAGCGAGAACAAGCAGGACTTTGCGGGGTAGTCCTCTCCCGAGGGGCTCCTGGCGCCCGGCGCTTGTCCTCACCACCTCCTTCCCCGGCTGCCATGAGGCGTGTGGGGAGCGGCGGCGCGGGCGGCCGGGCAGGGCGCGGCGCGGGCCACAGGCCGCACACCCGCCCGGAGGGGCTCCCCTCAGCCTGAGGCGCTGCCCGTCCCCGGCGCGGCCCCGGCCAAAGGAGTCCCGCACCCCCGCACCTGCTGCTGGGGCTGTGCCGGAGACAGGAGCCTCCGTCCTGCTGGAGGGGTCTGTCCCCGCCTGCCCCTCGCCCTGGGCTCTGGGGGTGGGCAGCACTTCGAATGTTGACAGTGCACCCCGGCATGAACACTGAAGGGATGAGGGGAAACGCTTTGAAAGGCTGCTTGCATCATACGGCTTGTCTCCCCACAGTGCCCAGTTACTCAGCTGCATTATCATAGGTTAAAAAAACCAAACCAAAACCCAACAAAAATTCTGGTACTTTAAAAATAATTTTGGAAGTCTTCCACTAGCACAGCTGTGAAATATTCACTGACGACTCCAGAGGGGTCTGCACAGCCCTGACTGATACTCAGAGCAGCTGAACCTGCTGAATCTCTTCTTAATACTTAAATGTTTAAAACGGCTCAGGAAGAAACTTGAAGTAGATTTAAAAACTCCAGAGGCTGTGTCTAGTTGCTGATGCTATCTTGCTCCGGTGCAGTCAGGGTCAGGTCCTTGTCAGAAGCAGGGAATGACAGGCTCTGGGGATGCACTGCCTGCTGCTCCCACACCTGGGCACGGGCATTTGATCCCCGTCTTCCATTCCTCTCGACACGGAGCTAGCTTCAGTTTGGCGTAAAATATCTGTGTCCTGTTGCCTTTGATTTCAATTAACATGTTGCATTTTTATGCTTAGAACTGGTTTTGCATAAAAAACCATCCTTGGCACATATGTGAATAGAGGTATCCCAGACAATGATCTCCTTTCACAAAAGTTCCCAAACAAACAGGCTACTGTGGGAAGGTGCTTACAAAGTCATCTTTGTAATGCTTTTAAAAAAAATGTTTGAAGATCATGTGAGAAGCACAAACACAAAAATTTGAGAAGCCCAACATTACACTTCACAATTCTCTGTGTCTTCACAAAATTTGATGTTTCATTTTCAACTTGATGATTCTAGAGCATACATTAATCCAGCTCAGACAAAGCCCCCAGTTCTTACAAGAAGTTAATATTTATAATAAAGCTCTGACAGGACCCTGAGTTTTTATATGATTTTCCTTGAAGTGAGCACCATAATCAAAGCAAAAGCTTAGGCTGTGTCTGATCATATACTGAACAATCAGTTTTTACACAGGAAGAAAACCCAGAGAAAGACAGGTTAGTAATAAAAGTGATCTGTAAACAACCCTCTCTGCCTTTGTCCTCATCAGGTTTGCAGCATAGAATCAGCTATTTTGTTTTCTACCGAGTGACAAGTTTTCAAAAGAAAATACATTGTTCACTAACATACAACAACTATAAAACAACAAAAAGATACTGTTTATCCAGCAAATACAAAAAAAAAAAAAAAAANAAAAAAAAATCTATCTGTGCATATACATAAAAACACGATCCTGTTAGCAGTATGTAGTGAAGAATGAAGTGGGTAAAGAGGCTCTACTCAAAAACTAGTGTGCAATAATGTTCCTTCACAATTAAATCTATCAGTTTTGTCTAGAAGGTGGCTGGAAGAATGACCAGATAGAAGAGTTTTGGACATTCAAATGTAGCTGATGGTATGTGTATGCACATACTCTAAATGTATGTTGCTGGGGGTTTTTTTTCATAATTTACAAAATATCAGACTGATGACTTCTTAGGCATTTTTCATGCTGACAATACTCAGTTTAGACTTTCCTAAACAGTGTTAACTCAGCAGACCTCAAAGCATTAATGACACTGTTAACAGATGTGTGTTAAGCACAACATATCATTATGCAGTCAAGGAAAGTTTGTGAGTCATCTGTTTTGCAGGGCAATTTTCCAGTTGATCAGAGAAATAGCCTGACCACATTGCATAAGGTCTTTGATCTGTATCATGCATCTCTAGTCATGCCCAGTCACAAGGATTTGTCCAGTCACTAGACAGAAGGCTTGCCAGAACTTCTGACAATTAAACTTCAGAAAAGCTGAAGTATTTCCCATGGAAGAATGTTTTATCCCAAAATGAAACTCAACACTGATTACCTTTCTCTCCATCCTTTGAATAAGGCAACAGGGCCTCAAAGTCTAATAGACTACGCAGCACAACAAGAACCAGAAAAAATGATAATGTTTTAATTTCAACAGATTAGTTTGAAAGCTAAAATGGAATAACCATCAGCTTTCTGCTCTAAAAGGCAAAGTTCTATTGCGTAAGAAATCTGTTGATTCATTGACCATTTTGTCACTTTTTGCAAATTCTTCCTTTCTACAGTGTATCATTATCAGTTCAAGATCCACATCATCAACGAAATCCAAGGCAAGCCAATAGACCCAACTTTTACCATGTCTCTGGCAGGGACTAAGGAGGATGCTAAAAACCTGCACATCCCACTGTGAGTATTGTATCACATCATTGTGCATCTGACTAAGGATGCCAGCCTGTAATACCACAGCACATTGATCATCATACTATGAGTGAAATGATTTAGTACAGCTAAATGAACATGAACTGGAAATTGTCCTCTCTTCAGTCATACTCCCTGAAAGTACCAAGTTCTCACAATGATCAGTTGTAATCATTCATAAAATTTCAGTTTGTGCTAAAAAAAATCACTATAAAACAAACAGTAAATTTGGAAATTTTTCTGCCCACTTACTTTGTTCCATCCTATTGCTAAGACAGGGAGATGTCATCAATTAAAACACAAATGAAAATATCAGCTGCAATTGAGATAAAGAATTTTGGGTATTTATCATGATGGATACTAATTCTATTAATGAAAGCAAAGGCAACAGTGTGAGTCGGCATTTGCTCTAGCAGGAAAAAGTCATAACGTAGATGCTATTATGGGACACCTTATTTGCTGTGAGAAACCACCACTGCTTCATCAGCTGTTCAAGCTTGTCCCACTTCTGCTTCTTTCCTAGCATGTTGTCATATTTCACCACTTTTTTGCACCAGGAAGAATGACATTCTTGAGACATTAATGTTTTGTCCTGGAGAAGGAAACATAGTTCTTTCTCTGGTTTTAAGGGGAAAAAAAATCCTATTTTTTTCACTTTAATTCATGATAATTAAGACAGCATTATTCTTATCCTGCTTTCTGTAGAGTTGAAGGTATTACTGGGAATAAAACCTACTCCTTTCTCATCACCCTGGACACTGATATCGGTGACCTAATAATGATCAAGTTCAAGTGGGAAGGAACTCCAGTTTGGGAAAATATCTGGGACACATTTCAAACCATAATACCGTGGACAAAAGGCACCCGTCGACCAGGACTTATAGTGAAGGCAATAAGAGTGAAAGCAGGGGAAACACAGCAAAAGTAAGTGTAATGAGAACACTCAACACCACAGGTGTTTGGCACACAGGTTATTCCAGTTCAAATACAGCATCTGAGTCCCAGCAGTCACACCAATAAATTTCAATGAAACAAGATACTATGCTAGATAAATATTGATTCCAACATTAATGTCATGAAATATTCAGATTCCTGCTTACAAAAAATATGCCAAATCTTAATTATTTGACTTTCAATACCTACTTACTAGAGAAGCATCACCATTCTTGAAAATACTCATTAGAAGGATCATGTGCTGTACTACACAGTCCTCTGATTCTTTTTGGTGTTCTTTCCCCTGTTTAATGCTTTGAAACTGGATCACCAAGTCTGAGCAGCTTTGTTCTCTACATACAGCAATGCTAACAACACATTTTGAACTGCCTACTCATAGAGGGAAATTTCAGCCAGAAGACAGAATAAAAAAAACTTATAATGGTTCCCACTGCTTTAATCCTTCGAGAAATTTTAACTGAGAGGTTTAATTAAGGTTAATGAGAAAAGCACGCCTTACCTTGTAACTGAGGCTCAGTCTTAGAAGGCAATTTTCCCTTGGTACATTCCCTTTCTTACCACCACAGCTAGTGCAGACTTCCTGTGGAACAACTCTTATTGGCAGAGCTACATCTCCTTAATACTGACACAAAAAACAAATTAGACAATTTAAAGAGACATTCATAAACAATCTGTGTGTGCTGAGTGGCAGAGGAAGGATCATATTCTCTTAGGTTTAATCCTCCTGAAAATGTATTTTGGAGGTATTTTCCTAATCTGGCACTTGGCACGTGCTCCTGCCATTAAAATAAAATGAGTCTCTATAACAACTCCTGCTCTTTTAAAAGCCATGATCCGAAATCGGTGGTGGTAACACAGTTGAAACAATGTCACTGCCCCCCAAGTGACTGTGAGGATGTGCTGTGGAGAACATGCACAGTGACCCCAGGGAGACAGAGGCACAATGTACTCAGTACCCAGGAGCTGCCTGCTCCTCTTCTCCTCTGTACATATGGTCTGGCAGGCAGATATGTCTCTTTCCTCACAAACCTATAAAAATGGTGAGATACCTTCCTGCAAAAGACAGGATAAAGAACTGCCTAAAGAATGGGAGACTCCAACTAACATTATGCTTTCTAACCAACATCATGCTCACATGCAGTCTTTTCTTTCCAGAAAAACATTTTGCCCCCAAAACATCGACAACATTCACCTTCATCCATCCCAGGAGAAGACATTTGTGAGGTGTGAAGATCGCTTCCAGAAGCAAAACAGAAAATAAGCAAGAACACAGTAAGACAACTCCTCACCAAAATATTCAAAAGATGATATATCTAGTAAAATGTTTTAAAAATTCACAGCTACATCAAAGATCCTAGCAGTTTCAGAGATGGTGAAAAAATACCTTGAGGTATTCCGTTTTTGTGATCCAACAGTAAGCTGAAATACTCACTTTGTTCATCTAGGAGCATACTCTGAAAATGATCAGTGAGCAGCTTCATCAAGGGAACTGTAAATTTTCAACTGTTAAATTCTGAAAAAAACATCTGCTCACCAGAAGTAAAAATATTATTTGACAAAATCATTGCTGTAGGCCTTTGAAAAACTTAATTTTGTCAGATTTAAGGGAAAAAAGAAACTCCATTTCCCAGTAAATACTTTGAAACATTAAAAGCTACTACTATCAGTTAAAAATTTCCTAAATTATTTCCTAATGAAGGGGGAGTTAAATAGTTCGTAAAAGAATATCCCACCAAATAGATAGAAAAAAAAAAGCTTGTGCTATAATAACCATAAGAAAACCCCCACAGTAGTATCATCTAACAATTCTGTAATAAATTTCATTCTCTTTGAAAATGCTTTGCTATTTAACTATTTTAATTAAAAATCTGATTTAAATTACTAGCAATTTAATTATTTGAATGATGCTTAGTATATTACACAAAATTCTAGCACAACTAAGTTCAGTTAATTTTTGCATTTAAATCATATTTATCTGTTCAGGTAAGGTCTGAGATTTTTAGATTCGAAACCTCTGTATACCAGATTTTGGCATGACTTGAAACTGCCAGAATAAATGAAAATGGTGAAATCTTCAAACAGCTTCAGAGTATGAAAACAAACTTTATAAGGTCAAACATACGCAGTTCCATTGCTTCCCATGTCAAAATATAAACAACAAAAAAGAAACATTACTGTCTCAGATTGTTTTTATTCTATGGTTTGTGCATACTGAAACAGAAATTAATATATATGTATTCGTCACTTTAATGCTAAGCACAAGATTCATTAAGTGTCTTGAACTCTGAATTTTGAATGTAAGTATTATCTAAATGGTAAAAAATAATGTGCAAGAAAGCACTAAGACCTGGAGCAAAGCTTATTTTTTCATAGCAACATATTGCAGGACATTTTGAATCAAAATATCCAGCTGTTATCAGGAATAAAGTGGGATTTATTTAGACAGCCCAACAAATGAACAAGTTGAGCAGATGCTGCAAGCAGTGAACAGTGATCAGATGTTGAATGCAGGCATCTCTGCCAACCATTCACAATAGTAACTACTAACTTTCACAATTTGTTTTCAACAACTACCATCCCTTTAAACAAACAGGAATATTCAATACAGAACCAGAAAGGCTCACAAACTGCAACGGCAACTGAAGCATACTTAGATCTCAAGTGAGAATTGTCATCCTTCCTGAGGTGTACATTCCAGAAGCTGTTCCAATATTTAAAATGGCTCCTAGGAGTAGCATCTCGATTAGATAAATATTTATATATTTAAATACAAATTCCATGCAAAAGAATCCTTAGGTACTCACTGAAAACAAAGGTTTGTGCTCTGAAAGGTTTTGTTCAGTGACGCAAACTGGTTTTTTAAACACGAAAGCATTTCTACCTTCAGTGTCAAAAATTACAATTTAAATGTAATGTAATTTAAATTACATTCAGGTAATGCTTCAGGTTGCTAATCAAATACTTATAGTTTGCAACATACTTTATGAGAGCTCTGTAATATGTTCTGTGTTTCTGTAAGAATCAAGTGCTTAAATACAACAGCTGAGTACAAATCAGGAGCATACACAGAAGGCAGTTGCAGCCAAAAGTATCTGAGACAGGTAAGCACCAAGGCCTTTTTTGGGGGGTTATTTTTTTACATTTGTAGTAGCTATAATCCACTGGAGAGATTCAATTGCTAGAGAGACCCAGCGACAGCATTTTTAGGGGCATGAAGTTACAATGTGCCATGTCCTGCACAATGACAGGCAAGGAACAAATGACAATGTGGCCATTTTAGTTTTCCAAAGCACAATGAAAAATGAGAGTAAACAGAGAGAGAATGTGTGTCTAACTCAAAATTAGGCATCTCTCTAGATTGTTTCTACAATTCAATTGTTGCTTTGGCAAAAAGCTAAAGACCTGCCACTTACTTCTGTTTCAGAGTTTTCCTTTTTTTATAAAATACTTGTCTGTTTAGAGAATAATTTAAATACTGTCACTGAAATTGCATTTCCATCAGTTATCACCAACTTTCTAAGCTATGAATTTTGTAAGCTTCCTGAACCAAATCCTACCCCTACTCCTCAAAAAAGCTTTTTTCAGAAGATATTGAAGGATGACAGAGGAAGAGACAAAGGCTAAAAAGAACTGGGCTGTACTTCTCCTCCAGTACAGAAACCATACCCTTAGAAATATTTCAACATTGCCTTTCATTGCAAGAATTGGCATTGCTTGCAAATTACTATCACTTACTTGGTAAGAAGGCTGATAAAGCGATCTAAACTTCAGGAGAAACAGGAATTACTTCAGGAAAAGCAGGTGGAAGAAGGGTCAGAGGTGTCTACAGTGTGCTGAAATTCAAGAAATGGGCATACTGCAGTTTTTTCTTGGTTTTTGTGGAAAAACATTCTCCTGTTCAACTGAGAGAAGCTGGTATATCCTCAAATAAGACAATTTGAAAGCTTTTAAACAGTAGGAAATTAAAAGAACATTCGGTATTTGAGCTCTTGCAGATATGAAAATACTTCTTCTGATGCCATTTTTCACAAATCCTACATCCAAATTCCATCCCGCTGCTTTGACAGCCATTACAGTAATTTCTGATATAAAAATGAAATAAAGCCCAAGGTGCAATATATTCAGAGTCTCACCATGCCTGAACATAAAATTGAAGTCATACCTAAATTTCAAGTGCCTATAGCATAGTGGTGCCTCGCTTTGTGCTCATTGGAATGACTCCTGTCTCACTCCATACAGCTGACTTGGGACCTTGGAAGCCACGAGGTGCCTCCTCCTGTCAGAGCATGCACAGCTCAGAATGACAGAATAACTGCTGTCCTTTTCATCACCTCTCTGTAATAATGAACTTCCAATATTCAGAAATAAAAACCTCTTCCTTCCTTTTTGTGTTTTTCCTGAAAAAAAATATTGGAACACTAATTAAAACTCAAATTACATCAATGACTTACGGTCTGTATGGTATAAAGTTTCATTGCTTAAGAGAACTTTGATGCCCTCAGCATGCTCACACCATTCTGACTATGCTATATATGCTTCTACACCAGAGGGGAATGTATACATTTAATACCCAAAATATTAAGAAATGCCAGATGAATACACAAATAGGTACAAGTAAGATTATGTCAAATATTAGCTAGAAAAATTATGTACTGATTTGTTTCACCTGTGTTTTAAAATATACATGAAAGTTGTATTTGAGCAGCTTAGGCATTATTTCCACTCCTCTGGTCTGTGCTCCTACACAGACATTTAAACACAACCACCACCACTTCTATTTGTCACCTGTGATTTGCAGAAGGGCTGTGCTCCAAGTGATTTTCCTTTAATGCCCTTTGCACAGACAGTGCTGTTTGGCTACAGGGAGCAGCACTTCTATAAAAAGTCCCGGGGGGTGGTGGGGGAGGCATTGTGAGGAAGGAACTCTGCCTATGCTTGGAAAATATCAAAGCCCACCCTGCTCACTTCAGGAAACAGATGTCTGAGCAGGCCACTCTCAACAAACATCCCTAAGAATGGAAGACTCATTGGCAGGACCTGGCTTTTAAAAGCAGTCTTATCACTTAAATCAAGCATGCGACTCACACAAAAACCCAGAGACCCAGCTTAGCAGTTTTAAAACGCTTGCAAAAAGCACATTTGCTCCTTCTGTAAGTCTTGTGTATTCAGACTATTGCTCATTAATTCCAGTATTCCTCTCCAAATATATCTCCAAAGGTATCAATCAGTAACTATGGTGCCAGGCCTGAACATCCCACCAGCAACTAGTTTTCATTTTGAAGGTAAGAAAAGGTTTATTCCTGTGATCATATAAGTAATTTAAAATTAATTTCTTGGCTTTTCCTCAACAGGTTACACAAACACATTTATTCCTACCTAACTGCATGATGTTAAAATTGAGAGGGGCACTTTGAGAGACACAGTACAATTACATTTTGGCATGACAGTAAAAGCCAAAAATTAAGCAAAGTGGAATTTGTGTATTCCTATTTGCTCTCAGGGTTCAACAAGTAAATGGATCTTCAGAAGATGATTTCATCAAGTCTATTTATTAATGCATTTCAAGTTTCAAAAAACCTTACATATCTTCGCACAATACTTTATTTTTTGCATTTTTTAGTAAAAATTTCCAAAGTGAACAAAAAAGAGACTGTATAAAACACAGTGGACATGAAATCGACAGTAGTATTTCTGTTTCATTGTCTTGAACTTTCTTTCGGTTTTACCACATCTTGACTTGCAGTGGAGAGTTCAGTGCACATTTCTGTTTTCAAAAAACATTTAACTTAGACTCAAAATAAAATAGGGCAGCATTTGTCTGCCAAAATCCTACCACAGGATAACATTACAGGCAAAAAATTTACATGTTCCAAAGTCTACCACACTCAAGAAGTTACTAAGAACTCTTGCTGAATAAAAGTCACCATTTTAGAAATGCAAACCCACTTCCAATCTTTGCACAGTCTTAAAACAAATGTATTTAAAATGACTTAAAAGCAACTACATACACTTCTAACTAGTTAAGATCATTTAGAATTATTTATATTGTCTATTGGACTTGGGGTTTCATGTACAAAATTTGTCTCTAAACCATGTACAAAAAGCTGTATTTTGAAAAAGTTACCACATACTGTACAAGTTTACAAGGAAGAGATCCCATTATATTCTGTAACATTTTTGGCCTTGCTGGCTTGCGTCACATTATGAGAATGATTGTGTAAACCTTATACTCTTAAAAAACAAAACAAAACCAAAAAAAAAAAACCAAACAAAGGAAGCCTGTCCAACCCTTAGTAAATTTTCTCCTAAGCAAAGCCAGGAAAATTATAGCCATTTGCATCTCTAATTAGCTTGGTGCTTTTGGAAAACAAGCAATAAATACATCACAAGCTTAAACATTTTGTAATGCCCCCTTTCATCTCCTGCATAGCAGTAAGCACCTTAAGACATCTTTTATTTCATCTTCAAAAATGCCAATTATTTACATTCGTAATAAAAACTCTGGAATGGGACACTGTGCTGTTGAACTTCACTACTGGTATAAATGTGGGAAAATTGGTAGTCCTAACTACAGTTTTAACTCTGCCGCAGTAGCTGGGCAAATCACTCTACTTTAGTGGTTATCAATCAACAGTATCTTGCTGAAAAGTTACCCAAACACTTGATAAATTAAAAAAGAAAATAAAAAACTACAGCTTTTCTTTCTTGCCACATCCCTTAGAAGACAAACTTGATTACCAAACTGTAAGAACATCTGAACAGCCCAAATAAAGTGGTTGCAATTTTTAAAACAAGTTGAATAACAGGCAGAATTTTCTAATAAAGCATGGAAATATTTGATCCAACTATTCATTATTTCACTGAATAATCAGACAAATTAAAAATATTTATGCTGAGCTACAAGGAAGACACATAAAACATTTTTGAAACATTCTGACATTTGCAAAGTTTGCAGAACACCTGTTAAATCTCTCTAAGACCATCCAGTCTTGTATGCTGTGTCTTAGCAGCTGTTGGATAAAGATGAACTGAGTGCTTGAAACAACTTTGATAATTATAAAAAAAGTGTGATTGGATTCAAAATTGCTGTGTAAAGCATCACAGGACCCTTGACCACTACACACCATCATCCTCTGTTATCCTGAGTATGTCAATTAAACAGTAATTTCTTCATTAATAGCGGAAAAGTTTTATAATACAAAGAAACATCCATATTGCAATTCTCTTGTTTACAATTGCACACAAGTACGGTGTACGTTAGAAATACATGTCTGCATATAACAATGTATATACATTGACAAGTAATGTCTCCAATGCTGAGGTGGTCTAGCTTCCTAGCCTTGTCTGGCAGTTGAAAAATATATATTTTTCTCAATTCTTGTGTAAAAGTTTTACTACAGCCATATTTGCCTGCAAGTGAAGAAAATGCAGCAATGAAGAGCACAGAAGGGGGAAAGAATCATGATATGCTAGGACTTTGTGCCACTAAATTAAAAATATTCAAGAAAAACACTTTTCTTCTTTTTGAGCTGGAAGATTCTCTCATTAAAAATTAACCACTTCCACTTGTTTTGAGGGCATATCATGCTTTTTTTTTTTTCCTCTTCAATTGTTGAGTTAGACCGGGGACAATGACTTATTAGGTTTTCTTTGGAGTGAGTTTTCCCATTGTAGGCACTAGGAAGAACCAAGGCAAAAAGCTGCAGTCAGCGTCTCATATGTCCCATCTGATAACTCTCTCGGGGCCTTTGCCGCGGTGGGGGCTGAGTGGTTTGTGGTGGTCTCCTCCTTTTTAAAGTGCCTGTTTCAAATAAAAGTAGCCATTATTGAGATTAATTGTGAAAGTCAAGTTATTTTCACAAGTGTTGCCCTGGCTGTGCAAATTAAATACAACTATTTTTCTGGAAGGCATCAGATTGAGACCTGCAAAGTTTTAACTAAATGAGTAACTGCATGGAGGACATACAGAACACATTTCAGGATCTCAACAGTAGTTCCTTAAACGGGCCAATTCTTACAAAGTGTAGCATGGAATAGGAAATGAAAGGAACTATGACACTGGAAGAAGTCTTGAAAGCTTTCTTTTGATATGCATATTATGTTATAGGAAAATAAGGCAAAAATTAGATTTTCATTAATTGTTTCACTGGCATCAATTCCACTTATAGTTTCACAGTGCCAGACTAAGAACTGTAGGTTGAGACACCTGAAATCCCTCTTTAGAACAAAAGAGCTGAGGAGAAAACATTTCCTTATAATTAGCTGGAGTACTCACCTGGAAGTGGTTTATGAGGAGGCAACTTTGGATTACTGCTTGGAGTATGAACACTGCATATCTTAATGAAGCCAGCCATTAGCATGATTAATGCAATTCCCATAAGCAACACTGCCCACCAATAACCCTAAAAAACAAAACCACAGCAACAACAAAATGATTTTGTGGGGGCTGGCACACATGCACAAGAGACAGAGGACACTGAATATGGCTTTTCATTGTGTTTCAGAAGTCAACAAAAAGCTTTTCCAAAACATCACCGAAAATATGTAACCATAACATTTTAAAGACAGGTCCCCAAAACTTCTTCCACAGAAAAGCCCCAATACTTCCATTCTAGTATCAGAAGGGTGCTTCACAGAAGATACACTCCAACAGAGCTGGATAAGCCTAAAACAATCTACAGCTTACACAAAATTGCCTATGCAGCACTCCAACAGTGTTTCACTCTAGCTCTTCTTCCAGTACATTATTATTAAAGTGTCATCCAGAACAATAAAAATGATGAATGCTAAAGATCAAAATATTTCGTTTTTTAAAAGCAGTCAGAGCATTCAAATATGAAGAGTTAAAACATGAAAGAACAGTAAACTAAAAATGTGAATGAATAGAGGTAATAACAGATACTGTTTATTTGTTTGTTTCCATTCCCTTCAATCTAGCAAAGTTATTTGTTGCACACAGGGTGCTTACAGGAAAACTAGTACAACAAGGGCTAATTATATTTTGAAGAATGCTGAAGCACTCTGCATATAGAGCAACACTTATCAACTATGAATCTTGATTACCAAGAACATTTCATATTAGACTTGTAATATAAAAATATACTTACCACAATCCATTCTGCAATATTTTCATATAATTCTGGATTAAAAATTGCTTTCTTTAATCTAGCTAGAGGGCCATCAGCATCTACTAGCCGGCACCTCATAAACACATCACAGTAGCCTTTGAAATCATTACAGGGAGATCCAGGTTGCAAAGTAATGGTTTCAAGATGAAAATACTCCTGCCATCGGCTTGAGCCTGTGCTTGCACAAGTAGCTGGGTCCACTGAAAAGTGAACACAAATTAATCAAACCATCATTGTATTACAACATCTGTGTATGAATACCCACCCTAGTATTCAATTGTTCAAAATGCTTTTCTATTAATATGTAAAAATGCAAAATATATTGTTTGTTTCCTACAAAATACAATGCAATGTCTATCTGAAACTATGTATGAAAAAAAGCTCTCAAGCTCTCAAAACTCTCAAGCTAATAAAAACTCAAGTCCAAACACCATGAGCAGATTCCTCAGACCCCTCCTGCTCTATTTACACTTATGATTCAGACAAATCTTACTTTTTCTCATGCAGCAGACATGGCACAGTTCTCGATCATCCTTGCCGTCTGAACTAGCACATGTACACTCCTCCAAGCCGTGCTTCTCGCAGATAGAGCCGGCACATTGCTGTGGGAGACAAAAAGCACAACAACACAAAAATCAATTTCACTTTTAAGCACACTGACTTCAAGAAAGACATTAAAAATTAATACCTGAAAGCATCATCATAGGTCTAAAGATGCTTATCAATAAAAGCAACTACTTCAATTTTTTTCTAAAGCTTATAAACAAAAAATTACTACCGTTATTCAACTTCAATATTATGACATATTTTCTAGTTTTTTAGAAGGTGATTTACCCTATTTTATTTTTTAACACAGTACCTTCTTTTATAGCCTCAGAGTACCCTGCAAAACTTGCACAGCACTACAGTTCACACTGAAACATGACTACTCAAAGCCATGGTTAGAAAAATAAATGAAACACATGTATTTACAAATGCTTCTCTTGGAACATAATAAAAATTAATGGCAGCAAAGATTCTGTATTTAATTTCACCATGTGAGGATCCTTCAAACTCATTGTTCAGTGTATTTATAATCTTGTTTCAAAATCAGTAACTATAAAAACACAATTCCTCTATCTTTAAGATGGCTACAAATTAGCTGAAAAATATTACAAGCAGTATTTGATTAAAAACCTGGACTGTGGAAAACAGAGCAACCCAAGTTATAGGTCTTCAAGAGGATGATTTTTGCTTGTGTCTGCTTTCAAGTAAACACAGATCAGTTTATAAGAGACTTCCCATCAATATTTCATAGCAACTGCCATGTTCCCTTTAACCCAGCAAACTAATGGCAGTTCAGAATAATTCTAATTCCATATGCATCAGTGCTGTACGCACATGTTTGGAGGAACTGGGTATTGCCAATAAACGAAATTCAACCTCTGCTGACAGTATATCCAATTTTCTAAGGCAACAGAATTACTTGACCAAGACTGAAGAAAAATGAAAAGGTGGAACTTAAAAAATAAAACACTTTCATAACATTTTTTTCATTAAAATCATAAGATTTTTACAAAAACTTTAAATGTAACTTTCTCAGAAAGTATAGCTACCTTGGGATTTGTTACCTACTTCTTAATCTTTGGTGTACTTTCACTGTTATTTTGACTGACACCAATAAATCAAACATCTCTACTGAAAAAAAGACTGAGCTTGCACTCCTCTGCAGTAAGCATAGAAACCACACCAATTCACAATACAGTGCCCTGCAATAAACATTAGCAGATACATAAGACTGTAAAAACCATACCCCCTTTATGCAAACTTGGGTGTTCCTGTTGCACACTGTGAAGTTTTCTTTGGGTTCAGATACTGGACAGAGAGCACTGAAGCCATTACACATTCCTTCCTTAGCACAGTCGGAATCATTCCGACACTTATCTGCCTTGGTTTTGAAATCACACTGCGCAGTGCAACACGGGCCTTGGCTGGGGCTGGAAAGAAACACAAATTGTGGATGCCAAGAAAAAGCGTGAACCATTCCAAATGAACTATTCACCCTGAAACCAACTCAACCACTCAAAAAATTTCTGATTTGTGCTAATCAATGTGTGACTTGAAAATAATTTTTCCCATACCAAAATTATGCTTATGAACTTCTCACTCATTGTTTAAAGCATTTTAAACAAAATTAGTATTTTCATAGAAATGCAGGTAAGCAGATTCAGATTCTGAAATACCCATTAGACTTCCCTCTAAATGCCCAAAATTCAAGTGTAGAGTAACACACATGCACAATACCTGCACTTTTTGCCTGGTTTTAACTTGCATTTTTTATCTTCTGGTTGGTTTGCATCATAACAGCATTCATCTTTACACTGGTCACTGTATCCACAATCACACTGTTCTCCTTGCTCAACCAGTCCATTACCACAGATGGGCTGCCCAGACTCTGAAAAATGCCAGTATATTTATGTACAAAGTAGTACAAAGAATATGCAAATACTTACAAACGTTAACAAGCATCCAGCTAATCACAACTGAAAGAGCCTGGTCAAGCTGGCCTTTAGACTACGGCTCAAGTCAACTTGCATTACTGCTTGCCACCCAGCTTAGTCATTCCCACAATTCTGAGAATTTTAAGCCTCTGAGTAAAAGGTTTTGGCTGATAAGAGTGGGAGTGTAAGAACAAGCTTTCTGCTCAGTCCCCAAGGGAGCTGCATCCTTTCCTGCACTCCTTTAACCGTCAGAGGACCTTAAGGCGAAGGCGGATGGTACTGGGATGAAATACTCCAAAATCCAAACCTATCGAGTAGATGTGCAAACCTATGTGGAGCACAAACTCACAAAATTTGTGAGAGCTCACACATCAGACTCCAGGAAGAAAAATTAATGCAAAATTCTTTTTAATGTCTAAATAGGATTCCCTGTAGTTTAATATGTGCTCCTTACCTCCTCTAGTCCTTTCACAATGAGCATGACTGAAAACACTCTGACCCTGTTTGTTTACTCCTTCCCACCAGGCATTAACAAAGAGAAGAGCCCCCCCACCACCAGCCTTCTCTGCTCCAGACTAAACAGGCTCTCTTGGAGTCTCCTTATATGTCAAATGCTCCAATCCCTTAATAATCCTTGTGGCCCTTTGCTGGACTCACTCCAGTATGTCCTGCTGTTTCTGTGCTGGGCAGCCCAGAACTTGACACAGTACTGGAGATCTCAAATTCAATTCTTTACTTGCAGAATCTTTCAGTAAATTTCAAAAAATAAGGTAAATAAAAATAAATAGAAGAAAATGTTAATTAAGCATTACAGTAATATCTTAGCCATTCTGCTTTCAGGAGGATTAAATACATACCAACAAAACAATTATTTCTCTTTTTCTCTAGAACTTGGCTGATATTTCGAATGCTACAGATAGAGAACTTATTGTTGTTAAGTTTGTCCCCAGACGTAGCTCTTGCATACATGATATAATTGCCATTTTCCTTCTGTCCCAAGTTCTTGGACTCTCCAGGAGTGCACTCCATTCCAGAATCATGCTGCAAAACAAGTATTTTACAACTTTCTCAGTCATGGCAGGTGCTAGAGTAACCTGGATTTGGTAGTCTTTAAAAAAAAAAAACCACCACTTTATGCTCTCAGGTTCCTTTCAATACAATAACTACATGTAAACTCAAGGTTTGATTTTGGGTTCTCTTTGTTCTGTTATTGGTTTTTTTTCCCCCAAGACAACAGTAGCAAGTATCTAATTTCTTAAGTTTCATCATATTTGTATTCTTCATAATGTACCCCCAGGTGCATGTCCTGGAATGAACACTGACTTGGAAAAGCCGCCATCTCCTAAAAAGAGTGGCTTTATGACCACAAAAGGGTAATCAGCATTCTGTGGAATAACAGCAGGAGGAGTTAACAGAAACCACAATCCATTCCTCTTTTTTGCTTGGAAGGAGGTACAAAGAGAACTTCAAAACAGAGCAGGAGTCTGTCAGCCAGGGACTGCACCTACAATATCCAGCGTGAGGAATGAAATGCATTACACTGGCAGAACAAAAAGCCTCATGCTTTCAAGCTTACCACAAACAAGTTGTATCCCTAAATGACTGTGAAACAGTTCTGCTCAAAAACATTCTTCTTGGTATTCTAATTCCCTCCACTATTTTCTTAGATAAACTTGTAAGTATAAATAATCTAACATAAACATGAGCCATTTGTTGAATAAAGTGCCATGTTAATCAATTTTGCAGTTCTTCTTCCTCCTCTCCAGGATGAAGTACAATACATTTAACAAGATGTGTGTGACCCTACTCTTCATAAAGACAGGGAAGTATTTAGGGAACAATAATAAAGTACATCTGTAAGGGATGGAACTAATATAAATAAACAATTCACAAAATGCACTGTTGCACCACTGCTGTCAAATTATCATAAAAGGGCTCAGTTGCCATCCATTTTGTCTGTATACAATGTAAGTGCACATATGCTCATGGAGTCAGGATTCTACTTTCCTGACTGGAAACCTCCACTTGTAAATCATGGCCCTTGAAATGGCTGAGAAGGAGTTAACAGATCACCAGTAATACTTACAGGGGAACCAAAGTTATGCCCAACCTCATGTGCAAAAGTAATGTGAGAAACCTTGGGGGGCACATGAGAGCCATAGTTCTGGACAGTGATGATTCCAGTGTTCAGAGACTTCTTCTTACCATCTGAATACAATTTGCTTTTTTCACATATCCCACCAGAGCTTCCTGCATTCAGACAAAAGTACAACAGTTACACATATAGGGAAAGAAGTGTTACTTGTCTGCTGACATCCAGAGCAACAAACAGTTTGTCTCTGCAGGTTTACAGACTAAGAGTTCTCTATAATCAATATCAACACAACCTTGAAAGTAGATTAGATTTATTCACACTAATGTTCTCAACAACAATTGGATACATTCACACACAAAGTTAGCTGCTTTAGAATTGCTTTTGAGAACGATTTTGGGCATTCACTGCATGGACGAGCCCTTATGTCATCACACCTGCAGTACAAGAGTAGCATGGTGCAATGTCCAATAGAAGAAGCCTCAGTCTACATCCCATTTGGATTTCACAGACTAAAGAAATCCGTGGTAAATTCAGAGATCCTCTCTCACAGCAAGAGCATTTCTATAAAATGCCTAACGTTATCTATTTATCGTTGTCAGAAGAACTACAGACTAAAGCTGTAAATGCTTTTGATGTGTTGGTTAATGAGACCCATGTTTAGAAGGTTGGCAGTCAAGTGCATCACACTTCCTGTTTTGTAAATTCACGAATTTTTACTTTAATTTCACCAAATTTTTCCATAACTTGAGTTTTTACTGCTTTTTAGCATTATTAATGATCTAAAATTCAGCTATTCTATTGCTAATGCAAATCTAAAAATCACTCTAAAGAAGTTTTCCTTTGTGAAGTAAAACTGAGATTTAGTGACATATCCCATTTAATCTGTGTTGGCATGTGCGTTAAGGATGAGAATCTCAAAGATCATATTTTTTCTCAACCAACTTCAGTTTTGGAAGCAGTTTCTAGGGACTGCACATTCCAATTCATCCTGTGCTCACTCAGTGTATACACTAGACTAGTCATCACAGACCCAATTTGTCATTCCTGTTCACCATCCAGGCATTATTTTTCCTATGGTTCTTCCACAGTCACTAAGGTTAGTCCACACAGGTCCCTCTAACATACTGCAGTCATGGGTCTATTGATCTCTTACCTTTTAGAACAGTTTCATGTTTCTTCCACCGTTACTCAAATTCTTTTAAAGCTCTCAATAATGTTCTCATTAAGGTAACCAGTCTCTTGCAAAGTCTCATATACTGAGATTTTTTTTTACATCAAAGGACATACTTTAGACCCAAAATACACAACTAGACTGAAACTAATGAGAATCAATTCAAGAAGAGTCACATAATAATTACTCTGTTGTTATCTCCCAGAACAAGATCTCACTGATTTAAAAAAAAATTCTTTCAATACTACCTAGAAAACCTAAAGGCTCTGCAGTGTAGTTCTACTACAAAATTTAAACTGCATAATGGTAAGGTCTTTTTATATAGAGCAGAAATACTTGCTTCATCTGTCACTTTACTGGTCACTCATACCTACCATAAATAAAAAGCAATCCAAGTAATATCACCTCTGTATAAAAAAATAAATATGCTTTTCTTTATTGTTCATATCCTGCTTATGAGAATTACAGAAAGATGAACTGAAATTACACCATATACTAAAAAAAAAAAAAAAAATTAAACCTGCCAACCAAAATTGTGAAAGGCTAGGAGATTTTTGTGTGTTCACTGTCAGTTTAAAAGACACAGTCTACCCTTCTCCTAGTGCCTACCAACAATACTTTATCTCATAGCACTGAAGGCTTGTATAGAATTACCTGAAGGGGCCCCAACCCAAGCCAAACCAAGGACTCCATCATCAAAATCACGGTCTGTAAACACATAGGCCAAGCAATAATCATCATGATTCTGTTCTGAATTCAGTTCCAGAAACTTTTCCACACCAATGTTAGGAAATCTAAAGGGATTGGAAGAGTCCTTCTCATCTACGGTTGTGTTAATCTAAAAGTAAATTGAAACAAACTGTAAGACAGGATTCATTTCCATTTGCACATGCCAGCTAAGAGGCTTACTGTTGTCAGTACCTTGCTATGTTACATAGTTAATGTTTCAAATTTACATGCCTTGACAAGCTACCACCCCAATATTTAGAAAACAAAGTGCAACAATAAATGAAGAACTGCATTTGTGCAGTAAATCACCATTCTCTTATTTCCTTCTATTTCCTTTCCAGCAGTACCCAAAAACTTGTATCTATCCTCCTAAATTACCACTTTTACAAGGGAAGTCTCAACCTGGATAGCCATTCTCTATTTTGGTAGTAATGTTGTTGGACAGTAGCAATATTCTATTCACCACATAATGGTGCTGAAACAAAGTAAGTTGATTCCCATAGAAAAAGTGACCACAGCTTAGTAACAGAAGTAGTGGGCTTTTGACAATAAACACTAAAACCAAACCAAATAAATGGTTTAGGGCATCATTTACTGCAGAGACACTTATGCTAAAGAACTGTTATAAAACAATAAATGAGTACAAGTGAACAAGAACAGGACATTTGAAGAATACAGCCCCCAAACAGCATCAGTGAAGCTGAAAGTGTTTCCAACACAACTTACTCTGATTCGTTTCACCATGAAGCTGATGTTACGGATCCCTGAAAAATCTGTTGACTGGTAAATTGTGTCAATCGCTTTAACATGGCTGGAAATCTGTCAAAAACAAAAGTATCTACAGTTCAAAGATCTGTGCACTGCACTACAGCTCATCTTAAACAGCAACAGCTGCAAGGCCTACACTTCTACAATGTATCATACTGTGCTCTAGGAACTCTAACAAGACTTTTTAATTAAATGGTGGCCCACGATGGAAATAAATCACTAGCAGATTGCCAGATACCACCATGCCAGATACCACCAAGGGATTTTGTCATTTGCCTTTTTTTAAACACGTAATTCCATAAACTTTCAGATATCGTTTTGTGATGCTCCTTTATTCACTGTTTTGGTAAGACAACACTGTAGTTTAAATTGTATTCAAAGCCTGTATTTCTTTTTTGAAGAAAGAAAATTTACTTGTTAAGAATTATTCTTTCATTTCTGGCAGAACACAAATGTGGAAAACTTAATCATTTACCTTTTCTAAGCGCACACAGAAATGCTAACACTAAAAAGCTGATTTTGAAGGTGATTTCAGAGCTTTGAAAAATGTTACTCAAATTGCCTACATACAGTATGATGAATACATAGTAAAATTCAGATATGCAAGTGGCAGTGAAACTTCAGACTTCAGGAGAAGTATGTTAACATGCTTATTTTTAGCAAATTATGAGCAAAACCACTAAATGAAATCGACCCTTTTCCCAGTTAATAGTATATTGACCAATGAAAAGCATCTGCCTTTAGCTACCACTGCTTTTTTAACCATCCACTACATCAGATAATACAGGAATAGGTCTCAGCATCATTAGCTCACAGTGTTTTCAGCTAAAATTTCAAAGGGAAGCCTATGCAAGTGTTAAAACAGAGGCTTGGCAGGCTGTCAAACAGGACAGAACTCTTCAGGAAATATTATTTTTCTGAGTAAGAATTGAGAACAGTCAGACTGCAAGTCCTGCTCACAGGTGCTAAACACACCACAGCTGCCATTAAAGGAGGCACAAGTGCTCAGGACTTTTGTCACAGAAACAGTATCTTTTTAGCAAAATAAAAGATGCCATTTCAATTATGTCAAGACCACTTCAACAAATGAAACAAGACATTATGATGTAAATAAGCAAAAATACATGCAGATAAGTTACATGAAATTTATCAGGACTACACAAAGCAAAAGCAGGAGATTTAAAACAAAAGGATTGGAAATACCTGGGCGATCACAGCTTCCCTGGTTCCATAATGCTTGTAGAATAAATGATCAGTCTGGATATACAGCTGACAAGTGTTCTTTTCAGCCTGAGTGGCACGCTTTTTTCTCAAAAGCTGTGGATCATCCTTCTTAGGCTCTTCAACAGGCTTCTACACGTGCACAGGAAAGAAATACATTAATTTTGTAGCTCTACATGCTGAATCAGATCACCTAAAAACAACAATGAATTTTTATAAACATACTCCAGTAACACAAACAGATTTTCATTCTTTAACTTGCAAAGTTTGATGAATATTAAATTAAGTACATTATACTCAGTTTTGAAATACTTCGAATGTCATCTTAGCAAAAGCTCTCCCTGTATTTCATTTTATATTACAAAAGGCAGTCAATATTACATAGGTCTTTTTCATTCATGTCATCTTCAGAATTTTTCCTTTTTATAATCCTTTTTTAAGATAAACAAACAATTGGTAAATTAGGAAAAAAATCAGCACTGGTGGGACTTAACAGCACCTTCCCTAACACCAGTTATTTCAAATTGTAATTACTTCAGCAAACAGAAATGTTTAAGCACTCCAGCATGGAACAAATGGGACACTGAACATGAAGTTAAAGGAACACTGGTTAGTCAAAGGGGTATCTGATAGCACATTGACTTTACAGTACTCACTGGTTGATGGCCCTCGCTCTCTCCATGAAGTTTTACAAGCAAATTTTTGGGAAAGCATGTTATTGTTACCAATGTTGAAAAGTGCATTAATGTTGACAATTTCTGGAGTCACAACATAAATAAACTAAGTTGCTAATGCTATTTAGCAAGCCATATTGCATAGTTTTCTTGGTATATATTTAGCTGACACCACAAAATTATGCCAAGACTTGGAACAGCTCAGAACACAGCTAAGTCTAAGAAACTCAGTAACTTGCTGTTGGAAAAAAATATTTCATGAGATGTGGTGCAAAGCTGAAGGCAAACCCACTGTGGGACTCTACCCAGGTACAAAAGTTCCTTCCAAAGGACACTTACCTCTGACAGCAGCCAATCTGTAATGTGCTGTAACCCCTACAAGCTTACAGGGTTGTCAGGCAGACCCTCCCACCAATAATCACTCAATTTTCCACTGAAAGCACTGGTTTCCCAAGTGTGTTACATTAACATAACTTAAAAATCTAGAGGATATTACTCTTTAGAACCAATGTATTACTTGGAGATCAAGGGATCCTGAGATTCTTCCTTCACAACTGCTATTAAGTATATTCCTCATTTCAAGCTTGATTTCCACATCCATCTAAAATTCTAACTGTTGAAAAAATTGAGACCATGTAGGATTCATTAAGACTCTAAGTACAACATCTATGCTACAGAAACAGTGGGAAAAAGAATTTAGAAAAATCATGTCATAGGAAACCTCCAGCAATAATTTAAGTATCTCACAATGTGGAGGGGTGACGGCTCACCAAAAGTAAAAGAGACAACATAAAAGAAATAGGAAGTTATCACACTGACTACTAATCAACATCATCCATTAGCCTTTGTTGTACCTCTGTTGTTGGTTCTTCTATACCAGTCATCTGGTACTTCTGCATTCTTTCAAATACTGAGTGATCTGCACAACCTCCTTGTGGTCCATATTTATGTGGATATTCTAAAAAGAGGAAGACCAGGTTGAGTTTTCAAATTCCAAGTACAATTCCAAAATATGGCTGCATCATTGCAATTTATTCCGTTTGTCTCCAATATTGTGCATGTGGTTTGAGGGAAGCATTAGAATATTCAAGGTTTATGCAGCTTTTTTTCATTAAACATTTCTACTAAGACATTCTTAGTTTTACAAACAGAACAAAAGTGACATTTGCTTCTTAACATTATTTTCACAGGCAGCACAAAAAAATATGATGAATAGTGTCTAACATAAAAATGAGAGCTTTTATTTACACATCTGTACCTACTTGCTTTAACTAAAAGCAGCCTTCAAAAAAATGACATCACAATGGAAAGTTATTAAAGATCAAGTATACTAAAGACTGCTTGGATAAAAGAAAGGGTTTTTTTATGCTACTCAGTAAATGAGCTAAGAAACCTTGCTAACGTTCTTAGAGGATTTTATTATTTTATTCATCTTCCACAGATTTTTTGGAAGTAATCACATTATGCTACTTAACTACCAATACCTAAGAAGGGAATGGATAGAATACACTAATGGATAGAACCATGGTTCAGTTAACCTCTACAAGTTAGTTAAACATGCTGGAGATCCAAACTAGTGAGAATATCCTACAATCACCTGTTTAACAAGGGCAACTCTTGCAATAGTTGCCAGTGCAGCCCTCATTGCATAAGGGAATGTGCTGCAGACACACAGCTAAGGTTTTACTGCCAGTACCTATTGCAGATTTGTAACCTGTATTTGCAGAAGCTTCCTCTGGCATGAGAAGTACTGAATACTTGTCCCTTCAATTTCTTTGAAGATTTGATCCCATCATAAATTTGTGCCCAAGTTAGAAATAATGGAATACAGATTATGGTAGCCACAGATTTGAAAACTTAACAACTCAGTTTCTGCAGGGCAAACCACAGTTTTAGTATCTCAACAGAGTGCCACTTTTGTCAGAAATGTGCAAACTTTACTAAGGTTTGTTGTTTTTTGGGAGTTGTTGGGTCGTTTGTTTGGTTTTTATTTTTGTTTGGTGAGGGGATCCAAATTCACAGAGTAAATAGAACAGACATGTAAGAGTAGACTTGTAAAGCCTAGGCACCAAGGACCTGATGCTCACATTATATGCATTTCAGGTGATTTTGCCCTGGACTAGCTCTAGTCTGGGCTGTGGAGTCAAGGCTTGGCAGCAGCTGGAGCACAGCAGATGTGCTCCCTTGGAGTATGAGCTCTGATATGGTTTCATCTGACAGCTGCCTTTAATTATCTTTGACTCTCATGTCTGTTTCCTGCAGTCATACTGCATGATACTGCTCAACTATGTCAATATACAGCTTACCTTATAAGATTATTTCATGACTTTCTGCACATTAGTTCCCCTCATTTCAATTTCTACCACCACCCAAATACCATTTTTGAGCTGCTGTCTCATCACATTCCTCCCAGCACAATTAGCCCTGGCACAGTGCCCAAAGAATGGAGAGAAAAAGAGGAAAATATGTTCTTACTGCAAAAGTCACCTCACCCAATTTGCTCCAGCATAATAGAGGAACACTGACTTGGCCACAACCAATATTAAACAAAAAGCACCACTCAGTTGAAGTCACCTTGTACTTTTTGGGATCCTGTTCAATACCACCAGATTGGAGTTATGAGCAAAGGACTGTAGATATGATCCTTCCCTTCTCCATCTCCACCACCCTTTTTTTCCTCCCACAATAGTATGAAAAAATTTACTGTATTTAGTCTAATGCAAATTTTCATTACCTATGACCTGATTTCACACCACTGACTTTATCTGCAACAACAGCAGGTTACCCAGGGGCTGGAGCAATGGCCCATCCTGCATTCCCACCATACACTGCCCCTGCAGAAAACCACTGTACCCTGAAAGCAACTCCTGCAGGAGCCCCACTCTGAAGCATTATGACAACTGACAGAACAGTACTGGAAAGAAATGCTCTCAGGGTATTACACAAAATAATCTGTCTTTTCTCTCGATCTTGCTTCCCAAAGATGTTAGAAAATCCCTTAACACATTTTTTATACTGACTGCCTGCAATTCAAATGTTTCTCACTTCAAAAAAAATAATCTAGTAAGAAACACTTTAAAGCTATGACATTTAAAATTACAAAAAAATGAACACAAAACAGTCTGCAATAGCAACTGCCAAGGTTTTGCTGGAAAAGACAAATCCCCCACGGACAGATCTGAAACCACCCTGCTAATCACAGGAGACAGGTAATACAGGATAGTTCACTTTGGAACCATTTCTAACTTACAGGGAAAGTTGCATATGAAGCTTTCATTTGCTAAATGTTGAACTGCCCCCTAACTATGAAGGCACCATTCCCTCTTCATCTTTAGTGACTTCCTATTTCCATGATCCCCTGCAGCAGTTCCATTTTTACATTTCTGAAGCTAAGCAAGAACTACACTGTGCCAGATGACTTGGACAGTTTTGACCCACAAGACAGAAGTCTAATCCATGCTCTTGTGAAGCTTTTCAATGTTCTGAGATGTGCCAGCTTTCTGTGCAGCCTTCAGCCAGCTCTTTGCGATCAAGAACTTCTTAGCCTATCCCTACCACAACCCTGTGAAGTGAAAAGGAAAAAACATGCCTTCACCACAAACTGATTGCTTACAGTGAATACAGAGCTGAGGAGAAAGTAGAAGACTACTTTCCAACAGAGCTACAGCAGAAGAGATTAATAACAGGTTCCATCTTCCAATTAGAAAAAATCATTAGGTAAAAAAAGCCCAAACTTTTTCTTTTCCAGTATTGTCCATTTTTGGTTTTTGTACATCCTGGCAGAATGTTAAAAAATAATAAGCAGTAGAATATAATAACAATAAATCTAAAAACCACCCACAAAATCTTGTCATTTCATGCTTTCTTACAACATCTTATTCTAGCTAGATAGCAGATGATTTTTAATGATATATATACAACTCCAGATGCTCAAAATAAGAACTTTTCCCTTTAAAAAAGTACAACCTTCTACAAAGACATTCCTGAACATTTGGTTTTTCTTCTTCTAATTATCAGTAAATAGTATGATCTGTTAAGCATTTAGGTGAACTGCTTAATAATTACTGGATTTAGGTATCTGGAACAAGGATGACATCAAACTTCCATTACAAATGAGGAAAACTCAATTCTTTAACAGCCACAGAGGTTTGCCCAATACTAGCAAAAGCAAAGATGTCAGAATAAAATTCAAATATAAGCAGATACCAAAAAAAAATCCTTATTACATATTTCATTTGCAGCACTCTGTGACACTGTGCTCCCATGACAACTGTCATCATAATGCTATGAAAAAGAAAACAAGTTCTCGTTAATAACACAGTCTGCAGTGGTCAGTCCATTCAGCAGATAAGGCTTTGCAAAATTACAAACCACTTCACTTTCTGTTCTTAGCTGTAGGGTTCTTCCAAGACCATAAAGACAATGAGGTGTCCACGTTAATTTTCCTGAAGGTCTGAACAGGATCTTCCTGTATACTGTGGATCTGACAAAACACTGATTTTGTATTTTACAGTATGAACTCAGGGATACACTTGAAGCAAATATGATTTAAATAAAAATATATAGTTCAAATTAAATCCTCAGCCTTAAAGAAATGTTTCCTAAATATCTTAAATGTAAACAGCAATTTGCATCCTTCTAGGCCTAAATTACAAAAGGATCACGACTGGTTTAGAAACTAAAATCATTCAACTTGTGTTTCAAGTCATGAATACAAGGCTGCCTTCCACTGGTCACCAGATCCACTGTAACAGACAAAAGCTGCCTTATAAAGTTGACAATATAATCCCCATTTACAAAACAACTTTTGTTTAACAACGGAAAAAGAACTCATTGAGATGCTAATCATATGTTGCATTGTGGTTTCTGAAAAGCACTAAAAAGCATATTGTTTCAAAAGGCTGAAACATGGGTGACCAAAAAAATACCCAAATTAAGGCAAAGATGACTTTTTACCTCAGTCTCCCCCAAGTCAGAAATGTGATTATTTTTGTTGCTTTTGTCCTACATAAGATGGTAGTGGTTTGACTCCATTTCACAAGCGCTAGCTTTAGATTAGAGTAGTAACAACAAATTAACAACAAATCTACTATAAAGCTTAGCTTTTTTGAGTTGGGGTTTTTTGAGAGGTGCAGTTCAATGCAAAAATAGGTCTCATGAAAGACAAAAATAATTTAGCTTCAAAAGCACTCTTCAGTGAGACAGCAGTAGTTGTATACTCCAGATATTTCAGACAACAGAAATCCTAGCAGCATCTATGATCCCAATGACTAAAGTGACGCTGTACAATCACAACACATGCACATCAGACTGCACTGGCAGCAACCACCAGGAGTGATGTGTTTTTAAATAGTGCTGCTTAGACTTCGCTCCAGGATGGGCTATTTTCAACCCTGCTGAGCAAGCAGCAGTGTTCACTCACTTGGTGATTTGGAAGCCATACTCTACTGCTGCTTTTATGTGGCTCACTGGAATAGATTTAGACCATGCCCTCTGATAATCTGATTTTGTTTCTAACTGATGGTTTTGATGCACTAGATTCAAGAGGAAAAACAATATAAGTCAAGACACTGTCACATGAATAATTAAAAACACCCCAACATATCCTGCTCCCATTCACCTTAGTAAGACATTAGTAAAAAACAATTTCATCATTACGTTTTCCAGTTTCCAAAGCAATCCATTTACTCTTCCAACAGAGATCACTCCTACAAAACAGCAATAGTAACTCTCATAAAATCAATTTATCTGCTTCTTTAAGGCACAGTTCTATTTCTGTCAGTATTCGATAACAGTGAAGAGTATTTTTAGTCACTCACTATTTACAGCATAAGGAACTGGGACATGAGACAATCTTCTTGCTTGTCTCAACCTTTGAAAACTGGGCACATCACTGCCTTATGTCTCTTACTTTCCCCCTGCCCCTCTTTTGACCAGCAGGGTTAGTTAATAAAACCCTTTATATAGCTGACAGGAACTTATTTACACTAAGTCCTACATAAGTGAAAGTCCAATATTCCCACTATCAAGAAGTGAACTGAACCGTTCAGTGAGACCTGTAAGATGCAACACAAAACTCAGAAGTATGTGTGAATTATTCACAGCAATGTTATGAAAGATGTATCTTACAGTTTCACACCAGACTTTTTAAACTTTATTATTACTTTTCCCCCACTAATCCCCTGCTACAGCAGCAAAGCCAGTAATACTCCAACTGCAGCTGACAGGGGAAACTGCCTTCTCCCCTTTGAACTGACTTCCCCCCTGGTGAGCTGACCAGCAGTGCTCTGCAGGGATGAAAATGAAGCTCACGCTGCAGCCTCTCTGAGAATCAAAAATATGGAGTGCTATCCTGTAAAGTTATTCTCAAGTCTTATGGGTCT
This sequence comes from Rhipidura dahli, assembly GCA_013399225.1. Taxonomy (NCBI): domain Eukaryota; kingdom Metazoa; phylum Chordata; class Aves; order Passeriformes; family Rhipiduridae; genus Rhipidura; species Rhipidura dahli. The sequence continues at coordinate 1,522,391 of VXAC01000148.1, forward strand.
TGTAAGCACCAGGAAAACACACACTTTAGTCAGAAAACAAATACTGTTCACAAATCCAGTAAATGCTTTCATTCACAAGCTTTTTAACATTACGGGAATTCTATCTGATTTTGGGTTAGTAATCATATTTACAGAATGAGATAACAGGAAGGACAAATATATTTGCTAGCTCACAGCAATTTTAATACACTCAGAGACAGCACACTGCCATTGAAAGTAAAATACAAAAACCCACTCAAATTTGCTGAGTTTTTAGTAGAGAAAGATCACTTCTTGTCACTGCATTCACACAAGAGAAGTAATCAAGGAGAGAAATAGGCAATAACCCTGTTTTCTTCAGTGGCTTACAGCACTGAGAAAATTAAAATACACAAATCCAAATCACAGTGAGAAACTTTCCTCATCTAACTTCCTATTCTATGACACTGCTTTGCACAGTTCAGTCTCATTATGACATACTTTGACAATGATTTATACATATGTCATTATCAGAGTGATTCAAGTCATTTCTAATGATCTAATCCAAGCCTCCTCATCCAATTACAAATGAGATTTCAAACTCAAGTCTTCTAGGGTTTGCACAATGGCCTGATGGGACATGTTTTTAAATGAAGTTATAGTTTAAACTGATTTTTAAGCAAGACTGAAGTCCTGAAGTTAGCTGGAAAGACAGTTTGTTAGCTTCAAAAACCAAAAGTTAAACTGACTCTCTGCTAACATCTGCTTGGAAGAACTCAAACTTGGAATCACAACTTTTTTGCAGTACTTTTGAGATTTAGTATAACTTAAGCATCAAACAAAACTGATATGTATTACATCTGAAGACTGATTGTACATAAATAGGTAGGTAGAGTGCAGGTGAACTCTGGTACATCAGTTCTGAAGATGTAAAAGAATTTAATGGTACTTTTTCATTCTCCTGAGCATTTGCCACTAAAGCTAGATTTCTGGGGCTATACTTGTCAAATTTAAGTACTATTCTCTGTACACTTCCATCAGCTGTTGTGTAAAATGGAACATACTGGGTGCCACCACCTCTTCTGAAGGGCTCTCTGAAAGCACATGTGACAGACACATGCAAGGGAAGCTTTTATTTCACACAAATGTCACCCTCATGAGATATAAGTAATCATTTAGTGACTTGAACTTTCATTAACTTTTATTTTCCAGTATTTTTATTAGTATAGATTATTATAAGAATGTTTTTTTCAAAATATCCATTGGGTAGGAAATGTACTGCTTGCATACCTAAGCCTGACTGCTAAGGATTTCCTAAAATGGCAGAATAATGAAGACTCACTTTGGTTTGCCTTGAACCTCTCTCACACCATAACTGCATATGAATCACTCGAGGACAGCACGATTCATGGTGTCATACACAGGCCAAAGTCTCATTTGATGCTTACAAATGGCTTACAGGTCTTGACATTTAATAAAAAAAATATTTCATCTATAGCACAAAATGGAAGTACTCACTGATATCATCTTCATGATAAATGACAGAGTGGAATGGTAGGTTTCTGTCCTTTATGTATCTCTCTGCTGGCTCAATATAAAAGGTCCCACTGTGAGTTTGGATGAATCCTTCAAATTTTCCATCAATAACAGACCCATGAGTAAAACTTCCCTGCTCACCTGTTAAGGGACAAAGTGCATTAGTTATTTTATACCCTTCAAAAAGCTTTCAGCCCTGTGCAAACTTCAAACATCACACTACCCAAGGTGTTAAGCTCACTGCTAACACATGGTACTTGCACAATTATCCTAATCATGTACCAGTTCCCAACTGCTAAAAACCTGCATGAATTCTGGGGTAATGAGATTCTGGATAACAGAAAGACATGTCTGATTTTTTTAAGACTAAGATTATCCATCAGTAAGACAAACAGCAAAATCACAGTCACCAAGTTCAGCAGCTTCCCAATCAGGTGCATAAATTACATGTTTAAAAAGCATACAAGGAAGAATTCAACTCTGTATTTTAAAGCTGTTACACACTCAGAGTGTAATTGTGTATTCAAATTCTGTCCTTATACATCTGTTCATACAATCAGAAATATAAAATAAATAATAAAATCAGAGCCTATATGGAACTCTGAAAGCTTTTAAAGAAAGACTTTCCTATATTCAAGACATCCATTTTTCTCTTCTAGTATAATCCTCTTAAAACTGTAGCTAGGTTTAAACCTGGCAGAGAATGAATTTGTATTTGAAACTGTCACAACTGGGGAAAAGTACAACTGCCAACGTTTAATCACTGACTGCTACAACATGCAGCATCCCAACAGACTTTCCCATATAAAGGATGAAAGACCATTCTGCTAAAAGAGTGTTTATATACACCTCCATTGAGAAAAGTTCAGAATCACACTATCAAAGAGACTTCTGACCTACTCAAAATAACAGGCAAATAAGTCTGCTAAGATGCACAAGAAGCCCTATGTTTATTACTTTTCAAAGTTGAAAACGCTCACTTCAAGACTTCAAGCTAAGAAAGATCTTCAGGAAAACAGGACAAACAGTAGAAAGAAGGGCAGAGTAAATTTTAATCCATTTCTTCTTTTCATCTGCTTTTAATTCTGTAATTCCTCTTCATTTTTAATCAATTTTATCTTTTGTATTTACTGAAATCAGGTATATATTACCCTTAATGATAGTAACTCTATATTCCTTTTATTCCTTTAAACTAAGAATGGCACCTGATTTCTTTTTTATTCAATGCATACAACGTTTTCCCTTTTTTAAATGCATCACACATCCATGAAGAGTATGTTTATGAACAGTTGAAATTCAAGTTTTATGGGTATGAAAATTATTAGATAAAATACTCATTTTTTTAAGCGTGACTCATATATAAAAGCAGATGGGAGTTTAAATGTGTTAGATGCATTATTAAAGTTGAACAATAATCTAATCATACAGATATTAAATTTCTCCATGTACTATTAGAAAATTCCTGTTTAAAACTGCTGCACTTTCACCCATTTTGAAGTGTTATACTTACCATAAATGTGTCCAGTGTAAATATGGGAGGTATCATAATCAATTACTTGATTCGATATTTCTACTTTGAAGTCATCACTAAAAAGAGATGTATCTCTCTTCATTCGAAGGTTGAATTGTCTAGAATTAATAAAACAAGATGATAAATTGACTTTGAGCTTCAACTACAGGAGCACTAAAAAAAAGTACTTCAAAACAACATTTTTCTGCAAACAATTTGCAGACCTTGCAAGATTTATCTGTACAAGATAAATCTTGTATCTTTTTCACTGTACAAGAATTAGACCAGAGCCTAGAAGGATTTTTTTAAAGCCAAGATTATTTAGATGCTTTTGATATAAGTAACTAAATTTACAAGATTTAAGCCAGAAAACATGTGATACTTAAACACATAATTCTAAAATGCTGACTTGGACTATACACTTGTTCCCACTCCTTCAGAAGACACTTGAGCAGCTTAATAAAAATGCAACTATTTTACTACCCAGTACTGTGAAGCAGAACACATAAAAACAGCTATCACTTATTTTACTTTCATTGAAGACATTTAAGATTTAAATAATGTAAATGTAGGTGAGCTAATTAGTGTTTCAACTGAAACTCAAAAAATAAGATGGGCAACAATATCTAATAAAAATACTCAAACTGGCAGAGCTGCATGAATAACTATGTAAACAGCCCTCCTCATTGAATGATTGGGTTCAGATTGCAACACTACATACTTTAATGCCAATCCTACTACTAATCTTTCTATGAAACCTCTTGCTTGTATAACAACAGGAGTTTCAGTCGAGCAAGCAACACAACTGAAGTGTTTTAAAATACCTGACATTATATGAATTCATTCCTGTGACAACCATTAGCTTGCTTCATAATTTCATTTGGTATTCTCTTAAATTTTGTATAAACATTTGCACAAATACAGATCATGAAGTTGTTGAAATTTCAGCCATTTAATTTTAGTTTTGATTTTCTTCCCATATTTTTGTTTTTCCGCACAATGATGAAATTGAAGGAACATTACAGTTACATCACCAATTTGTTACACAAAAAGTAACTTAGACAAGTTGAGTACATCAGAGTTAAGAGTCTTCATCTAAAAACTGTGACCAGCAGAGCTGACCTTCACAGTGAAAGTTAGTATCCAAGTATGCTACCAAAAATATAACACAGGCAATTAAGTGCCATAGCGTAAAGTTGATTAAATCTAGTTACTTTCTACTAATTAGCTGAAGCAAACACAAAATGTATCTTCAGTCTCCACTTGCATGTTAAATATGACACCATAGTTATAAATAAGTATTTTGAAACATTAAGAGGTCCATTAGGATGCAAACTTCAAGATCAAAAAAAAAGCCAAGCCAACACTTAAAACCTGGGAAGGGCTGTAGTGACTCATGTTGACTATTCTGTAATGCAAACAGCATTTCACAATCAAACTACATTTATTATTATTGCCATAGTGTTAATAAAGCTTCAAAGCAAGTACTCTCCTCAGGCAGTGTGTCAGTCACAGGTATCTACTACAAGGTTATGAAATTCTAGATGTGGCTGGTAGATGGGGAAGGTTAAACTTCAGCAATTCCCTGTGACTTAGGCTTTGTGCCAAGCCCTGCAGTGCTCCTCTCATAGTTTCAGTATCGATTTATTTTATGAGGAAGATCCTCCTGCTACAAAGGAAGGAACAGTTCACCACAGGTTCACTGGGATACTGGCATCACTGAGAGACAAGAAATAAGAATTACTGTTCTTCAAGTTTGTCTTTTTACTACCTCTGCCACAACAGCCCTTTGGTAACCCAGAGGTTCATGAGGAAGAGGAAATAACATGAACAAGCAACCCAGAGACACACAGTAGGACAGAATACTTCAAAGTACCCAACACATTTTTCGAGGGTGGGGTGGTGGGCAGTGTGGAGACTTGAAGCCAATTTATGTGGCTCTCCTGGGCAGAAGTTAAAAATGAAGAGATAGAAAGAAATTAAGACCAACACTGATGAGAATATGACAAACTTCACTCAGGTACTTCAAAAAGTTATGCTCACTTTGGATTTAATACCCTGCTCAGGGTGCTATACACATTTGAAGTCCAGTTCAGTTTGAGCTTTCCCAGTGACTGAGTTGTCCCACTCGAGGATGGACCAGACTCTCAGTGCATCTCATCTGAAGTTAAATGGCAAGAAGTTCTGAACCCTCTAGAATGCCTTCTCCCTTCTCTAGTATTTGAAGACTTCTTACCATAAGAAGTCTGTAATTCTGTCTCTGTTATGAACTATCTACTAATTTCAGCAAGAGCACCTATCATGGTTAAAACTGCTTTTTCCTCATGAAAAATTAGGTTTTTGGAAAAAAACCCTCAATCTATATAGCACTTTTCGTCTAGAAGTGTAAACACCGTTTCTTTAAAATTACTTTTTTCTGGTTGTATTCATGTTTGTTTCAAATAAAACTGAGGAGCAGTTGTCGCTAACAATCAACTGCACCAGCAATTTTCTATGACTTTGAAGAACACAGTATAAGAGAATGCAGGACTTCTGATGTATTAACTCCCATCTATAACAGCAAAGTGGGGGAAAAAACACAGGGCTTGAGCCTTAAAGCTGGTAATTTACCAAGCTTAGCTTAGTATAACTCCAAGTCCATAGATGGATGAGCCCTATGCATGAATTGTGAAGCCATCCAGGGTATCCTCAGCTGCTGCTCTCACCCTTACAAACCAGCAGGAGAATGGTGGTGCAGTCATGGACTCCCTCAGGGGCCACCATCTCACCATACTTCAGGGCCAGCCGGGAGTTTTGCCTACACATCCAACACTACAGGACTCACTTTTAGCGGGGCAAGGGGAAGTTGAGTGGAGTTTAATGAAGCTGGGAATGGTTGTTCCTTCTGTGGGATACCCTTCCATCAACATTACCTGAATGTCACTTCAAAATGGACTGGTACAAGTTATAAGTACCAAATAAAAAGTTTCACCAGTTTAAAATTAAGGAAGCTTCTATTCATTCTCCTTTAATTTTCACCCTCTTCTTAATTTCCACACTGCTACATAACTAACACTACAAATTCTAACCCATGTTGCCAATTATCTATCTTTTAATAAAATTAGCTTTATTTGCAGGATTAGAGAACTATTTCAAATACAAAAAAACTCAGCTGTGCTTCACACTAACAATTCCCAAGTTGATTTCTTAACTTAGTTAAACTATTAGATAACCTGATCATCACTCAGCTATTTTTAAACAGGTCTTTTCTTAGTCATTCAAACATGCTTGATGACAACAGGATTATCTGTCTGGACTGCTCACCTTCTTAATAATGAAAAATTGACAAATATTCCCTGACTTCTCCCCCACTAAAGGAGGGAGGAGACAACTTGGGACTGTGGGGAGGAAGGGGCCAGGGGGGGTGGAGGAATAAACAAGTATTTTATTTATCTCTACTTCCAATAATTAACAACTTTAACAGACTTCAAACATAAATTCTATGGCTTAAATCCAGTAACTTCATGATTCTTCTGAGGACAGGAGGCTCCAGGGAAGTTATAACAAATTTGTCTATATCACTCCTGAGTGATACAGACAAATGACCACTACTGAGTGTGGTTTCTAGACTAGCCACAATGGAAGAAGTAAGAAGCTTCAAATCAGCCTTTTGGCAATTACCATTTCTACAGCATGCAGAGTTCTCAGTGCAAACTAAGCTATGCCCTAACCTAGCTACACACCAGGCAGCAGATTAACTAATTTCAGAAAAATAATGCCTCTTATTTACACACTTTCTACCTTGCAGAAGATGCTTCCCAGCAGTAGTGATATCAACAATAGAATTAAATCAATTAAGACCAAGTTTTGACCTTGCTTATTTGTTACTGCTTCCGTCTCCCACAGTTCTGAAAACTGATCTGGTAAGAGGACAATCCTTAGACCTATATGGTTGCCCATTTGGTGGCAGACAGAATTTTGGTATGACTTACATATATATACATATATGTATTTATATAATCTGCTTTGATAATAAACTACATCTTATATAATAACAGCAGCACCCTGAAGGCTACCAAGAGGTAGGTTTCTATTTCTCTTTAGCTTAGCTCAGGGAGACTATGTCCAAGTTGCAAGTAACATAGCAATTCAGTCATAATTAACAAAAAAGTATAGTCAAGAGCACCACCCACACTTAGCTAAAACCCAGTACTTTCCCATGGGCTCAAGTTATGTTGATCCTGTGGCCTAATCAGAGCAAGTACTTGAAAGGAAAAAAACCAAACATGTGTATATACTGACAACATTTGGTAAAAGGCATATAAAGGCTTATATGCAAGAGTTAATGCCTCATCTATCATTCCATTTCTTTTTAATTTTACCTTCTAAGATAAGTGATTTCACCAGAATGGAATGTCCAATGTATTGGGTCACTGGTACCAAGTCTGCAGACTTCCACAGAACTGATAGAAAAAGTTGTTATCTGGTATATGAAAAGGGCACTTGGTGCTTTCGCTTTTGTCTTTCCTCAGTCAAATTGCTGTAACTGGTGACAGGCTCACAGAATGACCCAGTAACCAGAGGAGATTGTGGAGAACAGAGAAAGGGGAAAAAAGGAGGTGGAGGAGTTACTCCACAGCTGGAAGAAGCGGCTGGGAAAAGGAAACTGAAGGGGATGGGTTGGCAGCAGTATGGAATATGATTTCGGCACAAGGTGAGTCCGCTTAGGTTCACAGTCTTTTCTTCCCAGTAGGAACCAGAAAAACCCTCACAGCTGTGGCTGCATCAGCCTCCTCACAAGTCTGCATCTAGAAAATACTGTTCTGCTTAAGGTGCAAGTCTTTTATCCTTACTTCTCCTACCTAAGAACTCAAAGACTCTCTTCTCAGAAAAATGGAAAGGGGTGTCTATAAATGGCAGGGGATAATAACTTCAGCTCTTCTTTCTAACTGCTTCCATGAGGCATCACACAATTTAAAATCAGTTCCCACAAGACTGTCAGACTCATTCCAGCTCTGAACTATAGTAAACAGAAGGCAGCTTAACAACCTAATACTGGATTTATACTACCCACAATTCTACAGAATGATCACATTTGGAGATTTTTTTTTCACTGTTTTAACTTACTATTAAACCCACACAACATATTTCATGACTTAACTGATAATTCCCATGGTCCTGCTACTTACACTAAAGAAAACTTATCTTTGAAGCAGCAGATGATAGGGTCTCCAGGTTTATCACTGTTACTTTGATCCACCTAGATGCACACAGAATCATCCCCTGGTAAGTATTTATGTAAATCCCAATCTCTACAGCATTTCAACACTCAGCCATCCCAGCTAGAATGCTTGCAACTTATGTTTGTTTTCCATTAACACCTCTAGGATGATACTGGTGGTTATTCAGATGTCTTTCCTGACCTCCAGAAGTCAGACTTGCTAAACTTGGTATTCCAAAACACTACAATGAGGATGCAGACTTCATTCCAAAGCATTTGCCACTGATTACTCTTGATACACATAGCTGCAAACACAAGGTAGCTCAGACAACAGAAACCTTCCAAGTAGGATTACAAGTAGCTACATGTTGGCTAATTTACACTCTAAGAAAGTATCCCTCTGTCCTGAAGAGGACAGTGTACAGATTTTAAAGGCAGAATTTTTTACCTTTACCCAAGGTTTGCATTTTTATTTCCCTTTCAGTAAAACATCTTTGGGAAGTTCAGTACAGAGCCTACAACCTGGTTTCCTTTTTATCGAACTAACCTTCCCATTTGTATTTGCATAAAGGTGACTATTTACATGCAATGCTGTGGTCTAACAAAAAACAAGGTATCAAAAATCAGAAAAGAGGTAAAGATGTACTAGAATAAAAGCACAAACAAAGTTACTACATGAATTCAAGCTATAAAAGCAATTAAGAAGGAAGCTTTCTTAGTTAAAAAAGTAAAGAAACAGAAGAGAAATCCACTAGCTGATAATATGAGCATGTAGCTTAGGTACATTCATTTAAATTTACTGCTTTCCATTTTAAAAACATGACTTCTTCAGAGCATGGCTACATCTACTAAAGTTTGCTGGCCGAGGAGTAGAGCCATGAACCCTTAATACCAATTTCAGCAGTACAGTGGAAATGCTGCATCTCTGGGCTGTCCCAGCAGACCAACACCGCAGTACCAGGTGTCTCCCAGACAAACCCAAGTCAAACAACAAATGCCATTTTTCCTGAGGGCTACACATAATCCAGCTCACTATATTTAAACACATAAAATGCAAGACACTTAACCAACAGATTCTGCCTCTAGAATTTTTTAACTTCATTTGAATTAAAAAATGTGTAAGAACACAGGACCCTGCTTTCCAACTCTCTGCAAGATAAATTTGCTTTACCTACAAATACCAACATAAGGTGGGTTTGGTTTTGGGCTTTTTTGACCAAACAGGTGTAGGAAGTGACTCCTGATTGACAGGCCTCTTGTCTGGCAAGTTGTCTGTCAAGGTATGTAACTTAAAAGGTACAACAGATAGGTAATGACTGAAGAATTGCCACAGAGCAGTGAATAATAATAAAAAGACTACAGTAAGAACTGACATGCATTTTTTTTCTTTTTTAATTCAGGACAGCCTAAAGTGAGTTGCAGTAAGTGAACCCCGCAAAAAATTCACTTAGTAAAATTAATGAAAATAATTCTCCTAAGTCTCACTAAGCCAACCAGTAGGTTCTAGTTGATGACCACTAAATCAACCTATTCAAGAAGTTGAGCTGTTTAGGGGTGTGTTTAAGTGCACATGGAACTGAATGAGACACAACAGATATTTTCAGATTATTCCAGTAATACTGAATCTGCTTTTTGTTCTGACATGCTCATAGTACATGGAAGACAGAGCCATTTCATAAATTGAGCACTGTGCTGCACTCACAATTTTAAAAGCACTTAAATTAAATGCCATAAAAAGAACATCTAGTGTAATAAAAACCTTAAATTGATGATATAAAGTCCTCTTCAATCCAGGAGTAACCAGCTCAGTTACTTTAGTCCATTTCAGCGTGGCAGCATGCTCCAAACGCCACTTTTAAAATTCAGCTTATCAAGTATTATTTCTCTGCAGGTATCCTTTGTTTTCATAACCTACTCAAATATTGCCAACAATTATCTTGTTTAAACACAAACATTTACCAGCTCTGAATAATGAGGGCAATATAAAGGATTACAGGTTACTACAGAACCAAGAATTCAAAAAAACTCCTCAGACTTAATGAAGAACTGAAATTTTTTGGTCCACAATTTTTCTGTAAAGACCACATACAGACTATACATTCCCACAAACACGTCTGAACAACTTACAGTATTTCTCAAAAAGTAAAATTTTAGGTAAAAATCGTCAGAAAAATGTAGATATATTGTAAAATATCTGAAAGAAGTTCTCAACGTATCTTTAATTTAATAGTAAACAGGCGTTATCATGTGTTCAAGTACCACTTGAACATTCAACTGTTCACTCAAGTTGTGTGGGCACCTTTCCCAAGTCAGATTCAACAACTAATCTAGGAGAGGGAGTGAAAGTGGGTGTGGATGGACAATTAACAGGATCAAGCAAATAATTAGAAAGCATAAGTTATTACTAATGTATTAAATAAAAAGTTGACTGAGAGTTAAACAATACATAGACATACTTTTCCCTTCTGTCCTCAAAACCACTATGAAGTATTCAGCATATTTCTAACATTCTACAGTTGACAGGAATTCAGTTCAAGATATTCTCTGATTAATTTATTGCAAATGTTTATACTGAAAAAGAAAACTTTCCACTTTCTCTGCAGAGGAAGATCCGTGTCCAGTAAGTGAACAAGTGCAAGTACACATTTTGTGATCAGGTGAAAAGTGTGTATAAAATCTAACATCAGTTTAAGTGATGTCCTGACTTCCTTTTTGAAACTACTGACATCACCTTGACATGCAAAAGGAAGTTACTCTATTTATAATGCTTCACTGTATCTCAAACCAGTGCCAAAGGTGTTGTTCTTCTTTGAATCAATCCATGTATTTTGGGGAGTGTGTCTGTGCTGTGTTTTGCTTTTTGGATTGTTTTTTTGGGTGGAAGGGTTGTGGGGTGGGTTCAAAAACTACCTAATATTAACCAAGTTGCTCGTATTAACACTGTGCATTCAGTAACTGTGTGAGCCTTCCCTGGACTCAAAGGACAGCTTAAATTAATTCACACTAAAACACTCAATAATATAAACTGGCAGGAGGAAGAGCTCTGATACCCAACAAGGATTGTTTCAAACCTTCAGATTCCTTCCAACTTGAAGCATTTTTGAAGCAAGCACATTTTGCACCACTGGGGAACCAATAATGCCAATTTATCTAATACATGATTTATTATTCAAAAGAATTAGTACGGATTTGTAGCTCAGTTTCAGCAATTTTAACTGTCCTAGTAATTTAGTACTTTAGCATTGAATAGTGTGGCTGGTTCAGTCTAGTTCATTTCATGATCTATAACAAGTTGTATTTTATATTACCAAACAACAAAAGATTTGAAAAATTTCTATTCTGAACAGTATATTCTGTGGCATCTAACTTTCAGATGAAAGTTAAACAGAGAAGGTTTCTCAAAGATGGCATATTATATATCTATTTGTTGAATTACTGAGTCTGGTATGAAAAAAGGTAGCTTTGGGTTTAATTCCATCATTTCAGTTTCTATTTCATTATTAAACTATTAGCCCATAGTTAAATGGTCCCTTTAACTCGGTATGAATATGTAATATTTAATTTGTGTTTTTATTTTTTCCTTTTCCAACAGAAGGGTACTATGAGATACAGTTCTTAAATCCAAACAGCCTACTGAAAAGAACAGATGCTACTTACACAATCCTAAAATACTGGTAGCTGCCAGCCGTTTTCTGGACAATGGAACTGTAAGTTTGATGAATGCTTATCTGGCATATGTCAGCACTGCCACTGAAAAGGCTGGTACTGCATGCTCCCTCTCAGCACTGCTGCTTAGTTCTGCACTCATTCTTCTCACAGCAAATTTGCCTCTACACCGAGCAGAAGAACAAATTAACCTCACTGAAAAACAAGCAGCAAATCGCTCTCCCATCTTGACTGGCCACGTGACCAGCAGGTGCTTCCTTTGGTACACACCAAAAGATTAAGTTTAGAAGTTCCAGCTGGTCACAGAGATACAGCCTGAGAACCACTGTGGCCCAGCTTCACTTGCTGCTGCTAGCAGAGGATGGCAGTAAATATTAGGACAGCTTTTCCACAGCTTCCTGGCTACAAAATGCAGCCCTTTCATTAGAATCCAAATCACTATATGAGACTGTAACTTCAGTCCTCATAAGTAGAAACTGTTTACAATATTTATTAAGTTAAGGGGATGCAAGTTGGATAGCTGTGTGCCAATAAACCACTACGCCTGGACAAACCCTAATGAGCCCTTTGGTAAAAGACTATTCAAAAAAGATCAGGTGTTAGTTTTCAGAATCTCAGATCTCATATTGACTGAATGCCTTTAAGTTTCACCATCTGTACTCAAATGCCACAGCACTTTACAAGTCCATGGCCTCTATCTAAATGGTTTAAGTGTTTGGCAAAAGCTTTATTTCCTACCTTCACACAAAGTAACTCAAATAGAAAAATAAAAAAACTTGATAGAAAGGTTTTACTTTTGTCCTTCTCAGTGATGACATAAATCACTTAGTTATTCACAATAAGCCAGTTGCAACAAGCCAATACAGCTGCTCAAACTGCTACACACCTACAAAGCAAATAAACAAACTCCGTGAAGTAGAACCCAATTTACTTGATCCTTCCTAATTCATATTTAAAGCAAAATGAAAATATTTTGTAAGAGCACATCCAAACTGATTAACAGGAACTTTGGACTAAATTTATATCCTGTCAACTACCCTCTCTTTGGAAGGAGGCATTAGATGTGCCACAGGAAACTACCAAAAATCCTAAATTATGGACTGGTTTGACCTTACAGTCAGTTTCTAATCAGCCTACGCAGTTAATGATGGATTTGTGCCTCAAACCATAGACCAATTCCAAATATAAACACCAACATTTTCCCTCCTGAATAACAGTAGCTGTTATCAAAATATTTTTAAACCTGATTGACTAAAGTCTGGTCTTCCTCTGTGAAGTAAGAGAGGAATTTATTTATATCTCATGATCCTAGGTGCAACTATCATTTTTACAGGATAAGGATTTTCAAACCACCCTCGCACCACAAAGAGAACTCAGAGGCTAAGCTAGCAGCTCTGTCTTACAGAAGATGATTATGGGATCTTTACCAATGACAAGATAAACCTGCTCAAGTGGCCTGAAATGTGACCTGCTCCCAGAAAGGTCTCATCCTTCTTCTATAATCCCTTCAAGTCATACTGACTTTTTTCCCAAATAATTTTTAGATGGATTAGTTCCCAGATGCTATTTCTTGCATGGCTTTAATACCAGCAGCGTTAGCACAAGGATGGTGCTGGGAATGTGGTTAGGCCTGTTTCTCTCTGCAGCAGTACACACTTCAGTGAATCTAAATTATCCACTGGCCTGCAGCTTAGAAGTAGCAGCATTAGACTGAAACTTAACTTCACTGTCTTGCTGCCTTGCTGGAGATTTAAAAGGAGAGAGGTTTATACTGTGAGGAGCCTCTGAAGCATTCTACTCTGCAGTCTTGTTTATTAGAACAATTTAATAGGGAAGACTAGAGACTGCCAGTGAAATTACAGCAATGACAGCAGCAGTATGACTCTTAAAACAGTAAAATTCCCTAGACTAAAAATCACACTTAAAATATGTTTTTAAGAACAGGACTTCAAATTTGTGATTTGGGTTGCTTTTCTATGGCATTTAGAAATACAACCCTAATGCTACCCTGAGAGCATGCACTGAAATCCAGTCATTATATCATAAACCTCCAGGAACAACCCTTCACTCCCTGAAGAAATGACAAGCTGGAACAAAAACAAAACACTTACTCATAAAACAATATCCCAAACAGATTCAGGAGACCCCGTTTTACATTTTCTCTGTTAAACTTCTTTTGCTTCTACATATGACTAAAAACTATTTAGAAAGTTCTAAATACTTAAATTGTAACTGAAATAACGAGAAAAAAAAGGGCATTACACATTCCTAAAATATATTAAGAGAGTGGTGCTGCAAAGGAGGGAGTCATAGAAACTAAGATACAGATACAAATATTTTAACTTTCTTTCTGTTTCTCTTGGGTTGTACAAAAAACAGGCAATTTGAAATTGCAACGAGATCTTACTAAGTGCAAACCTACAAATTATACTTCGGTTGGTCACACTGAATATCTAACTTTTGCACTGGATCTTACATGTTAAATGCAAGGCAAAACATGTCTTATAACATGTAATCATCTTTCCCCATGTCAAATAATTTCTAAATTTCACAATAGCAAAAAAAAAAAAAAACCAAAAAAACAGATAACACCAGTACACACAAAACAGGGCAATTTTGTGGCCTATTTTGTAGCTTCAAACGCAATTTGAACTGTAACTTTTTCTCAATGAAACCTCCTCAGGCAGTTTGGGACAATTTTTGGGGGAAAAAAAAAAAAAATCAAACAAACCCAAAGCTGCATTATAAACACAGAATTGACTGCCATTCTGTTCCCAGTATGATTCCATTGTTTAAGCTTCAAAGTGTAATAACAGTTACCATCAGATGTTTGAATAAGTGCTTACAAGCAACTATTTATTTAAACTGGACACGAGAGAAAATACTTCATAGATGCTGTAAACAGAGCAATTTAGTGTATTCTAGCTACTGTTATTTTGGTAGCTATATTTCATCCTTTACATTTCTCTACAATTAAGACACAAATGAATAAAATATTTAAAATAAACATCTTTTAAAATATCACTAACCTTCCATGAGCATGAAAATCTAGGCGCAAGAACTGATCTTCATGTGATATTGCTCTTTTGGCACGCTGGTGTTTTTGGTGTAACAAATCCACATCATAGGACAATCCTTCATAGTGTCTAATGTACTTATTTAGAGGATTTCCATACTGGCCTGAAAAAGAGAGACAAATAAGGTTGTAAGCACACTACCAGACATGGCAGATCTGTGGGGAAAAGCAGTTCATGACAAGGACCCAAATTCCACATTATATCCACTTCAACTTTTTTTTTCTCCTTTGTACACTTCACATTCATTCTCCTATGGTCCCACAGACTGGACACACAACCTGCAGCTATGAGTGCATCAGGTGGACCTCGGAAGGCATCTTCCACTTGAATTTCAATCAAAACAAGTACAGGTAATTTACTCTAAAACTACCCCACAATGCAAATTACATCCTTGTAGACAGGAAGGTTTCAGAGATGTTTCAGAAAGGTGCTCCTGACTCAAAGTAAGAAGTGCAACAGCTGAATATCTTTCTTCAGGTTCCCTGAAATTGTGCTTCCAACTTCACTCTGCAGTCATGACATCAAAGTATCTGCTCAGAATGTTTATATTCTACATGTGAAAAATCATGGGAAATTAAGAGCCAATCATGCCACCTAGCAACACATTTTGTATCACATGGAATGTTCCACCCCATGGAAGTTTTATGAAAATGTATCTCCAGAGATGTAGATTCAGTTCAGTCTATTTGCACAATTCCTTCTAGGGTAATATTTATGACTCATATTAACATGAGTTCATTGCAGAAAATGGGGAAAATTTTGACCCTCCTACCCTGATGAAGAGACACTAATCACAAAAAAAACCCCCAAAATACAACTTGTGGAGAAAACCAGAAGAACTCTGAATCCTGCAAGAAAAAAAATTAGTATCTCCATCAATTTAACCTCAAACCAACCTAAATGTGAGTTCTCAGGGACTACATTTTTCTTCAGATATCTAAAAAGATGACTAAGTGAATTAATATGTTCAAATGCATTGCTGGCATTTAGCAGCCACATGCACAGGATGATACTGCCCTATCTGTTTAAAATTCAATTAATGCTATACTGCAGAGAAATCACATTCAAATTTCCCCACAGTACTGTAGGCTTCTGCAAATGTTGACTCTTCACTGTTAACTGCAAATACAGTCCAGTAACAAAACTTCATTCTAATTTCCTCTCACTATGAATCTCAAAATACATATTCATTCTCATTCAACTTTCCAGAAAGGAAAGCATCTTAGGTGTCTTAAAACATTTAAAATGTGTGGTTCAAGAAAATCTACATTAATTCTAATCCACATAAGACAGACACGGGACCATTGCAAAGTTTCAGTAACTAGCAAGAGTTGTGACGATGCAGGATATTGTCTGTGTCGGATGTTTCTCTCATCACTTCCAACATAATCCCACCAAAATGAACCATAAACACCTCTGATAACCCAAGAACTTCTATAAACCAAACCAGATTAGCCTGAGACTATGCACAATATACCTGTGCCTGACTACAAATACATGCTTTCCAATTTCATGTATGTGACCCAGAAATGTCACTATTAAAGAAAACAAGCTTCAAAATTAGCTGATATAAGCTAAATTTGAAAGTTTTAATTGTTTAATGAACCTGAATCTGGAATACAGTATTAATAACTCGCTTTAAGAACTTGATCAAAACTAAACAGTACACTGCAGAATGTGTAAACTCCTGTGCTCCAGAATTATCTTTAACTTTTCTGTGGTAGGAAGCTTTTAATAAGGCACTCTTTAAATTGTTACAGACTATTTTTCTTCTCAGTATTGCAAGATATACTTTGAACAGCTTCAGGCACCTAGAAAAACAAGTTTTGAAGTGTGACAACTTACTGAAGACCCAATAACACTTGGCACTTGATCCAGGTCTCATGACCACGTGAAAAGATGAAAGAGAGCATTTGACTGAGTCACAAAGAATAGTTTTTAAGTGCTAACTACTGTGACAAGACAGCAAAAGACTACTGACATTAAAAGTTTTATAACTGTTCTCTTCACTAAGGAAAAGCAGAGAGGGTTTGAAGCAAAAACCTTTCTTCTTAACAAAAAATGTATACTCTTGCTGTGATCACACAGGGAAACAACACTTTTTCTTTTCCCTTTCTCCAAAACTTAAAGAACTCCTTATGTTTTAAGTACTCTCATAGCAAACACTTCACACAAACACTCCTGCTGCTCTCTTCTTGCTTAAGCAGAGCAGCTGCATACCACCTAGAGCATTATGGCTTCTCCAAAAAGAGACTTCAGGCTTCAAAATGAACACTTTCACTTCCAGAAGCCTCTATCACATCAGCATTACTACAGCATTCAAAGTCTGGAGCTGATCACAATCTCCTTCTAATCAAACCAGCTACCTATCAAAAGGGATTATCTTCTTCACGAAGGTAGCTTAATAAATAGCTCAACCTTGATAGCACAAGAATCTGTAGAGGATTCTGAATCAGAAGTTCATTATACTGGAAAGAAAACGTAACCAAGGTACAAGAGGTGGGTATAGCTGTCAGCTCCAGTTTCTGTACTTAGAAGACTGCATCAAAAAGGAAGAAGTCTATCACAGAATCTGGAAGTGGTACACCCCAAGAAATCATTATGATAGCACACACCAGATCCCAACCTCTGTTACAAACTACTGCCATTATTTTCTGTAAATGAAAGACTAGGGGGTTGGGGTTTTTTAACAGCGATCACATGACAAAGACCTTTTCAATTAAGGATACAATCAGGAAGCCTGAAGTAAGAAACACCGAACCACCAACGCCTAAATGTAGTTCATGGGAACTGCTCTACAAATTACAAATTGTTGATGTCATGTTGCCATCTACAAAACAAAGACAGCGTGATGCCTTTCCAGGCAATCTGGTGGAATAAGACAACATTACACTCCACCTAAACACTAAGCTAGAAGACAGAAACCCTTTAGGATACAGACATCGGAGAATGACAAGGGGATGGCTTTTGTACCTGACAGTATAGTCTTCTAAAGGCTTGCTAAACTAAACGTGGCATTTCCTATGACAAATTCCCTGCAGGAATGAAGCTTTACTCTCGTGGGCTTATATGTAAACACAAGGAAGGACTTTTAAAAGAATCCAGCAGAGCATTTAGGCAAATGTCTCATTGTGCCAGTCCCTGTGAAAGATGTTTTGTGCATGCGGATATACAACTCTTCAGCATCCCCAGAGAGCTGTGAAGTAAAATATCTACAGTTGTTGCTGTTGTTGTGAACAAACAAATCCCACTGGACAGGTATGGAGACTGAGGCATGTATTCTCACCTAACCAGGCTTATGCAAAGGGTAAAATGGATCATCCACGTGATTTTAGCTATAAGCTTCCCAGCATAACATGAGCATCTGCATGTAACATTTGGTGGTCTGTGCTAAATCATTCCCTGGTCAGTTATTTTCCCAGAGAAAACCATGAAGAGTTTCTTCCCCCAGACAAACCCTTCCCAGTCTGCAGCACAGAAATGAGATGAAACGAGCTAGGCAACAATTCAGCCACCTGGATATACAGAAAGCCACAGGATCAGATGGGATGCATTCAGGAGTGCTGAGAGGGCTGGCTGACACTATTTCAAAGCTTCTATTAACTTGTAAAGTTGAAAAGTTACTGTTACAGAAGGGAGTTGCTGACAAATGTCATTGCCATCTCCGAGGAGGACCACCTGGAGATTTACAGGCTGGTCAGACTAATCTTAGTGTCTGTGAAGATTCTGGAGGAAATTTTAATGGAAGCTAGCTCCATGCACATAAAGTTATTAACAGTACTGAAAGTTTACCCATGTAAATAGAAATACCTACTAATTTTATACACATCATTGTAAAAGAGAACATTTAACTTCCCATAAGAAGATAAATCAAGCATGCACTGTTCTAAAAGATGAAGTTTGCATTAAACCACTCAGATTAGGACTTGCATGACAAACACAAATAGTTCAAACACAAGTTTGTTAGTGGGGTAGAAAAAAGCACAGAATACAACTTGATAAGAGTATCAGAAATTGTTCAGAAGCCAAGCTAACTCACCAGACAAGTCTTATTACTGCAAGCGTCATCACTAATTTGCAGATTTAAAATGCCAGCATGGGATAAACATCTTGTAGAGAATTATTATTATAATTTTAATTAAGATAATCAAAGCAACTTTTGCTTCAAGTTGTTTTCAATATAGAGTTTATCTATCTTTAAAGAGCTCCCTTTACATGGGACATTGAAGAATGTACACTGCATTCAGATTTAGCAAGCCAGAAATCCTACCATATACCTCCTGACTTGGACTTCTCTGAAGAATTTATTCAGGCTGTTGTTTCATAACTGCCAGCAGAAGGGCAGGCCCTGCTGCCCTTTTACATCTACTCAGTTTCTATTCTTCCCTTGCACTGGCACTAGCTTCAGCTGAAAAAATATTCTCTCTTCTGGTCAAGTGAGTTTTTGGTAAAAGAAAAACATGCAATCAAGAAGTCAAGTCAGGATCATTTCCCTTCACTGAGGCCTCAATTTAGGGCACAGTCAGACAGTATGGCAACACCAGTGTAAGCAGATGTCTGCTTTTTATTGACCCTCTTCCTCTCCACCCTGTGAAAGTCCCAGTTCTTCTTCCCCATCAGGCCTGGGTTTGCTCAACAGAACAACTCTAGTTACACATCTGGCAGGAACTGATTAATTTTTGTTTTTGATTGGCTTCTCATGCCAGAAGGAGAGGTGGGAGTGCATGGCAAGGGCAGGACCACCAGACAGCAGTAACTCAGTACAGTGCCTCTGCCATACTGCAAAAACGAACCTTTGGATCTTTTAAAAGCATAAAGAAACTGCAGTCTGAGGCTTTTGGGCAACAGTATTTCAAAGTAGCCACTTAAACACCTGATTTTATTTATTTCTAATTACTACAGGCATTTCTGAAACAACCATCTTACAGCTGTCTTGACTAGACACCATCTCATCTAGTGCTATAAAATGAATAATGGTTTTATTTTAAACTCCAAATAAATGCTGGAGGCTGAATGCTGCCGTATTTATGAAGGCTACTGTTCTTCTCAATTTATACTAAGAACACAAACTAAATCACTCAGATGCTGATAGCTCATAAATGCCTTGCCACAACTCCCCCATGTGTCCAGAAAAAAGCAGAATTTCTCTCATGCTCACTGAGAAATAGGTAGTTCAATATCCAGCAGCACAAGATACTAACATACAACTTGGAAGTCCTAGCAACATAAAAAGAGTATGTTGTACCAGTGAAAACAAACTATTTAGCATATATTTGCAATGATATTCAGCATTTGATCAGCCTAGTCAAGGCATGGTCACGCTTGTTAAATCCAAGCTTTTTGGAAGTCTCAATAGTTCTCCTTTGTGTTTGCTATTGCCCTTTCCCTTTTTTTAATGACCCTTAGGTAGAAAGAGAGGTTAAATTAGTTATTTCCATTTCTCTAGGAACATCATTAGGTATGGATAATTAAGTATTGATTAATATACCTGCATGCATCTTCATCACGTGCAACAAAGCATGCTACAAAAAGCTGCCAATAATATTGCCCAAACTGAGTACCACTTCACACACATCAAAATTTGTAACAGCACCAGAGAGTGACTAGATCCCTTAAACTAAGCAATTACAGGGGTTTTGGGTAAAATGCTGAGATTCACTTTTAAAAAAAGGAATTCTTAAAAGTCAGGGTACATATACCATATCTCAAGTAGACACCATATACTAGAAACTAAATTCTAGCTTTCCTCAAATACTAACAGAAACAAAATAAAATAAATGGTGTGGCTTTTCCTTCTTACACTATTTAAACAGCATTCACACTGACCTACTGGACCACTGATTTTATGAAGGTAATTATTTATGCAGTGGAAGCAAAGAAAGAAAAAGAGAGCACTAAAAGTGATCTAATACCAAAACCTGATCAAGAATGTTTCTGGGCCTGTTAGGCCAAACTTCTGATAACCTGTCTGCTTTAACCATACAGATATAACATATTAAAAGCTATAAAGCAGCCCAAGACAGACACTGCAGTACACTTCACAAGTGCAGCAGCACTACTGATTGCTTTTGACTGCATTCCCCTCACATAATTTTAAGAGCAATATAAACTACAACAGAAAATAAGTTCTTTAACAAAACAAAGAGATTTCACTAAACCTTCTTACATAAACCATCCAAATTATGCTGTACCATTTTTTAAAAGTTGATTTTATGATTCATACTTAGCTGTGAGATAACATTACAATTGGTTCTGTTAATCTGTACCTCTATATCTAAAGACTATTACAATAGAGTATGAAGAGTGCCTGCACAGTACACAAGCACAAGCCTCGTGTAATTCTGAATGAGTCAAACTCAGGTATCCGGTAAAAACACTCCCATCTTAGACCCAACATACAACTTCCTAATTATTTTGTAAGTGCAGATTAATGACATTTCCAAAAGTATTACTAATTAATACCTGTGTGGCTTAAACCCAGACAACTTTACAGATAAATATAACTTCTCCTCAATATCTGTGTAAAATTAATGAGCATGAGATGCACTGCACATAAATGTAACTTGCTGGGTTCTTTTCAGTTCTTTCCAGTTTGCACTGCTCTCACAGTAACTTCAAGAATTATGAAGTTGCCCTTTCCACACAGATATTAATGCCTGTCTAGAAGGAAAAATATGCCAATGAAGAACCTTATTTTTCAATAAATAAAAACATTTACAGTATATAAGAAACTCTAGAAATGTGAACACAGGTAAAACAGACCTTCCAAAACTTAAAAGGCTATTTTTAATTTACCATAGAACTGTAGCAAATCTTTCATAATTACATTCAGGCTTGTACCAAAGAGATGTGTATTGGCATCACCACTAGATTTCTATCCAACATTATTAATATTTCTTTAAAGATTTACCTGCACTGATACATACCAAAGACATGTACTTGTGCCACCTGCTAGTGAGGTGTGCTTCCTAGTGCCCAGAAATGTTCAAAGTGCCCCTTCTTCTCTCAAAAAAAAAAAAATTAAAACGAATTTCTGAAATACCTTTCGTGAACTTTCTTCTATATATCCAGAGGATGGTACTTTACATGTTTACTACGATTTTTAAGGCACAACTGCCTGAAATTAAACAGTGAAAACAACCCTCACAACTGGTTAATGAATTATTTTGATTTAGTTCTGTGCCAGCATCATTTAGTTTAGAAAACAAAGAGGCCTTGAAAGCATGCCAACAATTAAGTCAGAAATATCTCGATAGCTTACAAGAATTTACGAAGAAAAACCTAAATTCTTTTGTGTATCCCACTCCTAATCATATAAATAATGGGATGGCTTCTGAGCATGCAAATCACCCCGCTTTTTATCTCACAACTTAGCCACAAGTACAACCTACTGAAGTTTCCCATAGCTTGATGTTACTTTTTGAGAATGTGTGAAAGACCAGCATTTAGCGCTAGCTTCTTTGTTAATAAACCTACGTATTGATGCACACAGAGGCAGAGCCCAGACAAATCGGAGAGGTGCCAAATGAAATAGAGGAAGTTTTTATCAGCTGTTCCACCCACAGTTCTCTAGAAACACCCTCTCATACACCCTTTTTCTGTACAAAGTCGAAAGTATTTTCTCTGCCACGACTTGACCAATTAAACATTACCAGGCGCAGTGGAGAAACTGCCCGGTTCCGAATGGCGACAAACTCCTAACGGGAGCCGATACAGTTACACGTCCCCGTAAACACAAGCGAGTTTTCTCTCGGCCTGGGAGAGGGGAAACCCTCCTGGAAGTCTCGGTCACACTTAGGGAAAACCCGGGCTCGTCTTTTATTTCCTTAAGCTGAACTTTCCGCCTGCCCGTGCTTTCTTGGTTTCGGGGACAGAGAAGCGGCCGCGAGGGCGAGGGAAGGGAGCCGGGAAGCGGCCACCAGGACCGTGCGGGAAGTCCCGAGGGACGGAAGCGGAGCCGGGACGGGAAAACACAGCCGAGCGCGGAGGGAAGAAGGACCCGAGGGGGAGAGGAGGGGAGGGCAACTGACCCGGTCCTCAGCAGGGAAAGTCCCGGGGAAGGGGCGGGGAAGCCAGGCCAGCCCCGGACGGCGGGGGAGAGGCCCGGGCGGGCTGAAGCGGCGGGCGGAATGGGGAGCCCGGCGGCGGCCCAGCCGCGGCCCTGGAGCCGGGGC
>VXAC01000148.1:1545895-1604402 GCA_013399225.1 Rhipidura dahli
CCGCAGATCCGCCGGGATCAGCAGCTCGCCCAGCAGCGCTGCCTCCCCCCGGCGCACCGCCGCTCCCTCCGCCCTCGCGCGCGCCAGACGCTGCCGGCGGGGCGGGGCCGCGGGACACGCCCAGAGCGCGCGGAACGCCTCGCCCCGCCCCGCGCGTAAGGGGGAGGGGCCTGGCGGAAGGGGCGGTGCCGGGGACAAGCCCGGGGCGGGGCCGCCCCCGGGGCGGGGCCTGTGGCTGCTTCCGGCGCGCCCGAGAGCGGGGATCGGAGCCTTCACCGCACCCAACTACGAACGCAGCGCGCGGGCTGCTCTCCTTCATCCCGGATACGTGTTTTTTCCTTGCAGAAAACTAATTTACTTTTAAAGTGTCCTTCATTCTCTTACCAGATACACATTTTTTACTTGCACAAACTAACTTCCTTTCAGAGTTTTATTTTAGGTCACCGACTGCCCCCGATGCTCTACATGTTGTGAAGTGTTACAGTGTCCCCACCGAACAGGGGCTTGTCATTCTGAGACTGTCTTGAACAACCTTCACAGTTCAAGGGTACAGGGAATTCCTCCCGTGGAAATACAAATGTGAGACATCTGAACAAAATGTTTTCTCTCTTGTTTGTCCATATGCTAATTCTTTCATCAACTGCGCCATCTCAAAGATTTATTTTTTATATTAGGGTTTGTGACAAGTTTCTCAGTTTACAGTCAGTACGTTATATTTGTGCTTTTCCATTCCTATTGCCATGTCAGAATAAAAAAACCTTCCCTCTGAACACTGATAGAGGTGAGGAAAGGTGTTATGGAAATGCACATAGAAAGTAAAATTGCAGGCACCTCAGTGAAGGCACCTCAGGTAAGGCTGCAGAAGTTGATGCAAGTGTTTTCAGAGTTCAAATTAGAGGGTTGCTGAGAATAAAATGAGACATTAAATCCTTATCGTCCTAAGACTATTTAAAATTTGTGATCAAAAGCTTAAGATCTCTGTAGGGAGAGGAGAGGTTCATTTGGGTAAAGTCTGAGTAACACACCCACATTAGTTCTTACAGACTCGTAGAATGTTTAGGAGTTGGAATGGACCCTAAGGAACGTTTCATTCCAACCCTCTGCCATGGACAGGGACGCCTCACGCTCGACCAGGTTGCTCAAGGCCTTATGCAGCCTGGCCTTGAACGCATCCAGGAGTGGGACATCTGCAGCCTCTCTGTGCAAACCTGTGCCAGTGCCTCACCACCCTCACAGTAAAAAACTTCTTCATAACGTGTAACCTACATTTCCTATCTTTTAATTAGTTTATTTAATCAAATTGTTCAAATTATCTATTACACTCACTGCAGCCGTATTTTTTATACTACGACTGTCTAACAAACCGCAAGGAAAAACACCGAGCACCCTCGGGAGAGCCGGACTCACCTGTTTCTCTCCCCTTCCCGCTGCCCGNGGCCCCTCGGACGGCGTCCCCCTCCCGGGCCACGGAGGGTGGTGAGGCGGCCGAGAGCGCGGGGCTGGCGGTGCCGGAGAGTCCCGGAGCGGCGACCCCCTCAGAGATCGGTCCCGCGGGAGCCGGCTCCGGGAGCAGCGGCGCTCCCAGTCCGCCGGGGGAGGAGTCCCGCAGCCTGGACTCGCTGGAGTCCTTCTCCAACCTGCACTCCTGCTGCCCGAGCAGCTCCGAGCTCAACAGCGACGCCGACGAGGCGGTGGTGGCGGGGGCCTCCTCGGGGGGCCCGGGCCCGGAGCCCGAAGGGGACAGGCCGGCGGCGGGCTCCCAGCTTCTCTCGGCTTCCAAGGAGCGCTTCCCGGGGCAGTCGGTCTATCACATCAAGTGGGTCCGCTGGAAGGAGGAGAATACGCCCGTCATCACCCAGAACGAGAACGGCCCCTGCCCGTTGCTGGCCATCATGAACGTGCTACTCCTGGCCTGGAAGGTACCGGGCGAGCGGGCGCCATGGCGGGGCCGGGCGGGCGGTGCCGCTCGGGCAGCGCGGGCGGCTCGTGTGGCGCTGAAAGCGTTCGGGGCTCCTGAGCCAACGCGGCGTGAGAGCACCGCGGAAAGTTTGTGCTGTTTAGGACAAGGACGTTATCGAGAACGCTGGAGAGGGTCTTCTGACAAGGGCATGTGGCGATAGGACAAGGGGGAATGCCTTTAAATTAGCAGGGGGCAAGTTCAGATATAAGGAAGAAATTCTTCCCCATGAGGGTGGTGAGGCAGTGACACAGGTTGCCCAGGGAATCTGTGGATGCCCCATCCCTGACAGTGTCCAAGGCCATGTTGGATGGGTCTCTGGGCAACATGGTCTAGGAAAAGGTGTTCCTGCCCATGGCAAGGGGCTTGGAACTAGATGATCTTCTAGGTCTCTTTCAACTGAAACCATTCCGTGATTCTTTCAGTAAATACACAGGCTTATTTCTGCTGTTCAGCACATGTCTCACATACCGAACTTGGAAAATAAATACTGCTGTGCAGTCTGTTGCCAGTATACTACTTAGATGCTGCTATCTTATATGGACTTCCTTTGTTATTGTCTTAAAAACAAATACAGTCTCTAGATGGTGTTTACTAACCTGAACACTATATGGTTTGCAGATATGTACAGGTTTCTAGTAAGTAAAGATTACTATTTATAGCACTGAACACATAGGTGATATTTTTGGAAAATAGGTTAGTTTCGTATAATAAAGTGCATGCAGAGTTATACAAAATGCAGAATTGTACAAAATAGACATTTGTACAAGTAACTGCCTGAATAATAGGGACACATTCATATACTTACACAGTATAGACTGTATTTAAATTAATGAGCAAATCAGGTAGTGGTCAAGTACCAATTTGAGACCTGGAAGTTCTTGTGCTCCATAGCCATTGTGGATATGGACTTCCCCTAGTCTTAAAATAATTTTTTTCCAGTCTTTTAAGTAATTAAAATCTAAGGCAAAATGTAGTTATTAACATGTATATGTGAAAGGAGTATCTGCTGGAGAAGAGCTATATGGTTGTGTGCATTGCAAAACAAGGATGAGGGGCATGTCTCAGGAAATGCTGGCAGTTCAGCCCCGGAAGACTGAAAAGCTGATAGAATGGAGTCCTGAAACAGGACAGCTTTATGGTAATAGCTTTTATGTTGTAGTAGCAAAGGGAAGAGATTTGGTACTGGAAGAGTAAGAGGTTGTTTGCAGTGTAACAGGTGACTTAGGAAAAGGTCAAAATAGAAGTATGTTATGAGAAGAAATTTGTTTAGATGCAGGTAATTCCAGAAGGTTAATGCTCTTAGTTGAGTTACAATTGCTACACATTTTTCTGAGCAGAACAGCTCAGACATCAGGAGGAAAACTCTGGGTACGGTGTTGTTGATATTGAAGCATCAGTGAAAGCAGTATGGGGAAGCTGTGTGTGACTTTAAGGTATTGCTTTGTGTAGGTTCTGCCACCCTCAAGAGGGTGTGAAGATTGTTGTAGGCTTCAGTATTGAACACTTACTCTGTGCTCCTTCTTTAACATCTAAGGGTGACATGAAAAACTTAACCATACCTTATCGTTTGTGTGATGGCGTTTTAAAAGAAGCTGCTAGTTACAGGATTTTCCTTTTTTCCTTTTTTTGATTTAATGAAAGATGTAAATGGGACAGCACTGGTCCTGTTGTTTGAATTAAAGTTTTTGGAGGTTTTGTTCCTTAGCATTCCTCCATTTTCCTTCTGCTGCTGCTTTCCAACCAGAATTTTAACTGACATTCTGCTGTGATCAAATATTACATTTGTGAGAATTAAGGTAATACACAGTTTTATAAATAGGCAAAAACCAAAATACCCTTTGGGAGTTCTACGCTGTTTCTTATTGCTCAGATTACAGGAAGTTTCCTATAGTTCTGTCTTATTTATGTAAAACCTCAACAGAATTTACATGAGTTGCAGACAGGCAGCTAAACTGGTGGAACTGTCATCATGAGTTATAATTTATAGGCTTGAGGGTTTTCCTGTTAGTTGGTCATATTATCGTAGTTGCTTGTAATTGATTTTCCTAATTACTGCCTCTCCAAATCGGCCTTTCTTTTTCCCATTTCATAGTTAAGGACCACATTGGCAGCGGTTGGGGTGGCAGCTCATCTGTACATCACTGAGAGTAGTGTGCTACATGTGGAGGCTGAGGATGGACATCTGCCTTCTCATTCCTCCTGAACCAAAATGAACCCTAGACTGGATCAAGTAATTGTAATTTGGTAACAAGAAGGCAGACCAAAAGATGAAAATGGGCAAAAGTAGAGTGAGAATAACGCATATTAGGTGAAAAGAAGCTACATGTAATGGGAAAAAAAACATAAGAAGGAGATGAGGAGGGAAAATAGAATCACAACAGGGAATAAGAAGTTAAACAGTTACTCTTTCAGTTCTATTCCCTGTATCAGCCATCATCTCTCCTTCTCAGAACTCTGTCCTGTCAAGGTTGAGAGTTCTGGTCATCCTGTGGGTAGATCTGGTCTCGGACAACGTAAGTGCAGTACTGGTTTGGCAGCTGGGGTTTTGGAAATCCTGAAATAGTAGCACGCACTGTGACTGTTCAAATTCCAGTTTGAAAACACCAGGTCTTGGAACTAATCTTGTGATAAAACTGCTACCTCTCTTTTGTAGACTACTTCCTAAGGATACACAAAACTTTGAGGCGACAGGTTGCAGAAGCTGTATTTTAAATATTAAAATTATGAAATTACTTTTCTTTTGAAGTGTTTTTGCAGTCTGCTTAAGTGTAACTTGCAGTTTAGCCTATAGGAGGGAGAGCCCAGGAGTTCTGCTACAGAAGTGTTACAGTAATGTTCTTCTAAGAAGAAAAACTAAAGCACTGTGATACCAACTTGGAAAAGTAGCTGTTGTGCTAAAGAGTGTGGTAACCACTTAGACCTGTGTGATGGGTATGAAAGCAGAAGTAGAGATTGAAACAAACATTTTAAAATGTATGTACAAATGTGAGTTGTCGTCTGATGTCAAGTAGTGAAGCACACCGTTTCTCGGCTGATTTAAATCTGGAGATTGCTCAGTTTTTGCTCAGGCCTGTGGCTCACTATGTGGTTAAGCTTAGCAATGCAAAGTTGGCTTTTCCAAGTGCCTTTTGTGATCTTTGTTAGATGTAGTTCATGTAACACTTTCTGATAACTTCTGGCGTTGCACTAAATGTAATTTGGGGGGGAGGGATGTGGCAATCATCAGATGCTAAAAGCTCAGTGAGGGTTCCATGTGGTTGTGCTCTGTGCTTCTTAGGTAGGATGTGATGTCTTGTAGCTGAAGATCTGTGAACCATAACACGCTGCACAGAAATTACATACCTGAAATGTCCAGAGAAGATTCTGAAACATAAAATAAGCAAAAGGAAAACATTATACGATTTGAATATAAATAATATTAATATTGTCTTGAGAAGTGCATGCATATGGAATATCTTGTCGTTATGTAGGAGAACAATGCAGGTAGCATACTTGACAGTGCATTTGAAAGCTTTTCGTGTCGTAATCCTCTCAACAAATGGAAGGAGCTGTGTTCCCTACACACCTAGTTCTACTACAGTTTTGATAACTTTTAGAACTGTGTGAATAAGTAAATGTTATATAGCCATTTTCTTGCTTAGATGTATCCAAACTGATGTACAGGAAAGAGGTAGAGTAAAAAATTCTAGTGAGAAATTTTTAGTTTTAGGTTTTCATAAAATTGGCCTGTTTGAGAGGAGCTATGTAGTCCTGCTGATATCCACTTCATTAGTGAGAGCTTGCAGTGGTGGTGCCTGGTGTGAGGTCTGGCACTGGCCCTTGGCACGTGATGTGCTGTCCCTGTTCCTGAGCTGCCCGTCCGTATGGCCGGAGTTTGCACAGATTGCTCAGATGGGCTGGCGCGGGCTCCGGGGCGCGCTCAGCGGGGCCCTTGGCAGCCTCCCTTCCTCCGGCACCTGTGGGATGAGGTGAGCCCGCAGATCAGGGGGCCTGGAGCTGTGCCCAGTCACAGCAACAAGCCCACTCCGAGGGGCCAAGGGAAACCTGGCTGAGGGGGAGATGTTGAGGACATGGAGTGGCAGCACACGCTGTCGGGCTGTCTGTGGCAGGTTCATGAAGCTGTTCCTGCAAGGCTGGGAGCACTTACTTGCAAAGAATATTAATTTGTTTTTGTCAAAGCTGCTTGAAGCTACCCTTACCTCTCTGGAACACTGTGTTCAGAGGAGTTGCATGTTTTAGATAAACATGTTTTGAGACCATAATATAAGTCTTATGTAAGACTTATTATGTAAACCATTAGAAATTTTCTTAGACCCTTTCTATATTCACAGTAGTTTCGGAAGTGTTATCCTCTGTGCATGACTATATAACTTAATTTTTTTTAAGCTCTTCTGTAATGTGGAAGAATATGGTGGAAAATTAGTATTATGTAGTTTTGGGGGTTTGTAGTCTGATTCATAGAAACTGTGTAAGTTTTATTAGACAATCTGTTCCACATGAAAATTTGTTTACCACTCTTGTCTTTTAATTAAAATATGTCTCAACTGTATGTCATGCTGTAGTTGTGTGAGAAGGGCTAAGTTTCCCACTCCTGAGCGTAGGAAATAAAACATAGCTAGAGTCAGAAAGAGCCATCAGGGCAAAAAACCAGGAAACTGCAGTAGAGGGGTACAGGAAATGGGTGGGAGTTGAGGAAATGCATTTTTTCTAGAATGTGGAATTGATGTAAAATCTGGCAACTAAACACTGAAACCTGTTGAGAAAATGTGTCCCTCAAAATAATGGACTGTGGACAACAGCAGCTTTTACTACTGTTGCTTACATTGTTTTCTTCTGTTGATTTATCTGAATAATGACCGTAGTTCTGTATGATTTTTTGCTCTCCCTTAAGTTTTAAGGTATTTTTCTATCCCATTTCTTCTTCACTGTACACTCGCTGTTGCTTAAGTGCTTGCATTGAAGCTCTGAACAGCTGGGAAATGTCATGTTCTCTCTATAGCCTTAAGTCAGCTCTGTTCAGAAGTACTCAGAACTGTGTTGGAACCCCATTAGCCTACTTTAAAGGTGTGATCAAGGTCCCACTACACATGCCAGCCCTAAAATTATGCCAAGAAGTAACCAATTAACTTTATGTCGTGTTTAATCAAGCAGTTAATTTTGAGATGTAGCTTGTTAAAATACCCAGCTTTGAGAGATCCTGGAGATAGGAGCAAAACCACTTTGCTTTTTCTGCAATAAAAAAAGTAAATGGTTAGCAGCATTACAGTGGGGGGAGGTTCCAGTTGTTAACCAGTGATATAAATAATATGTAGTGCTATTTGTACATAGAGCTCATATATAGGCAAGCCATGTAATTGTGCTTTAGAGTTGCTGTTTGTCATGTAGGCATGCTTCTAGAGGTTCCAAATGCAGAGCAGAAACCCCCAAACTGTGCTGGCTAGGCTGATACAAATGGTTTAAATAGATAATAAAAAGAGAAGCCCTGAAAGACTGAAGTATATCACAGTATCACAGTAGCCCAGTTGACAGTTGAGGGAGCAATGCTAATTTTTCTTCATATTATACTGGCACATCTGTGCTGTTTGTAGTGCCAGCAGCACTTCAGGCAGGGTTGGTGAAGGCAATGCTGTTAAGTGCCTTAGGAGCTGTGATGAGCCAGACCTGGCTCAGGGGTGTGCACAGCTATTGTTTGGTAAGACTTGAGTGCTGCCAATCACAACTAGGAGTTTAAGAAGCAGCTTTTTGAACTTGTAGTCCTATTGTTTATATGGCTCAATATATTATATTTATGTGAATACTCAATATGAATATTATGAACAGGATCAAAGAGTATGAAAGCATATAGCCTATTGAGCATTAGTTTTGGGAAGAGTTAAGAATTTCTGCAGGTTACAATCAGTTGTTACTCATTTAATATTTTCAAAAAAACTTGCGCCTATGCTTGCATGACAGATTTTTCTTCTTTAATTCCTTTCCCAGATCCCATTACTATCAACTTCTTTATATGCCCACCATCTCTGGGTTGATCAATGTGTGGCACATGCCAATTCTAACCCAAGTGTGGACATATTTCTTAGAGTATAAATAACAAAGCCGTATTAACTTGGGTCTCTTTCTTCTTCCAAATTTAATGAAACTTCTTGTGAAATCATATATTTAACACATTTACCTTGTCAAATATAATTAAAATTGATAAGACACATGTAGCCCAATCACACCTCATTTTCTCTGCAAAGTTATTAAAATAACTCAGTTTTCATACTGAAAACCCTCTTCATCACAATGTGAATAGAATAGTGTGTTGCTATACTGTATTTTTGAGTTTCAGGGCTGCATCAAGGACTTTATTGTTCCTCTATCTCCTGGTTTTCTACTTCTTCCTTCTTCTCCACAACCAGAAAAGTAGGTGGAACCTCTTGAATCTCAAACATGAGTTAACAGTCTCACATCATGTCTTTTTATATGTGTCAAGGAAAGCAGTAATCAGTGTTGAGGAGCTTCATTTAAAAATTCACAGTACAATAAATACCAGAGTTTCTTGACTTTCAATGGTAAGATGTTGCAGAGTGATAGGATGAGAAGATTAAAAACCTGAAGAGAGAGCTTAAAAATCAACTCCCAGACAAACCAACCCCAAACCCTAGAAAAATAAAATTCACATTTATGCAGAGAAAAACTGAGGGCACTAAAGTCTATATCTGCCTGTGGTATTTCTTCAGATTACCAGAAGCATGCCCTTGTATGTGTTTGTGCTTTGGCTGTTGCATTTCTCCCTGCAATAAAGGGAAGTGTTCAACCAAAACATTCACCCAGGATGCTGGAAGAGATGAGGATGCAGGAGGCTTTTGGCTCTGGCTGGTGCCAAGGTGGTTGGTTTTAGCCAGTGATAATGATGGGAATAGATCAGGGAAGAGGGGAATGGAATCTTCATCACAGAGTTCTGCGTGTCTGGTCTGCTCTGTGTGGAGCTAAACCAAACCTGTGGAATGTGATTGTGGGATTAGAGGCTGGAGGTCATTTCCTTGTACCTGCACAAATCTTTTCGCTTCCCTGTCCCAGCAGCTACTGACACTAGATCCTTTACAAACTTTATCTGTATGCAGGAACTTCTTGAACTAATACTCAGTTAAGAATTTTAATAAAGGTAGGGAGTCAAAGACTTGAGGAAGATGAAGTTTTCTTAACAGTTCCTATTCTCTTAATTCTGGGTATTTGTAGTTGAGCCACTGCAGCAAGTGGTGTGAGCTCCTGTGAAGTGGAAGGGGATGCTGGAGAAGTGTTTTGGTGGGAGAAGGGAGCTCTATGCAGAGACCTGCACGTGGAAGAAAGTGCTGTGTGCATGTGGTTTCTCTAAAATCCAAAATGCCTTTTTAATCTTTTCTTGTGGCTGCCATTTAGTAGAGGTCCAGTATGCTAATAGCCTTGTAAACTGGTAAGGGAAATGTAATCAGAAGTCTTCTATTAGAAATGTTGATGCTTTTTAAATTGTAGTGTTTTGGTGTTTTAAAGAGAATATACTTTTACTTTCACAGATTAAACTGCCACCAATGATGGAAATCATAACAGCTGAACAGCTGATGGAGTACTTAGGTTAGTAATTACAATAAATCACTTTAAACTGTATGTTACACTTCATACTGTGTAGTAATATAGAACTGTTATATTTATGTACTATTTTATTCAGCTTTTTATTTGATCTGAGAAAACTACTTACAGTGTTCAGTTACTCATGCTTTTCCTTAACTGCCTTTAGAAGTTTTCTATACTGCTTTCCAAAATGATTGGTCTAGTTGATGCAGTTTGTGTGGCTTAGTGCACCAACACATTGATAGATTTCAAATTATTCATGTTTCTTACAGTGTTGTTTTAATATAATTGACAGAATGTAGTAAGTCAACTCTGTCTTTAATTGTCTACAGTAACTCTAATCCTTGGAAGTATGACCCAATTAAAATAACAAGAAAGATTAATGTAGTCCTCACAGTGATTGGGGTCTCATTTGCAGGCACGACTCTGGTATCATACTCAGTGTTCAGCAAAACCACAGCTCTTTCTATCTGACAGGGCTCAAACTTTAATACCCCTGATGATCCAGGTGTTAAAAGTGCAGCTGTGATAGTACTTAAGATGTATGTACCATTTTTGTTTCCCTTCTTGTCTGACATACATAAAATGTTTGAATTTAATAGGCTAGATTTGATTTTTCTTAAGCAGGAGAAGAAACCCTTACTATATTTTCTTTTTGCTTGTAACTTGTTCTTTTCAGAAGCAAATTGCTGAATCTTGTGGTTGAATAAAAAAGTTACCTAACATAATTTTAAAAAGAAAGTAAATCTTGCTCTCTGTGTCTAAACATTTCTTCTAATTTCATTGATGGCATAATCCTGTCTGAAGTCACTACATAATTCCAGTTGTCTATAGGTGTATTCTTTCTTGAAGACATATATTAGCTTCTGGAATTGTCTTAGTAAATTGAATAATAAAATTGTGTTCAAATTATTTAGGTTCCTACTCAGTCAACAGGATTAGCAGTTACAGTTCTTCCACAGCTGAAAAAAACCTCAGCCAAACAGCCTTCAACCACTTTCAAGTTAAAAGAGTATAAATTAGGAAACCTATAATGATATTTTTCTGAGTTTAGTAATGGAGCAA
This sequence comes from Rhipidura dahli, assembly GCA_013399225.1. NCBI lineage: Eukaryota > Metazoa > Chordata > Aves > Passeriformes > Rhipiduridae > Rhipidura > Rhipidura dahli. The sequence continues at coordinate 1,556,508 of VXAC01000148.1, forward strand.
GGGAATAAGTACAAAAAAATCTGGAAAGTGGATGCTAGTCTTTAAAGATGTTATAAATCTTGACCCTTAGCATGTTGATTAACTGGTAACTAATTTATTACCTTTGTGTTTTAGAAAAAGATGGAATACAAGTGTTGTGGTTTAAGCCTAGGCAGTCTCTTGCTTACTCCCCTACCAGTGAGATCAGGGAGAGAATGGGAAGGATAGAAGGCAGAAAACTTATGGGTTGAGTAAAAGACGGATTAATAGGAAAAGCATAGCAAAACAGGGAATTAATTCACTGCTTCCCATGGGCAGGCAGGTGTTCAACCATCCCCAGGAGAGTAGGGCTCTGTCACACGCAGTGACTTGGGAAGAAAAACACCATCACTCCAAGTGTTCCCCCTTCCTCCTTCTTCCCTCCTCTTCATATACTGGGCAGGATATCATGTGGTCTGGAACATCCCCATGGTCAGTGGGGGTCACCTGTCCTGCCTGTGTCTGCTCACAACCTCCTGTGCACCCTCAGCCCTCACCAGCATGGCCCTGCGAAAAGTGGGAAAGGCCTTGGGTCTCTGTGAGCCCTGCTGAGCAGTAACAAAAACATCTCTGTGTTATCACCACTGTGTTCAGCACAAATCCAAAGCACAGCCCCATACCAGCCTCTGGGAAGAAAGTTAACTATACCCCAGTCAAAACCAGCACAACAAGTTTTGTAGAATTACTAGTGTATAAAACATGGCAAAACATTCACAGTATCAGTCAGGATAAGTGGTTGCCTTTTTGGTTGTGTACAGAATTACATACCTTACTATGAACAGTGTGAGGTCAGTTTTTGAATAATGAAGAGATTGGTATGATACCCCAAAAGATGATTAATTGTTACTATAGTAACAGTGGTGGCCATCTGTGTTTTATTTCTTAGTATGATCTTACTATGGTTTTTATATTCATATTTTACTCCATAGTTATAGTTCAGTTTAGAAAACAATGTGTTCTCATTAGTTTGGTAGAAAACTTCAGTTGTGGAGCTGTGGTATTTATTATCAGTCAGCTTCAGTCATAAATATTCATGGAAATGTTGAAGCTTTGATAGTGGAATAAATTTAATTTCATTTTTGCTTTCTTTTAGGAGACTACATTCTTGATGCAAAACCTAAAGAAATATCTGAAATTCAGCGACTTAATTATGAGCAGGTAAGGAGCTGCTCCTAAGATACAGTTGCTTATGTCTGAAGAAAATAAAACTGCATTTCTCACCTAGGGTTTGTCACCTTGTTAAAATCCAGAAGCATATAGACAGACTGTTGTTTGTAGTTTGTTTTTTTTCTGGGCTTGATGTAGAGTATCATTTTTATATGTGTGCTATTAGGGAAGAAAAACTCAGTATGTATTAACACAAGACTTTTTTTTTTCATGTTATGAGCATAATGAAGTAATTTGCCTTTTATTGAGGAACTGTAACACAAAGGTACTAATAAAAGTATATAACAGGGTGGTTGCTTTTTGAAGTCTTCTGTTATATGTCCTTCAGTGTGCTCTGTTCTGTGGTGCCTGCCAGAGTTTCTCTGAGGATATAAACTGAGTGAGAGAATAAGAGAGAGATCTCTGTTCTTCATTGTGATGGACAAAAAAAAGTTGATGCCATGTTATGAAAGGCAATATTATTTGCACCGGCCATTATTTGTATGTCATCACAGAAATCTTTCTATACTAAAGACAGTGCTATTATTTTTAAAAATATTGATTCAGTATATATCTTCTAAGCTCTGTCTGTAATCATAGCTGGTTTTTTGGTTATTCATGGAAAAGTGATTTTGAATTTTTTAATAGGTGTAAGGTTTCAAGGTAGTTCTGTTTATTCTTAGGTCATTTTTTCTTGCTCTCATTCAGTGTTGAAAACCAAATCAAGTAACTTGAGATTGATTTGTATCAGATAGTAGGAATTACTTTTGTAATGACAAAACTGGCTATTTTTTTCCACACAGTTCTGTGCTGTAGAAGGTTATAGCTATTATCAACTTACAGGAGGCTGATGAAAACTATTATGCCTGGTGAAAGTACAACCTCTGTAGCTTTCTTATGTTCAAATATATGGGTTTGCTACATAAATGTCACACACCTCAAGTTTTTAACAGTGTAATTTCAAAGAAGCCTTCTGTTCTAGAAGTCTTTTAAGTTGTTTTGAAGGTTCCAAAATAGCTAAAGTAGAAGTGATAATGTTGAAATTGTGGTGGGAAGCTTCTGTGGTTTTCTGGTCTGTTTGATGTAATCCTGCTTTGTTTACAAAGTAAACATTACAAAATAAATGCAACTATTGTCTGTAGATGTATGATCTGAATTTGTGGATGGCTAGTGCTGCCTTACTGTGGACTTCTTACTCATTTAGCAGAGTAAGATTATGGCAAAATTTCTTTCAAAACATCTCAGACAGGTTTTTATTTTTGATATCTGGTCCATACTAATGATATACACTTGTTAAGCTGGTTTGGTTTGCTTTTAAAATGATGAAAACTTAATAGTTGAAGCCAGTTTTGAGAATTACTTCAAAATCTTGCTAAATTCTAAACCTTGTGAAAGTTGTCAGTAGGGTGAAGCAACATGTAGTAAGGTAGTGGGAGCTGTTACATTCCTGGTCATGGAAACTCAACAGAACAGTGCAGTTAAAGGGCTACAAGCACTAAAACTCTGATTTACAGCAGCCGTGCTCAAGTGCAGATTCTGATCAGAAGCCAACAGAGCAACTGTCTTCAGCCATCAGTGGTTTTAGTCTGGGAATCTCTGCAGTCTCCATCTCCTGTCCAATCTGTATTTCTGATCTTTGTCATGCTGTTTTCCCATTGTTGTGAGCCTGAATTCCTCTTAAGCAACAGAATGTTGCAAAACCCAAAAACCTCCAAGCAAACAAAAAAGTGCCTCAGTTCCCCCGAATTTTTTGCTAAGACTTTCTGATCATACTCTTTGTGAGCTTTTCTCACTTCATGGAAGATTCTTTTTCCTGCATATCAGGAATTTTTTTATCTGTTGGTTCAAGATAACTGTCTCACAAAGCACGTTTTCTTTGGTTCATCTTTCCTTTCTGTGATTGGAATTTCATAACTTGCTAATTCGCCATAGGATTTCATTGGGAACACTGCTATAATAAGTGCTACTTTCATGACTTGTTTCTGCAGTAGAATCTACAGGCCATTTAAAGGTATGCCCAAAATAAGATAGAAAATATTTTTTTATGAAAGAAAAGAGGTGGTGAACAATTAACACTCTTAGTGCTGAACCCTGAAATTAGAGTTGGTAAGTGGGTCTGTGTAGATAATTTTGTTCATTCATTATGTAGTGACAAGTACTTCAGCCTGACTTGTAAAGGAAGGCTTAAAAGGGGAGGAGAAACTTCAAGAAAAGTCCCTTGAAGATTCCCTTAGAATTCAGTTTTCCTGCAAACATCTGGTTTGTGGCTTTGGGAAACTGACCTAAAAGCAGTCAGAGCTGCCTAAAAGTAAAAACTGGGTGTAAAAGAAGAAGCTGTCAGATAGGTGATAGGAGGGAGATTCTTATTTTTCAAATATCTCTGGCACAATGAGAATGCATAATGTGAATGTGCATAGAAGAAGTTGTTTATGTAATTTACCCTTTTAATTTTTTTTATTTTGAAGTGTTAAGTTGATGAGTACTGAATGATAAAGGGTTACAAGAGTAACCACCACGTGTACAAGGCTCTATTTGGTCATCTGTTCTTTTTTCTTTTCTGTTGTCAGAATATGAGTGATGCAATGGCAATTCTACATAAGTTGCAGACGGGTCTGGATGTCAATGTGAAGTTCACAGGTGTTCGAGTATTTGAATACACACCTGAATGCATAGTGTTTGATCTTCTCGATATCCCCCTGTACCATGGATGGTTAGTGGACCCTCAGGTAATGTATTCTGTTTCAAATATTTTTTAACAGAGTTATTCTGAATGTTATTGGTAGGAGGGGAGATATTTCAGAATTTTAACATGGTAATGAATCTTTTAAATCTGGTCAGAAAAATTGAGGAGTGAATATGGACTGTGTGTTTTTTAGTGCAGGAACTTTGCAGAGCCTGGGTTAATAGTCAAACTACTTTAAAAGCCTTCTAGGAGTCTGTAAAGGAGAATTGTTTTTCTGACGAAGTAGCAAGTTGCCCCAGATATGGTGAGCCAGTCATCATTTTTGAAAGCTTGTTAGAGAACACTTGGAAGGAATAACAAAGTTACTTTCCTTCTTGTTTTAATTCTGATTTATTAGTCACTGCTATTGAGAAATGAGGATGGTGGAACTGGTTGGAGAGAACTGCAACTTTAGCAAACATGTAATTTATTTTTAATTATATTATTTAATAAACAGAAAAGTGATATTGTTTTCTTAGGGGGAAACTGGTGAGTTTGGCTGGAATAATAATGCCTGAGAGTTTTTCTTTTCATGCCTTGCTGGTGAGAGTTGCTGTTCTCTTACCCTGACCCAGCTGATCCAACTCATGCCCTGTTCTCCATCTGCCTTAGCTTTTGAAGCTAAGGGTTAACTTGAGGATTTAAAACAGGATCTGAGATAGCAAAATGTGTAGCACTCTGGGCTAAAACTTTTGGCCTAGATTTTTTAAGGGGATAACATCCTCTCTTTATTGAATTCTCATTGTCATCTTAATAATTGCCACTGTCTTGCAGTTGTGTTCTGTTCTTCCCAAAGTTAAATTCTCTGTGTTGTTCCTTCCTGCTGCAGGTTGCGGACATAGTAAAAGCAGTCGGTAACTGCAGTTACAATCAGCTGGTGGAGAAGATCATTTCTTGTAAACAGTCAGACAACAGTGAACTGGTTAGTGAAGGTGGGTGAGGTTTTTCTGTGTTTTATCAAAGTATGGGCCCTATGAAATCTAAGTCACATAATTTCCATGTGGGTCATGCTGAGTAGAGATACATGTGGGAAGAGCTGCATTCTGTGTGCTGCTTTCCCTGGGCAGGCACACAGCACTGTACTTGTCTTCTTAACTTCTCTGATGCATTCTCTTGATCTATTCAATAAACTTTTTCAACAGCTGGCAAGAACTTCCCCTATTGCAGCAGCATTCATATTTCAACTTAGCTATGTATTATTTCCTATAATTATAATATGAATTATATACTCCATTAAAACAAGATCAAATGAGTAGTGCTAGAAGTGGATATATCATTACTGAACATGAGAAGGGTTGTCTATAATGCTGTGGTTTTAGAACTTTCAAACTTGTGCCCTCTCTGATTATGTTCCCTAAGACTTGTGGCAATATGGGGACATCTGTGTAGGGGGGAGATAGGAAAAATACTACTGTTGTTACCAGGTCTTAGAGCAGTGAGTAATAGACATGTAACAGTGTGTGTTGCTTTTGTAGGGTTTGTAGCTGAGCAGTTTCTAAATAACACAGCTACACAACTGACATACCATGGACTGTGTGAGTTGACTTCAGCTGTCCAGGAGGGAGAGCTCTGTGTGTTCTTCAGGAACAACCATTTTAGCACCATGACCAAATACAAGGTACATTCAACATTTTTGTCTTTATTGTTGGGTTATATGTGCTCTTTTCAAAGCAAATCATAGTTTTTCACTGTCTTAAAATAGAATTACCTTCCAGGTTGTTATATGTAAATATGACTTACAGTGAATGTAAGGTCTGTAGCAAATGTTGTTTGGGAATTGTTGATTACAGTGGTTTACTGGGATCCATCCCTACTGTAAATCTTCTTGTAGCCTTTCCCTTTATGTTCAGTTTGCTCCCTGTGTTAACTCTTTGTGGTTATGTATAGTTACTTATACTTCTTACATGGCTTAAATTTTCTTGCAGTTTGTGGTTGGCATGATAAGGTTAATTCAATTAATTTCTTGTTTCTGAGGATCCAGAAGTTTGCACTACATTTCAGCCAGTAGATGAATAGGTCCATGTTCAAAATCCCAAATGTTTGGAGAAGTTGAGATGAGCTACAATAATTGGTGCCCTTCATTAGGGAAGAGAGGGTTTTTAAATTTTTTTTTAATCTGAATCTGGGGAAGCAAAATGGTGGCAATTGTGAAAGGAGTATTCCAGGATACAAAAAGCAAGTGTCAGCTTGGTTAGTGCTTCTGGGACTCCTTCCTCCACGGAATGGAGGATCTGGCTTGGCAAGTTTACATTCATTTGTGGAGCATCTTCATGCTAAAACAACTTTACTTTTGCTAGGATGGTAGTGTATGAGTTTTTACCCTTGTATAGAACTTAAAATTCTGTTTTGGTTATCTGTTATTTAATAAGACTTCAATTTCATGTGTACTTGTACATATGAATAATGGTGATAAAAGCAAAAAATAGGTGTGTAACATGCAAAAAGGTTAAGAAACCACTGGTTTTGTCATTATATGATAATGTTATATACCTCATGTGAATGACACTTTAATTTGTCTCTACTAGTCCTTTTTTTATCCCTCTGTTAATATCAACTGTTGATGCTAATCTCTGGCATTTTGAGTAACTACTCATAATCTGAGTTAAATGTCTGAACAGTCCTGATAAATAATCATTAACTCTACAAGCAGGTAACACGTTTGGTTTTCTGATTACAGTACAGCTGAGATCTGTGTTAGATCTGTCTACAATGCCAATCTCTTACAGCAATAGGGCAAGTAAAAGGATCTTTCTCCTCCCTTCCTCCATTTAAATAACCAAAAGCTGTGGAATGTATCTGGTTGTGATCAGATATTATACTTCCTGATGCAGCTCATTTAAATCAAAATTTTAAGTATAATTTTTCTCCTCTCTGCTTTTCTAAATTTAGTTCTTGGATTAGCTGGTAGTAGCTCATGAAGCAAGCCTGTACATTGTTTTATGCTTTCATTATGGAGTGCGGAGGGAAGAACAAACCCCAACCTCAAAATAGTTTGGTTTTAAAAAAGAAAATACTAAGTAAAAGCACAGCTGTACTTTCTGCATACAAATGGTACCTAGAAGTGCAAGATTCCTCTTTTACTTTGTTTAAAGGATGTTCCAGATAAAATACACAAATCCTCCTGGAAGTAATGCATTTTTGTGTTGCTATTAAAGCCTCTAAAATCTAAAATATTATTTGTATTAAATATAGTCAGTGAGTATCACATTGACCTGTGAATTATAAATACAGAGTAGTTTAGTAAAACATAGACTGTTTGTAGTCTTTTGCAGCCCAGTATTTAGATTAAAGGCCAGAACCTGATGTGTGTTTGTCTGTGCTTTAGCAGTGTCGTACTTGTAAACATGTACTTCTCAGTTGAGATCCTTTTTTCTTATGGAAATAAAATGCAACATTTCAATGAGTTAAATATCCTTAACCAACAGTAATAATACAGAACAGTTTAAGGCAGTGAGTAAAATTCTGTACCTTGAGTTTTACCTGTAAGAACTAAATCCAGGTCCTAAGAAATACAAAGTTAAAATATTTGAAGAAGAGTTTTATTTGTTTCTATATTTAAGGTTTGCTGCTGCTGAGTCACAGTAGCTTTCAGCTTGTGCTTCTTGAGAAGTCTTAGAATTCTGAAATGCTGAGTTTTGAAATAGAGGCCGTTATTCTGATTTTCACAGTCATTATGGGGACCTCCCCTCTAGTTAGTGTTTAATTTTCATGTTATCTACATGGTTTAGTTTCTGAAATTACTGCTTGTAAGCAGTGTTCATTTTGATTTGGATTTCTGGTGAGTGGTACATGACAGAATTTGAGATATCAAGAAACTTGTTTTAATAAAGACAGAAAAGAATTTAAAAATTGGTATTTAATGGCCAGCAGTAACTCTTCGGTCTGCTTCTAACCTACCGAGCTGTTTGCAGTAGCTATACAACTAGGGGGTCTTTCATATCAAGTCAGAGATAGACTTGGGCTTTAAGCCAAGATCAGCTATCCAGAAATTTTTGGACCTCCAGGATACTCGTGTGAGTGCCAAACGCATTGTTGCTACGGAATTGAGATTCTTTTCAACTGCTTCACTTTCCATCTATTGGTTTAATGCTCACTCTGCACATGGAGTTTGCTCACAGTTTGCGTAGTGAAGCAATAGCTGGACTATGGAGAAAAGTCCATCAATTGGGAAAACTGGAGACACAACATATGCCAGGGAAAATTGAAGTGTAGATCTTCCAGGGCAAGAACGATGCAAGTCTTTTGTCTTTCTCCCCTCCAAACCAATACATGGAAACCTGTAAGTAAAGCAGCTGCAGAGTTAATTAAAAGGGAATTACGCACTTAATAAGTTATGTCCACGTAATAAAATTGGTGTATTTTTAGAAACACACTTTGAGTAATTAGCGATTATTATTCTAATTAAGCTAATGCTTAAACTTTTATTTAGCAGCTTTAATGTACAGCTGATACAATGACTTGTATACTGGGGATATTTTTTAAGTGCAGTGTGGGTTTTTTAAGGCTGATATTTTAGTGAAAGGACTTGGATTTCAATACCTTGTCCTTTTGCCCAAGTAATCATTTTTCCTACTTCCTGTCCCTTTGACTGCATACTAATAGTCTTGGCTCATGTGATTATACAGTAATAATTTTCAGCACTTAAAAATGTGATTTTATTTTTTTGCCTTTGCTTTTCATTATGCAGATAATAAATACATCAAATGATAATTCCCTAGATCAAGGAAAAACAGGACTGTAAAGAGGGGATCAGTTTGGTAAGATCTTAGTTCAGTTGGAACGTTTTTCCCACAGACTTGTTTGTAATAGAACCTGTGTTCTTTACTGAAAAATATCAAGACCTGTTTGGACTTTTAAGTATGTGTGTTTTCTACTTTATAAATGTTGTGTTTCTTCTTCAGAACTCAGCAGATACTTTTATTCCAATACAAAGTGTATTTCCTAACAGTAATTGCACTTTTTCCTTGGGCATTTAAGATCAGCAGCGTAGAGGCAATGAATATAGCTGCATAAAAACATGTTTATTTTTCAGTTTCTTAGTAAGTATACAGTTCTTATGCTGAGGGTTACGCTGAATCCAATAGCATCTACTTTTTAAAAAATCTTTTTAAATTTTAATATTAGTATAACTGAATGTTTTAACTGTTAAGAGAAAATTAAAAGAGCATTCATTCATCAACTTGAAACACCTTCACAAAAACAAAGGGATCTGATCCAGAAGTCCAAGAGAATATTTACATACTATTTAAAACATAAGGCTTAAAATGTTTGTCTTTACTGTATGAAACTATTGGACAGGTGTTTGGTTTTCTTTTTCAGTTTTCTAAATTGCTGGGAACTTGGTAATTTGCATTAGAACAAGCAGTTAAAAACATTAATCTTAATAATTTAATCTGATTATGAAATTATCCAAGGAAAGGAGGTCTAGTAACATCACCTGTAGCCTATATCTGTGCATTTCAGAGACTGGTTTTTTTGTGCAAACCAGAAGACTGAGAGATCCCTGTTCAGAAGAATATTTAAGAAGAATTGCTTTATCCTCAGCTCTATTTCAAGGTTTTTATATGTGAAACTATAAAATCTGGGCATTGGTCTTACAGTATCTAGATACTGATTCTTAAGATAAATAATTATTCATAACTTTCTTAAAGTAAACTGTGTCTACAGTAGTTATGCACTTGAGACTTTATTTCATTGTTTTACTCCCTATTGACTATAGTTAGTAGATTTTTTTGCTGTCTATTATGTGCTGGTATGTGGGGGGGGGGTATTTGTTAAAAAAACCTCCACATTTAAAAACAAATCTAAAAGATAAGCTGGTAATACTTAAGAAATGGCAGAAACATTTTATAAAGTGTGCCACTGTTCTTGGCGAGGGGCATTTGAAAGGCGTTTTTGTGTGCAGGGGTTCCCTTCATTGCCCAGCTCGGTGTGCTGCTCAGCCTTGGGGCAGTGCCCTGGAGCTGCCGCCCCGGGTGCTGTGCCCTGTCCCCGTGTCCCTGTCCCCGTGTCCCTGTCCCCGACAGCCGGAGCCAGCCGGGAGCTGGGCACTGCCGCCTCCTGGCACCGGGCAAGGCCTCGCTCCGTGCGGCTCCAGCTCAGAGGCAGCGTGAAGGTCAGAGGATAAAAGGCTTTTCTCAGATCACAGGATCTCCTTGCTGGAATCTGCGTGTGCCAGTGAAGGTGCCCTGTGCCTTTAGCGTTGGGAAGAGAACATGCCTGGCATTAAAACGGAGCCTGCAAAGGCAGCCTGTGGATAGGGCCTCTGCTTTCTTGTTGCAAGTAAAAGGACCAGAACTATGACGAGAGGCTACATTACAGCTCATAGGAAAAAGGCCAACACCTCTTACTTTATACATGAAACCATTGACAAAAGTGCCATGAATATTGTGAAGGGTCCTGGTTGTTTGGTTTTTTGGGGTTTTTTTGCGGAATTCAATTTAATTGTACTAATATGATGTAGAGATCAGAGAACTTGGTAAAAAACAAGGGAAAGGTGACTTTGGATCTCTTATCTGTGACTTCCCATTGTTCTTTCACTGCAGTAATGTGAACAAGAACTCTCTCTCTTATCAGGTACTAGGGAGCTTGTGTTTGTTGGTTTGCTAAGCTTTGTTCAAGTGAAGCAGAATGTTTTAAGTCATGCAATTGGCATTGGAATTGCAGTGGTGGTGTTTAGGTAATGGTGGTGATATGTAATGCAGTTTATTGCTTTCATTAGGGAGATGTTACATTTATTTTTTATTATTTCCTCTAATGTGACATTTTTCTAGTGTTGAACTGAGAAATTCTTACAATGTAAGAGTATAAATTTTATTTAAGATTCAAAACAGGTTTCTATTTCAAACAAGTGTTAGCTTCAGTCCACCCTTAGATGACAGATACTAGATTCTAATTCTGTAAAGGCAATGATATACCTTAATATTTGTGTGTGGAAAAGTTAGGCTTATAATAGTTAGGAGAGAGGAAAACTAATATTTTCACAATTTCAGTATTATTATTAAGCTACACAGTTTATGGGCTGTTAAAAATGTATGGCTTAATAGAGGAACACCTGAGAGATACATACACCACCCTGTTTTTTAGGTTTTGAGTCAATGTACTGTTCAAAATAAAACTTAAAAGTTCAAATACATTTTATCTTTAAAATTCTGGGATTTTTTTTTTTAAATCATTTTGAAGACTTTTTTATACAAAATGCTATGAGATAGGTATTCTGTGCAAACTGGAAATGTTGTGAAATCACTTCCTTTTATTTTCTTTGGGTGATTTTTAGGTGTCAGGAGTATCATTCAGTTCTTAGGCAGGTTTCCAGGGGAAAGATGATTTCTTAGATCATGGTATGTGATCAGCCTTGTTGCTGACACTTGTATTTATGTCTGTGAAGCCCCCCTGGTTAACTCTCATCCCAAAGCTTGAATGTACAGTAGTGTTACCTGTTTGGTTTGCATTTTTTGTCCATTCTGTCTGGCCTTGTGCATGTTGTGGTATGTAGGTAATATTGGAATAATTGCTGCATGTGAATCTTAAAATAATATTTTTGTTACATCAAGTGACCTCCCAGCCCCAGGCGGGCTGGCTGTAAACAGTGGGATTGACGAGATCTGATTGGAATTTCAGCATCTCCCTCTGACAGTCATTTAATGACTTCAGAGAAGTTGGAGAGTTTGTTCTGTATGTGTTGAATGTGGACAATGTTTCCATTTCTTGCCTGGTTAGCCTTAGAAATCAATAGAACAAGATCTGCCTCTTGCTTTGGTACTACTTTGGAACAGTGATCTTTGAGAACCCTTTGTTTGCTGCTGGAATACAAATAGAAAATTTTTGTGGCTGTCACAATAAACTGCTTTGATTTTACAGCTAAACCACTGCTACAAGTTTTGTATTGAGTGTCTGATCAATCAGTAAATACTAATGGAAGCTTCAGTCTTAATGTGCTTTGTGGTCAGTAACAACATTCTTGATTTGGAGTATAATTCTAAAAAAATGATAAAAAGGGTAGGATGAGATAAATGGATTGGTTTAAATAGAAGTATAAACAGGGGTATTTTGTGCTGCTTTGCTGTCCCTCAGATGCACAGCACCATCTCCTTTTACTTAGGGCCTACTTTGGTAATTTCCCTTCGATTTCAGCTCCTCTCCCACTCCTTCAGCCTAAGCTTACATTTCATCCTTCCAGTTCTTTGGTATCTGCACTTGTTAGTGTTGTCTCCTTCACTCCAGACCAGCCCATTTTATAATTTCAGACTCTGAAATCAAGAAATTTGGCCTTATGGAACTGTAGAAACACTAAAATGCCAACAAAGGCAGTTATTGGTGACAAAAATTTAGAGTTTTCAATTGATACAGACCTCAAATTCCATCAAAACTCTTTATGAAACATGAAGTCTGAGATGTGGCCATTTTGAGGTAATGCCTCTTGGATTGTTTGGAAAGATCACCTTTGTCTCTGTATCTTGCCTTTGGAATTTAATATGATTGCTCCTGGGATTTAAAAGTTTCATTGGCAGTTCTTAAGTCTACTTCTTAGTTGTGTTTCCAAAGAGCTATCAGGGTATATAGCTTCATTCATATATATATATATTCATGTTTTATATTAATTTCTAGTCAGTATGAACTTTCTTTAAGAATAAAGGGTTGCAAGATGGAATGCAGAAATTGTGTGGCTGTTAATTTAGCAGTGAATACTAGTATCTGGTGGTTTAATGCTGTATGCTGATTTATGTCATTATTAAACATGCTAAAAACTCTAAATGAATGTTGTAGTGGAATGCAACATTTGTATCATTTCTGCTACTTAGATTGTAAAAAGTAAATTTTTTAGTTTTACAAGTTTTCCTTGTTCTTCTGTGTAGGGTCAGCTTTACCTGCTGGTGACAGACCAGGGCTTTCTTACAGAAGAGAAGGTTGTGTGGGAAAGCTTACACAATGTGGATGGTGATGGGAATTTCTGTGACTCTGAATTCCATCTGCGGCCTCCATCAGACCCTGAAACTGTCTACAGAGGGCAGCAGGACCAAATAGATCAGGTACTGGATTTCTGCCTTTCCATTTTAAGTTAGTACTGATTTTTAGTCACATTTATGTATAATTCCACAGATGTGTATGTGTGTATATTCATGTATATGTGGGACTGAAAAACTCCTTTACATAATTAGATTTGGGTTCCCAAAAGTGCCACTTGAAAGTAGTAATATGGTTTTGAGGAAGGAGAAGTAAGACTAACTGAGTAGTTTGGAAAATGGGATTTTAATCAGTCCTCACTCAGGTGAAATGTCACCTCTGCCTTGTATGTGGAAACAGAAGCAGACTGTGCTACATGACCAATTCCCTTCAGCTCATAAAGATTGTCACAGCTGAACTTTGCTTTTTGCTGCCCACTTGGCTGAACGTAGGACAGCAGACTGTGTGTCATGGTGGGTGTTTGTTATTCTTAATGAAACACAGAGTTTGCAGGAGTCATGTCTGAGGTGGGGCTGAGTTGTACCAATTCATGCCTAAGTGCAGAGCAAGACCACGTTCCTTGGAAATCTTACATTCTGAACAAGTTTATCATAATCACCATTAATATTTTTTAAATAATGGGGAAAAATGAGTAAGATTCTTATTAATAAGTAGAAGCACTGAATATCTCTCTCAGAATAAAAATCTGACAAAGGTAATTTGCTGCTGTCCAGGTAATGGAATTTAAACCTGAAAGCAAAATCTTTAATTAGTTTTTGTGTTTTCTGTGCTGCAACTTGGGCCCTGTGAAAGTAGACATGTAAAGTAGCTGTTCTCAGCCTTTCTGCAGTTGAGGTTATGGACAGGTTCTGAAACAAATTCCTGTTCCCCATTTGAAGATAAGGCTGGGAGAAAAGTGATGGTACTGTGTAGTTGCACGAGCTGGAAAATTCACTTGATATGATTTGACTCTTTTCTGTGTGAAAGAGCACTAATAAACAGGTGTACTGTTTAGGATTACCTGATGGCACTGTCTCTACAACAAGAGCAGCAGAATCAAGAGATTAACTGGGAACAGATCCCAGAAGGAATCAGTGATCTAGAGCTAGCAAAGAAGCTTCAGGAAGAGGAGGACAGAAGAGCTTCTCAGTACTATCAGGAACAAGAACAAGCAGCTGCTCAGGTCCAGGTAAGAAAACAGCTCTACAGATTATGATAATAAATTTTAGAAAGTGTTAATAATTGAACAGACACATCTATGCTTGTAAGTATTTCAGCCTGTGGTGAATATAGGAATCTTAAGGAATACGCCACAACTGCTGGAGTATGCATGTAGATATGGCAATTGCAAACACCTAAGTACTTTTAAAGCAGGCTTAACCTTCTAAATTAGGGTTTCATTTATACTGCATAATTTGGAATGATGGGTTGAGTTGGTATGTCAGGTTATAAAGATGCAGGTATTAGCAGGTATTTTACATTACTTGCAAAAGAGCATTCAAATAAGAACTTTTTTATAGTCGTTGAAGCTATGTCTTTATTTTGTCTAGCAGAAGTTTATTGCTGTACATTTGTAGGTGATTCAGACTGTGATCCCATGTGAATCTATTCTGTTGTTCCAAATTAGGCAGTTCACAGTTTCTCCCAGTACACTTTTCCATCCCATACCCATAAGCAGCTGTTTTCAAAATGCTCTGAAAATGCGATTCATGCACGTCTATGCTAAATGCAGTTTAACTGAATCGTCTGTGAAGGATGCAATATTTAAGTTGGTGATTTGGATTTAGAGAGTTCCTAACCCCTGAGGACTTTTAGAACTGCTTTTATTTACAAATACATAAGAAATAATCTATATAAAGCCTGCATCTTTGGCCTGAAGCAATTCAGAACCATTAACTGATATGTTTGTTAAGCATGCAACAAGAGTTTTGACAGCTAAAAGCTGTGTTATTTGCACTGCTTGTTGCTTTGATAGAACCAGCAGTAACTACTGCTAAGACACAGATTCATTGCTGCTGACTGCCAGAGGTAGAAGGAACTGAAGAACCTGCTGAACAGGATTATGAGCCTGCTCATTTGCAGCTATGAATGGGTAACAGTGGGAATAGATGATGAATTAACGAAACTTATGTGGTCTTTGTATACCAGGCCCCTTGCCAAGTTAGTAAAGAGTTTTTAGTCACAAAAAGCTGCTGCCTTACCATTATCCCACTGTTCTACACCAGCACTTTGACTCTGCAAATAGTGAAATGTGGATTATATACTTACAAGAAAAATTAAGAAAAAATTCCAGTACAATAACACAAAAGTGCCAGAAAATGTTTGAAACCATATTTTATTGAAACAACTGATCTGAGTACATGGACACAACAGAAGGGACACATGAGATCTGAAATATGTTTTCAGCTGACTTAATTTTCAGTAAGTACACAGTTTTGTGGAGGTCCTGGAGTAGGTATACCAAAAACCCCTACCTGAATTCTGCTGGTTTGCATAATACTTAAAGATTTTGGTTGTGAAATGGACCACACAGTAATATTTCAGGCTGTACCTGCAATAGTGCTGGGTTTATTTTCCATGCTATTTTCCCTGCACAGCAGGTACAAGGTGCTGCCTCTCCAGCCAGCGCAAGACAATCCGGGAGTAACGAACGCAAACGCAAAGAGCCTCGGGAGAAGGAGAGGGAGAAAGAGAAGAACAGCTGTGTTCTCTTGTAACAGAAAATGGATCCCGTCTGGAGCCAAGTGCATGTCCTCAGAAGCAAAAACAAGGAGTAAAATGGAAGACAAACCTGTTACATGCCGCCTGTGCCTGATTACCCCATGGATTTTGTTCATGTTCCAAGAGAGGATGGATGACTTTGTTACAATCAGACTTCCTTCAAAGTCATAGCGCGTGCTGCTCAAGAGGGAATTCCAAATCTCAGTTGGATGCGGCTGTGCTTTGAGTTAGTCATAAGGAATACTGCACCTTGTAGCTGAACACACAACTCATGGCAAGTCCTGTGTCATAGTGACATCCATTACTCATTACATCAGTTAGTAAGCTAGTCTATCTTCTACTCTAAACAAAGGAGGTTGTTCATTTTGTGTAAGGCTTTTTCCTGAAGTCTGTACACAAGCACAACGGAGTTCTGTGTTACTTCCATAGTATGAAACTATATCTTAGGCTGGGTATAGTCTCCACGACACAAGAGCCCAAATAACAGCTGGGCACTGCCTCCTCAGTGTCTCCAGATTTCTTTGCTTCTGGATCTGGTATGTTCTTTTTTTGAACCCAGATTTGTACTTGTTACTGCTATCACTGCACCTCCTGGCCAGCTTTCTTGCCCCAAGAATATGTGACTCAATAGGCAGCATAAAAAAATCATCATAAAAATGGGGCATTTATTAAAAAGCAAGATGAATATTGTTTGCTTTTCTTGCAACTACAAACTGGGTATGGCAACTCAGATGTTATCAGGGTTAAACAAGTAATTTTATAGGTAACTTCTTTTTCTTGTATTATTTTTTTTCTCTTGTAGGTAAACTGGACCAGATAAGCTTTTATTTATTGACCTCTCCATATGATAGATGAATGATGAGAGGAAATTAAAGTCTATAATAATCATTATTCTATATAAGAATGCAGAGTTAAAATAACTAACTATCTGCCTTTTATCCAGAAGTACCTTGAACTTTAACATGACGTTAACGTGTCCACTTGTATATTTAAGCAAGTGTACTGTAGTTAAAAACACACTTTTTTGTTTGTTTTATAAATCATGTATTCTTAAAAAAGCACACTTCTGAAGGGTGAGAGAGGAGTGAAGCTGCTCTCTGAGATGGTTTGAAAGGTGGTCAGGTGTAATATTTTGTTTTTTAAATCACTAATTTAGAATTTTTGGAAACCAGATTTTTCTAATTTATGGGAACCAAATAAACATGTTGTGTCTTGCAGTATTTATAGAATGCAGAAATAGAACACTTGATGAATTTTGAGGGAACCACAAATCTTCCTCCACTTCCATTAAATCAATAACAATTACCTTCTTGCTGAACCTTTTGATAAAAATTTCTATTTAATGATTTGTAGATACTTTTGAAAAAGGCTGCTTCTCCTGGACAAGTTCTGTATCCATGCTCTAAGCCTTAGTGTTCACACAGAATAACCTGGGCAAGCTAAGGCAGCCAGGTGGAATGTGACATTCCTGCTTCCAGGTGTTTGGAGAATGTCTGTGCAGTGGGTGTCTAATGCAAGTCCACCGGTAAAAAGCCACTTTACAATTATTTCAAGCAGACTTCTGCAACCAGTCATCACACACGTTACCAACCTAGAATGAAAATTAGGTAAAGGAAGAATGTCTTACTAACTAAAGGGCCAATTTGTATCACTTTTCTTCCATGCCTTTTCCTCTTTTCTTTTTTTCCACTTTTGTTATGATTTCCCTTTTATAATGATGAAGTAATGAACAGTAGGAGGTCTCTAATATGTAACTGTAAATTTAAAAATATCTTCTCTAGAAAAGTCATGCCCAGAGAAGTAATTTTAATACTTAATGTATGCAGTTCAGATAATTTTCTATGTCAGAGCAAAGGTTGATGTCTTTTTTTCCTTTGCAGCAGCCTAACTTCTTCAAAAAAATTTTTGTGATGGAGGATCATCAACATAATGACTTAGCTACTTTAAGTAGATGAGAAACTATTCCAATAGTGTCAGTAACAGAGACTTTAAGCCAGAATGTTGTTTAAAAACATTCTGTTACTAAGATTTTTCCAAATTTGTGTATTTACATTTATTTATTGACCTTGAAAAATAAATATGTCAAGCTAAGTGTTTGTTATTATTTTCAGTGACAGCATTGCCACTTCAACTCCTTTTGGAAGGAATCTAGGTGTTGTGGCTATGGACTATATCTCTTTGCCTAAGATACTTGCTCATATTAGAAGAATTCATGTGACATTGCCAGTTTCAGATGGATGTGCCTGAAACCTAATATACTGTAGTTAAAGGAATTATTGTCATTTGGTCCCAGAAGAAGAAGAGTTAAATCCAGTGCTCATCATGAAGTTGCAACTCCCAGATAATTCAGTTTCTTTCACTGAAGGAGTAAAGGGTTTCAGGGTATTTGAGATGGATGGCATGCTATGAAAACAGTCCTCTGTTAATATCCTTTTTTCTTTACAGGTCTTGAAGCTTTGGAAAAAAAGTAAAGAATTCCTGAAATCTAGGGCTGCATGAGTTGAACTTGTTAGTGGCAAAAGTTATAAGCAGTTGAGCTTCCTAATACCCAAAATGAAATACATCTGGAAGCTTAATTTATGCCCTACTGGGAGTAACCATTCCAAAAGCACCTGTCACAGTTGGTATTTCTGACAATATCTGAGGATCAAAAAACCTGAAAAGAATTGCTTTTATCTGTATGAAGTGAGCTTGGAAAACAGTATTGCACAATACACTCTTGGAGTACCAGGAAGACAATATCTACTTCTGTTTACTTAATTTGCCTTTTTTTCTTCCTTTTTCTCCAGCTCATGTTCTGGCAGAAGGGTATAGATTTATACTTTAAATCTGTTTATATAATTTAGCATGCACATGCTCCAAATACCTACATAATATATATGAAAGTGTCCAGAAAAGTAGAGTAGAACTTGTTTTCCACTAGATAAATGCTAGCACAGAAAACAGAATCATAGAATTTTTGTTGTTGCATTATAGTTGTGACATAAAAAAAGCTACATACAAGTATTCTTAAAATTAGCAAAAATCTGAGCACTGCCGTAGAGATAAGTGTTTTTCTATAAGGCACTTTGTAAATGCTCAAATCCACCACTTTTCTTGTGACACTCATGGAATCTGCAACCCAACAAAGCGGATCCAAGGGAGGGCTGTAACACCAGAGAATGAAATGAGCATTCCTGAAAATTCACTGAAACACAATGCAAAAACTACATTTTGTAGCTGTCCATGTAGTTCATATAAGAAATAATGTGTTCAGAGTGGCTTTGCAGAGCTGCTCTCGTGGCTTACAGGCACACGAGCTCCAAGGGAAGCACAGGCTCTGCTGGGAACCTTGGATTGCCAGGCAGGCTCTTACTTGGTATTTCACATTGTTATGTTTCTTCAAACATGTATTCAAGCTCTTGAAAAAATTTTCCAGTATGTAATAAAAGGCAGTTTTGAATTCTTGAAATGGAATTTTCTTGTGCATTCAGCAGGAAATAGTTGAGTAGAAGGTAAAGCTGATGCATTTTTGACTGAACCTTTCTTTGTTCCTGCTACACTGGTTCTGTAACAGTCAGCTCATTGCTTGGATCAGCTCTTTGCATTAGGATGCTTATTACAGAATCTATACAAACTACATCCTTCAATACAACATACTGAATTAAGAGCTTATTTTATATAAAAGTAGATTTTTAAAGGTTGCAGCATTAAACAGGTGACTCAGAAAATGCACATTAATTGGTGCAGAATCCTCATTACAAAGCATATTATAGAAAAGCAAAAGTAACAAGCTGTAGTTTGGTTGCAGTAGAGTGCTCCCATTTTTTCCATCTGTGCTATGACAAACACCACCTTGGTAGCAAGAAAAATCCAACACTGAAAAATATTCATACAGTCCAGCCATAGCAAATGTCACGTGCAAGGCCTGAAAATGGCATTTCATCTTGATGAGTGCAGATCCTCACATCCCTTTTTATTAAGCATAAGTAGCAATAGACTATTAGTGTTGAGTGGGAAAATTGGGAGTGACACCTTCTCAAACCACATCAATTACAGTCTGTCTGATGTTCGCAGTGTTTCTGTACAGCTCTCTCTTGTTCACAGCTTGGCCAGTAGAAAAGCAGTGGATTGAAGCTCAGCTGTGATCTGCTTTGATGGGGAAGAAGTGCCACAGGATTTGCTAGGGAAGAAAGAGAGGCTGGAACATAAAAGTTCCTCTGCTACCTCTTGAGATTGTTTAAGGCTTTGTCCTTAATTTTGCTGTTATTTTGGACACAAATAGCTGTGGCACAGCGTGAAGTGGCCGGATTTTCTCACCTAGGTAATGCCCAGCAGGTTCATTTCCTGGCAGGCTGGCAGTGTCTGTCCCTGGACACACTGCTCTTCACTCTTACTGTGCTTTAAAGTCAGGACTAGCTGTGCTGATCCTCTGTTAGCTCCAAATAGTCTTATTAAATGTCAGTTGCCTACTGTTCAGTTTCAGTCAATGTCAGCTCTTATCACTCCGAGCTCTCTTTGCTGGAAAGTTCTCTCTAGAGAACTTGCTGAAATCTGCCTTCCCCATTCCTTTTCTGATTTGTAGGATTACTTGTGTTGATGGAGAAGCTTTATGTGCTGAAATGGGCAATTCCTTGTTTTTCAAGGTCAAAACCTTTAAATACTCAGTTAATTATCATTAGAAGTCCAAGATCCCATGTTTGCCTTTACAGCATAGAAAAATGTGCAACAAAATAATGTTATTTTTGGGAAATCCTAGGGAACAATTTAAATGACGTTTCAGCACTCCAAGTAACTGAGAAGTTTGCTAGCTCAGTCTAAACAGTGCTTACAAATAGTGTGACACTGCTGAAAGCAAAGGCAGCTGCTGCTCTGACTGTCATCAGCGGAGAGACGAGCTGAGGCACTGCCTGAGCTGCCCTCCAGCCGAGCTGAGCACTCAGGGCAGCAGGTGCTGGGGCTGGGGCAGTGGTGCTGGGGCCAAAAGTGAACAAAATGGGCTTGTTTGATAGAGTCCAACACTCAGCCAAATGTACAGAGACCTTGGGGGTGGACGGGGACACAAACTCAGCTAAGTTTTGTTTTGGTTTTTTGTAATGACTCTCTTGAACTTCCTTTAGTGCTGGTCCCAATTTCAGTTTAGGTCCCATCCAGCATGGTACCTGTTGTGAAACATCGGGGGATTGATTTAATAGTGTCTCAGGAGCCAAAGCCTTTAGCTGAGACACACTGAGGTTCTCATCACAGAGCTGGATGAAATAATGGAATACTTGGTCTGTCTTGAAGTTCATGTTCTCTTTCCTTGCTGCAGCCTTTAGTAAAATTTGGATGGGCTTCCTGAGTTAAAACTTCAGCTGTAATTTTTCAAAGTTAAGTTTATGCTAAGCAGTTTTGAAAATTTTCACCTGACTTAGTTAAAACATGTTTAGATTTCTTCTGAATGTGATTCCAGAAAAGCTGGGATAATTGTATTTTTGTCAGAAACTTTGTGATGGCTTTTGTTCCTGCTTACTGGCATATGCCAAGGAAAAGGTCAAAATTGCAATTAGAAGAAACACCTGTGTGTCAATTATTTTAAAAACTTAAATCAGCTGAGTAATGGGAACACCCTTGAGTTTGGTCATCTCATGTTTTGGGGAACTCCAAAATAACTATGAAAACAAGACAATTTTCTCTCTAGTATTTTGGTATCAGGGCATCAATAAGTCTCTTAATTTTAGGGCTTTTTTACTGCCAATTAACCAGAGCCAGAAACTGGTTTATATTAGTTACTGTTTTGTTTACAACTGAGTTTTTGTGAAGCCCTTCACAACTGAAAGTTTGAAACCAGGTTCTCTGTGAGGTGTAACAATATGGGGATTTTGGCCACTTGTATGGGTAGATGTTAGCACTGATTGTATTAACTATAAAAAAAGTATTGCTGTGGAAATAAAATCCTGCTTTTGCTTGGAAAAGCATAGTAGTGTCTTCAAGACGCTGCAGATAGTTACAGTGAACCAAGGAACCTGCTTGTGGACTTTTAAACTACTTGTAATCCAGCTTCTGAATTTTTTTTTATCATGAATACTTGCAATAATTACATGTTTGCATTCCATATACTCGGGTTACAGCAGTGTTCTTGTATTTCTGGATTTCTTACTGCTTTCTCTTAGTCACTGGCAAGCAAAAATAACTTTCAAGAACTCCTTAAAAAGTGACCAGAGTTGACTTTGAGAGACAAACCTATTGTAGCAAGGGTTTCTTCACTTGATTTTGATAACTCTTGAGATCACTATTGCTGTAACATTATGCTGAAAAGTGTGACTGGTCAGGGAATTACAGTACAGATGAAATAAGCAGGATTCTGGTTTGGATGGAGTTTGTACTTGCAAAACCACCCCCAGTTAATGCAGGCTGCTGTCAGATTGTACTGGACAGCTCATGGCACATGTGAAGGTTTTCTCCCTGTCTTTTTGCAGTGTGGAGTTGCTGTTTACAGGTTGAGCCTCACAGCTTTGGTAGCAGTACTTAGAACTTTAGAAGTATCAAGTACTTGTCCTGTGCCACATAAATATATTCTAAATCTGTTAGATTTTGCTCAGTATTATGTTAATTCCTTACAGCAATTTCTTTATAAGGGAGTGAGAAATACTGTCAGCAGTTTCCCAACAATAACCTGATAGAGCTTTATTGTTAAATGTCACAGTTTTGGTTTGCATTGCAGCTTTCAGCAAAACAAGTTCTTATCAAAGTTTTTGAAAATAATTTTCAATTATTCTTATATCTGGTCACCAGCTGCATAGCCATTATTTGTACAACTTGTGAGAATCATCCTTTACACATACATGTAAAGCTTAATGAAGAAATTACTGATGGAACATACAAAAATGAATCCTTTCATGAAGTTGCCCCAAGTTCTACTTTGTTAAGTCAAATATTTGTTGTCTTAACTACCTTGACTGGGTCTTTTTACAATAAAATGCTTTTTAAAAAAGCCCCACACACAAAACCCTGTTGTATCTTAGGAAAAGTTCCAAAAGTCTTCCAGATTCGTAATGTCTTCAGATGCCACCAGAATTGTGCAATTCCTGTGTTCCATCAGCAGTTTAGCTGTGAGTCTTTTAGTCACCCAATGTTTACCTGATCTCTAAATATAGTCTTAAAGGAAATGCAAAATAAAGCTGATGCAAGTGACTGTGGATTTACCAAGAGAGGGGAGAAATTAAATTTCTTTAGGTTGTATTTTAGAGGTGCATGACAATTAAATCTAGTCATGCAGCATCATTTGTACCAATGTATGTGAATGAAATCCTTTTCATCGTGTTACACCATTATCCAACACTGTACTGGCATCTACAAGTTCAACTACTGAATGTTTTGCATTTTAAAAGCCTTAATTGTTTATATTGTATTAATGTGTTTTTAAAGACTATAAGGAAATAACATTTTCCTTGTAAATTGTTAAAATAATTTTGAACAGAAATAATTTTCAGAGAAATCCAGTTCTGTATCTTAATACCCCTTTTTGTTTGTGTACCACAAAGCTGTTAAATTCTGTTACCTTTTAAATAGTGTCTCCCATTATCAGCCTCTCTCTAGTTCAAGGTCTTTACCCAACTGAGATTTATTTTGGTTAACAGTCTTCTGAAACTCATTGTATGTAAATAAATTTAAGTGAGCAAACTTAAATAAATATTTCACTTAGATACTTAAGTTCTTTCCTCATAATAAAGGTTGGATGATATATTTTTAAAAACCCAACAAACAATAACCCAACAAAAACTCACTTTGGAAAAGGATAGGCTTCTGGTGCTCTTATGTATTTGATAAATTCAAAGGTCTTGGCAATTTGTTTTCAATCAGTTTCTTTCCCCCCTTTGTCCTAGTTTGTTTTAGTATTTTAAGTGAAATACATACACCTACACAGTCAATCACATTTTTAATTTAATTAAGCTTTAACTGTTGGAATGCCCATCTAGACTTTTACAGGGAACAAAGCACACCTCAAGTTTTATTTTGATACTTCTCTACAGCTTTGTCTTTTAAGTTTATAAACTTCCAACTTGCCCATTTGATCCATTAGCCACTATGAATTCACCTTAGAGCGAGTATTTGTGTATTGTGACACCTGATGAAGCACAGGCTGCAGCCAAATGCACAAGTACTTTAAAAAATGCACTCTGAACTTGTACTTTCTCTTGGAAACTCCTGCAGCAAAATTCAGTAAAATTGATCTTCTTAGATATTTCTTTTAAGAATTGAGCAAGATGTATTAAATATATCAAGGTAAGTGACACACTTGCTAACAGGTGCATTTCTTTTGCTTAAACCTAAATATTTGTCAGATGTGAATATCCATATAGGATTAATTAGAGATAATGCTGTTACACCACCAAGTTTCTCTCTCCTCCATCTCTCCTGAAAGGCTACTTACTCAAAACCAGTTTAGTTGAAGTCATTCTCTGCTCTTAATTCCCTTGGAAGACTGCAGGTGCTTAGGAGTTCTTCCACACAGTGAGCAGAAATCAGCTGCCTCATGCCTTAAAAGGTGTAACTTAAATCCTTCTGTCACAGGCAGTGTGGACCAGTAGGCACTTGCAGCTCTTATTCAAGGACTACTTCCTAAGCTCTTCTGTTCTGGCAGGAGTTCCCTGTTCATTTGGGTAACCCTCCACCACCCAGCTTTTCCAAATGGGGTTTATTTGCTCTTCTCCCTTGCTGAACAGCAGCGTTGTAACTACACCCTTACCCTGGCTGGGTGATAAACAAGTCCTGGCCTGGCTGCCTGCCATTTCTCTTTGGGCCAGGTGCAGAAAGGTTTAACACGGACCCTTACACGCCGACCCAAACCAAAAGGCTTAACAAGATGCAGCCCTTTGGCTCACATCAGTGAGCAGCTGAAGGAGGCCCCAAGCCCTGTAAGCAGAGTTTGTGGTAGTTGGTGTAAGAAACAGCTAGGTTTTAAGTTCCAGAGTTTTGCTAAACACAAAGAGCAAACTAAAATAGTTTCTTTGGGCCTTGCTTGAGTATTCTTCTATTTTTTAGTGCTAATCTTTCTTCTTTGAACAAATGTGCTTCTAAGTTTTCAATTCAGTAACAGCGAAGGAGACAAAAGTTTTAGTTAGAACGTAATGGCACTCATGTTTTGATTAGCTATACCAACATGTCTGTTTAATTCTGCCTTCCTGCCCCAAAGACTGCTTTAGAGACTTACTAGAAGCTATACAGAATATGAAGGTTTATTTCAAAAGAATACATTTGCAAGAATACACATAAATGCACTCAATGTAACAGTACCTTCTGCAAAAATAGGTTACATAATACCCAGTAATGAAAGAACAAATCTTATTTCTCTACAAATTAGAAAGCAGAGATAATGCCTGGACAACCTTCAAAATGGAGGTTATTGTGGATGTTGTGAGAAGTAGCTAACTTTAAAGCATGACACCACAGAGCTAATGTTGGTAAATCAAACTACTAGCACACAGCTGCAAACTATTCTTTTATACAGGATTAACAAATATTTTGGTTCCAATTTCTTTTTACACAGCTCTAGTGCCTCAGGGAAAATGCTTATCAAAGATACACAAAAACTATCCAAAATTACAACGTAACTATTAAAATGCCTCCAAAATTGAGAGGAAAATAATCATGTTAAATTAAAAAAATTTAACCAGGATTTCCAGATAAGATTTCCTGTTCTTAATCAGAGAAAGTTTACAAGAGATTTCAATAAGTTATCTTGAAACCAAGCAGCTGTAGATCTTAAAATCTTCGTGGAGGTCCACCTTTAAATGGCTTAAATCCTGAGCCACTTCCCCTCTGCATGGAATTGCCTGTGATCTGTACAACTCTATTAATGGGTGAAGAGTTACTGGAAACAAAAGTTTTAAAAAAAGTGTTATGATACATACCTAAACTCCTGGTTCACAGGTAATAACGTTCTTACATCTCCTGTCACTCAACTGTTTAAGTCTCAAAACAGACTTGAAAACATGCAGGAAGAGACTCTGCAAGAAGTCCCTGAGTCCTGTGCTGCTGGACCACGCCGCCAGCAGCCATGCCCCTGGGGAGCCCTGTGCTGGCAGGGCAGGTGGGGCTGTGTGCTGTGCAGCAGCCACAGGGAATCACCTGCGGCTACTGACACTGCTGCACTTCCTAAGGACACCAAAGCTTGCAGGGGCTCAGTAGGGAATGGAGAGGAAAGAGTGGTTTCTGTACCTTGTATGTGGAGCCATCATGCCTCCTCCTCCACGGCCATCTCCCATTCTCCTTGTGTCATGATAGCCACTTCCTTGAGAACTAGGTCCATGCCATTCTTTCCTTGGTCCAGTTTCACGACTGTGGCGTTCTACAACGTGTCTGTCCTCGTTATAGTGCTGGGGAGAAAGCGACAGTCAGTCATTCTCAGAAAGAAAGGGCTGTTCTATCTACAGGAAACAAGCTTTTCAAGAAAGGTAAGCTAACAGCTGATACAATAAACCTAAGTCCAGTACCTTTTAAGATTTCAGTCCATAGTAGTCCATGTTTACAATACTCCTGTTAATTCTAGGTAACAAACTCGTTGCAATGACGAGTGTGTGGGTATGCAGGGAGTGAAGTTCCATGAACTCATGCTTTACTCCCAATTCTGCCCTGATCTCATGATCACTGGCATAAAACGCAATAAAAAGAAGATTAATACTTTTTAAAGCTTTAGGATATACTAGCAGGAGTGAGTTAGTCTGTAGTCTTTAAAGACAAGTCTTGCAAAAGGATTTTCTCTCAGTATCACATTACAAATTACTATTACAAACTGCACTGAAAGGAGCAGGCAGTGTTTGGTGAGACCCTGAAAAGGTAATGACAAATTCTCACAAGTTCGATCTTCTCAGGTATTTTTCTGATCTATCATAAAGATGCCAGATAAGGAGAATAGGGTAATTTTTCTGCAATTTCTTGGGTTATTAAAAAAAGAGCCATTAACATAAAGAACACTCAGTTGAAAATAGCCAGAATGCTTGTGAATCATTTTGATGGTCATTTTTCCAGCTTGAGTCTTCATTTTCCAGCCTCTCCTTCATGCTCACAAACACAAGAAGGTGACTCACTTGTCCTCCACCTCTGTCTCCCATCACGCCCCGTTCTCCTTCCCTGCCTCCATAGCCGGAGGCGCTGCTGCGGCTCCCGGGAGGTGCTCCCCTCACGTGGCCGGACACTTCCCTTCCCGACCGATCCGGCCTCTCTCCTCTGTAAAAATTGCTTTCATCAAAATTTTGGTTTCAGTATAGTTGAATTGGTACCAAGTCATAGCACATGTAGACAGCAGAGATTCCTGTGGTTCCTAGCAACCTGCATCTGACATCTTAGAAACATTCTTTTAGACCTATATGGCTCTTTAAATAATTACAGCTCACCTGTTACTTGTTTACCTCTGCATTCTACACAAAAGCCTCTGTGTTAACTCTGTGTTAAATCCCATCTAGGAACTGGATGTGATTTAGCATTTGATAACCTACAGATTTCTTCTAATGCTTTTGAAAAGTGATGTTGCCATTCTTTAGGGCGGGGACGGTCTAGTCTCTCTTTACACACTAATTCTTGAGGAACTGCTACTATGGATAAATTCTACAACAATCAGTACTTTCACTGGTTAGTCAGCAAATTTACCTGCCATCCCGTTTGTCTGTGCTTATGCTTCCCTCACTCTTCCAATTTGTTTGCCTAGGTGGGTTGGAACCAGTTTCTCTGGGATGTCGGCCATGTGGAATTTCTGGTCTGTCATGAATTATCACTGTTCTCCTTTCATCTCTGTCTCCTCGCACTTCCCGTCTGTCCGTGTCCCGGAGTTCACTTCTTGGCTGTGGTGGTTCATTTCTTCTGGACTCACTGAAGCTCTTGGGATACCTCTCAAACCCTGGCTCTTCTCTTCTTGCTGTCGGGCGGGTCTTTTTTGCCTCGCCTTGATTTACAAAACGATCTCGCCTAAGTTGTTAAAATAGGAAAGGGTCATTTGCTTGTTTCCCATTTTCACCTTTCTCTGCACGTGTAAGCACGAGCATGAGGATATAAAACATCACTCATCTTTGTATTACTTGTTTGTTACTATATATGTGGAATAGAAATCAAAGATCCTTCCCAAATTGTATTTATTTCTATAATTGTAGTTTTGAGCTTGAGTTCTAACAGCCAGTTAAACATTTCTTTATGCACTTATTTGTTCCCATTTTGGACAGTATAATTTAAGCAATTATGGGGCCACCATTTTGCCCAGTATGGGCAAAACAGAGGGAGTGCTAGATTTCTCAAGTCAGAACTGTATTTACAATTCTAGTTTACTGAAACCTAAAAGTAGAAGTCCAGAAGCTACAATTATGTGGTCTCAGCTTTATTAGTGGTTACTGGAGATGTTTAATGGAACCATGAAGTTGCATCTTGAACCAGCATTTACTGCACAGTTAATGGATTGTGATGAATGCTCTTAACTCTCCTTCAACCAGCTGCTTTTAGCCTTTCTTCTTAAGGAGGCAAGTTACCAAGCTGGACACAGGTAATCCATGAGAACTTATGGCTAGATGTGAAAGAGGAAGGAATAATTGCAAAAATCCTTTTGAAATGTCTCACAAAAAAGGCCACCAGGTAGCTAATTTAAAGCCCTCAGAGAAAAGCAGATTAGATTCCATGATAAAAGTGGCCAGTCCGAAAGAAATGTCAGGACAGTACTGCAATTCTGTAACACCAGAACTGTGTAAAGCCTTTAGCACCACATTCAGTTTTGAATGGTTAAGAGTGAAATGCACAGAGATGCTGGCAGACAAATACCTGCTCCATTATCCAAACTTACCTATCAAAAGAAGATGATGGAACAGAAGAACCTTCTGGATATCGGCCTCGTTCTCTGTGATCAAAGTCATTGAACCTGTTCTGCTGGCGGCTGTAATCTGAGCCATGGCCAAAACGTGCATCTGTATCAAGAGCCATCTTCTTACTCTCATTCCAGTAAGGATCATCTCTCCTTTAGCCAAAACAAAGGAACTCTCATGAAGTCATCTGAAGCCATATCAAGGCCTAATACACAGAAAACTGTTTAGAGTCAGTTGCCTATTTTGGAAGATGCTCATTTGACCTTCGGAAATCCACTGACAAAGGCAGACTCCTTAAGAGTAGTGGACAAAATCATTTAAGAAAACACCCAAAACTAACCATCCATTTAGCAGGAATATGAATTCTTAAAGTAGAAGCTAGAAGCTTCAACCATTAAGTCAGAACAGCTTTTCTCAGCAAACACTCTGAATTGTGTTTTTTTCACACAATAAGAATCAATTCATGGGTTGCTTCTCTAATTTCAAAGCTCCCTCCTACAGATAAGGAGTGTTTCATGTTTGTAATAATCTAATGTCAAACCAAACAAATGCCAGAAATCCAGTTCTTCTGTGAAGACCTGCTTCAGGTACAACTGCATTTTCAAGTCTGGCACAAGGCTTGTAGCTGTTTCTTTTTTTATGCACTGCAAAAAAACAGCTTGAGAATTACCTGTGATCTACATCCCGTGGACGTTTCAAAGAATTCCTCTTTTCCTGTTCATACCGGAGCTGCTGCTGTTGCCGCCGAAGTTCCTCCCTCTCCCGCGCAATTCGCTCCGCTTCTTTTCGACGTTCCTGCCATGAAAGGAACCACAAGCAGAACAGGTCTTTACTAGAGATACCCAAACAAAAGTTAACAAGGACAGAGACCTATCCCTCTACAGTTTTCTGCTAAAGGTTATCTGATAAAATTCATCCTTGGGTAGCATCCAAGATTAAAGAACACAGGGAATATTTCTCTAAAAAAGTGGACAACAGATCTGGAGATGCTATTGGCTGTTACATAAAAATGCATCTACGTAATTTCTTGTATTACTACTGTATTTATGGCCCTGAAGCACTTCTTGAAGTTTGCAGTGGTATTCTATAGGAAAAAAATCTGGTAAAATTATGGAAGAGTGGTATAGGCAAAATGATCTATTGTGCTTCATGTTTAGAGACTGACTTGTATAGCTGCTACAGCAGCAAGCATTTTACATCAAATTACTCCCAAGTAAACAAGATGAAGATTCCTGTTGTTGTACATTATGGATTATGTAACGTTAGGTGGGTTTTCTATGAAAGAAAAAGGGCCGGGTGGAAGGGTGAAGAACAAAATTCCCCTCAAGTGCAAATCGGGCCACGCTCCAAAAAGCTCCTGCACAGTCCAGAGCCCAACTCCGCCCACCTGTTCAATCCGAACACGCTCTCTCTCCAAACGCTCCCGTTCCATCCTCTCCCTCTCCAGCTTTTGCCTCTCAATTTCAAGCCGTTCCCTTTCCCTCTGCAGGCACTCTTCTCGCTCGTGCATTATTCGTATCCGTTCTCGCTCGCGGCGCTCTCGCTCAGCAATTTCTCTTCGCCTGAAGAAAAAAAAAGGTAGCAGAATTTAGATGAATTTTTAGAAATTCATCTAAAAAATTTTGTCATCCAAAGCTAGCATCACCTTAGGCATAGACATTAAAAAACTATTTCAGAATAAGCTCTTCACAGAATAAGCTCTTCACAGAAGTCCTTGCACCAGAAGTCTACTCCTTTTAGCCCCAAGTAGCCAAAGTGGTTTTAGCTTATCTACAGAACCATTAGCAGACAACTGATAGGAAAAGTTATCTCAAGAATCATTTCTTGATGTATTTTATTCTTAATTTGGATTTCTCATTTGTCATGTGGCACACAGTAACAACAGTATTCAGTAGCCAAGAATATGACTGGATCTAAAAAATAAATGGTATTTTAGCTCTTGTCCTCTTCAAGCTAACAAAAAATTTACTTGTGGTTTTCTGTCCAGACAGTAAGACAGCCAATCATAACCACTGCACAGGTTCATGAACAGCTTCATTTTTCTTTCATCTTTTTACCTCCCACAGTACAGCCTAGAGGAAGCACAAAAGGCATTTTCTCCTTCAAGGTTTATGCTTGCTGGGAGTTCCTTTGTTTAGGATTTGTTTCCCTTTGTTTAGGGAAACCCAGCTAACAACACAGCTCATTTGACTGTTCTTTGCAAACTTTTGGCCATACGAAAACAGCAGAACAGAACAGTGTAGGCATTTGGTCCTTCTATTTCAAGGGTCAAGATTGTATTATGCTTGATTTGTCATTTAGATATACAACATTCTCTGTTTAAAAACAAACCCACCAACCCCAAACACTACTTTTGGCCCTGTCTCCTAGTCTACTTCTCACCTTTTCAAAAAGTAAACTGGCATGCAGTAACACTTATGAGATACACCCCCCACTGAAACAAACTCTTAGCTGTGTGTGTACATGTATAGCTATTAAAAGATTACACAAGAATTTTGGAGTTTGTTAATTCACATAAAGATACTGTTAGGTAAAGTCCCAGACTTTAACATCTGGTTAGAAGGCTTGACAGAATGCATTCTGATTAGATTTCTAAATATAGTATCTGATCAATTAATGTATAAAATAGCCTTTAGCAAAAAGTTGAATTACTACCTTCGCAGTTCAACAGCTCGTCGTATTCTTTCCAATCGAACCATGTGTTCTCGCAATCTCTGTTCCTTCATCTTTTCAAAAGGCAAGATATCCTTTCTACCCCTGTATTCCCTGAATTTCACTTTATCTTGAATAATACGCTCTTTGTTCCTCAATATCTGTGGCTATAGATAGAGATTACAATGGTTATTTCAGAAGTCTCATTCATTTAGGGAGATTTCTGGATGTTATGATCAAGTATCATTAATGACTTAGCAATCCCAAAGCATACAAAGCTTCTGTCTAAGCTTAACAGTCTGTGACAGTACTGACTCTTCAGTGCAAATATCAACTGCAAGGTAGGATCAAATAAGGTAAGGATTGCATCAAATCTATAGATACTTACTTTATCAAACCTTCCCCTTCTAACTGTCCTAGTGTGGCCTTGGTCTCCTTTTGTTTGGTCTAAAACTACAACTTGACCTGGGCTTTTACCACCTAGTGAAGGGGGGAAACAAAAAAAAAAAAAAAAAANAAAAAAAAAAAAAAAAAAAAAAAGAAGGTTTAAAAACACACACATAACTATCTCTATTTGCCTATAATAAATTTTCCTTAGTGAAACTTCTAAATCTCTGAAGTGAATTGGTACTGGTAGGAGAAGCATACCAGCACATGCCTGTAATTAAGTATTAGTATAAAGTATGGAAGTAGTAAATGTGTTACTGGAGTCTAAAAAAAGAACAGGTGTTTAATTGTCTGGTTTCCAGTAAGAGCAAGAACATGCCCCCAAGACAAGTCAGACACACAGATTCAACAGGAGGAAATATGGCTATATGGCATACTTATTCTTTTCTTTTCTTCAGTTTTTTTAGTGGATTCTTGATTAGGGCCACTTGTTCCATTATCACTCTTCTCATCTTTACCTTCTGTTTTCTTGGCTTCTTTACTTTCTTTTTTTTCAGATTTCTCTGATTTCTTTTCTTCTTTTTTGGTTGATGGAGTTCTTATTAGAAAAAAGAACACATAAATCCAATGAGGAAAATTCAACTTAGAGGATTTTTACAATTTCAGAAGATGTGAAATTTCTTACTTGCTGGCTTTGTCACTGGATGCAGTCTTCTTATCTCCTATGCTCCTACCCGAACTAGATTTCTCATCACTTTCCTTCTTTAATTCTTTTTTGGAGGGATCACCTTTCACCTATTTTTTTTTTCAAAAGCAAATAGGTTAATACAGATTCTTGTAAAAGATGGTCTATTTTGGGAAAAGTCTTCATGTTATGAAACCTACTTTCTCCACAGAGATTTGCTGTCCGTGCAGCTCTGTTCTGTGCAGGTGTGCAATACATCTGGCCACTTCTGTGCTAGAGGACATTGTTACTATGCCATAGCATTTTGCCCCTGGGCTTCGTGCATTTGTGACCACCTTTGCACCAAGTACCTATGCAAACAGGAAGAATTTAGGTTCTGAGAGAGACATTTCTACTAAGGAAGCTATGGTATTCCAGTAAGATTTTTAACCTAGTATGTAACAAAACAAAACAAATTCACCCCAACAGCAACGTAACTCCCGCCCCACTAGAAAGACGGACTGACATTCCCAAGTTCTCAAAAGCTTTGAGAACTTTATCCCAACTTGCACATCAAGGCATATTAATGCTTGCATCCTGTTTTGACCAGTCATCTCCTCATGCCCATTACCTAAATGCTTCTCTTCAGTTATTGTCAAAAATCACTCACAGAAACACCACTGACCTGAATATGATGGTTCATCTCCGACAGATGAACCACAAAAAAAGTCAGCAGCTGCCAATTAATGGCAGGAAGGTATAAGCAGTACTATATAGTAACTTAAAAAGGGAGCCAATTCTTCAAAGTCATCTAGCAAGTATGTCAGTTAAGCCATTTTAGCATTCAGCTTCTGACATCTGCGCCCTGAGAAGGTATTAAAGCTTTGTGTTCCTCCTCCTTGCTAGAATTTCTATATCCACTGGAGCCAGTCTTCCTGCCACAGTTGTGCTCTAAAGGCAACAATTTCGTCTTTCTAGCAGACTGTCATGGTACAGTCATTAAGTATTTCCCAATCAATTTTAAAACTGGGAAGCCATGTAAATGTAACTACTGACCAGCTTTACAGAGAAAACAGCCAAATAACTAGAAGTTTCAATAAAATATACTCTCAGGTGTCCACACTTGTGAATACTTCAAATAAAATCATCTACTAAATTCATTAGAAAAATCAGGTATGCAATAATCAATACACATACTTGATATTCACAGTGCTCAGGTTCTAACTAGTTCCCAAGATACAATAATGCCATTACCTGCACAGGCTTACACAAATATTACAAATTCACATGGGTATCAGCAACTCCTTTGGAAAAATGACAACAACCCTGGGTTTAGAAGACTGTTTAGCTTTTAAGATTTCCACATTGTTCTATGGAATTTGTATGTTTAAATTAACCAAAATTGGGGAAACAGACTTAATTTAAGCAGCCTGTAAAAAAAAAATATCATTAAGTCATTGAAAGAGTCCCTGAAGGATCATACATACATTAAATGTCACATCTTTTTACCTATTCTTCCCATTCATAAGCCTTCAGAACACATTTTAAAAACAGTCTCCCAAAGCAGGTTGTTCTATAAAAATTGTTTATATTACAATTGTATCAGTTAGTACGTTATCTTGCACTCATGGTTAAATACAGTCACTACAAAGGAACATAGCTATCATTAATTTAAAAGCCAGTCCTGACCAGAATATTCAAGTATTTGTGAAATTTCTTTTGTACTTTTCTTACCTCCACAGGAAGAAAAACTTCTTACAAAATGAACATATGGTTCTTCCTGTAAGCATACACTCTTACTGCTGCAAGTATGGGGTTTTAGATTGCACTGGTCAGACACTTCCTCTAAAACTTTTATTTAAATCAAGTATTACTCAATTTCTGTAACCGAACAGAGGAGGGGGAATAGACACACATTACACACATGGTATCACACCCCATGAAATACCTTTCCATATTTGCCAAAGAGATTTTTCAAGTCAGCAGCTTTTGTGTTGGAAGACAGTCCACTAACCCACAGGTTTCTAGTTGAACTTCCACTGCTACCACTAACACTGCTCGCGCTTCCTGAAACAAGTTTTACAAAACAGCCAAAAAATTAAGGAGACAAAGGTACCATGAATATTTAACTAAAGTGTTGCTGAAAAGAGAAACTTAGCATGTTACCTCTAAGTAATTGTTTATCTGGTTACCTTTCTTGAAAAGACTTCTATAGGAAAAAAAAATATATGCCATAAGATTTCATTCATTTAACCATATATTGAGACCAACAGCTTGGCTAACTTGTACACAAAGGACAGAGACAGAAAAATAATACAAATCTTTGTTAAAGGCATGCTTTACCCCTCATTTGGGTATGTACATTTAACTTCAAAATCTGGCTTTTATCATTAGCTTCCATTCAAGATTTTCTTTTTGTATACAGTATTTGTTCTCTGTCGTGATGTCTGTAACACTGCTCAAGTTACCACAGACAGCAGAAAGGCAAATACAGAAAACTTAGATTATCCCAGCCTCCAGAATCATGTGGTCAGTTTCCACAACTTGAAGTACTGGCTTCATCCAGAGCAGATTTTTAAAAATACTACTGGATGTACAACTGGATACAACCCAGCAAAATTATTTCCCACATACTAAGAAAAATACTAAATAAAAGCTGGAACAACATTATGTGCCATAAATACTCCCCCCACCCCGTGTATTAGGTATTTTTGCAATAACACAGAAATAAGAACTCAAGAGACTCATGTAATCTCATTCCCAGTATCTTTTAGTCTTCAGTTATGTGGTTCAGCTCGTTGCTGTTCGCTGCTAAATGTATGAACTGCTTTGGAATATGTTAAAATGTAGCCAGTCCTACAGGCAACACCAGAACTGGATCTCTGGCTTGGCAGCTGGAAAATCAGGTGATGTGCAGTTTTAAAAGGTAATTTAACCATCTTGAGAAAAAAAGGACAGTTTTGTTTCTTCAATGCATCAAGATTAACTAAAAACAAAAGGCAACAAATCTCAGGTATGGTCAAACTAGAGTTATCTTGATATTAGATTAGATATATAAGGAAGAAATTCCTCCCTGTGGGCCCTGGCACAGGTTGCACAGAGAAGCTGTGGCTGCCCCATCCTTGGAAGTGTCCAAGGCCAGGTTGGATGGGGCTCAGAGCAACCTGGAATAGTGGAAGGTGTCCCTGCCCGTGGCAGGGCATTGGAAGGAGGTGATCTTTAAGGTCCATTCCAACCCATAACGCTCTAGGGTTCAGTGAAACGCTTAGAAAAATCAGTAAATATCCTTAAACAGCCACTATCCTGGCTTTGGCTGTATATATTAAGAAAGCCTTAGGACAGTTACTATCACAGTTATCACATCTGCTACATAAATGAAGATGCAGCAAATCTGCTTTCAGTTTCACTGTAAGCATGTAACTGTCATGAAAAGAGACATCTACAGAAGGCCTTATTATGTCTGTCACAAAAACTTCTCTCAAATTCATTTATCAGGTAAAGTTTCATTCATCCACTGGCATTATGCCAGAGATCCTGTGACAAAGGTTTTTCGCAGAAAAGGAGTAGGTAAAATAAGGAGACACATGAGCTCACACAAGTTTGTTCAACCATGAAGCATCAGTAAAACTGGTGACATTAATGTGCTCTTGAGCTCCATTCTTCAAATTTGTAATAAAGGGTTTTATGGAAACGGATGGAAACTCCAAGGCAGAAAAGTAAGTTCAAAATTTAATACACTTGAACAAGTGCAATTTTGCAAGCTGGCATCTCACTATAATACTTGGTTGAGAGTTCTGTTTATTTAAAAATGAGCTAGAATCACAAACAAGACAAAAAATTCCCTTGGCATTATAATTAAGTACTTTCAATTAAATTTTTGCTTGTTTTGCTGCAAGTTACAGCAAACTTATCTGAAAATTATAGCTTCTCATGAAAACAAAGACTTGGGAAATGTTAAATGGAATTTGCTCCCGAAAGTATTTTGAAACAGGAGAATGCATCTTCGTCAAGTCTTTAGAGTAAGTATTTTTGATCTTATGACAAACCTGGCATAAGGAAAAACAAAATATATGGACACACACACATAGTAAATGATTACCGTACCTCTAGCATAATTTACTATAGATGGCTGAGTTCAATCATATAAGCCATTTTATCACATGGTAAGCAATTTCTCAATCAGGAAAGCATTTAGGGTTGTATTGTCTTGAACTAATTTGTAATAGTTACCTTTATCATCTTTTGATGTGGTCTTGCTTTCTTTAGATTCCTTAGTAGAGCTAGAGAAGCAAATTAAAAAAATCAGAAGGAAGTTGAAACTACAGAATTTGGTGTTGCATTTTATACTACTAACACTAACAGACAAGTTAACATTTCAAAAAATAAAAATGAAAAAGGGCCAGACTGTCATATTTGAACAAATGATTCCCTTATGGATTCTTGCACTGATTTTCCCCAAGATGCCTGAAGATCTAGATTTTCTGACAACTCTATTCAGTGGATATATGGCAATCTTCTCCAGATTTCAGGACGGGGACTTGACTTCATTTTGTGTTCTTAGAACTGATAGCTGTTCATTACCATCATCACAAGGACATTTAAAAAAATCGTCAATTTGAAAAAAATAAATAAATGCTGACAATTCGACAATGCAATCAGTAGGACATAGTGTCTATACGAAGATCTTGAATTTTAAAAAGTAACTTATGGCGGTCAAAAAACCTACAGGCAGGAGCATAGGATACTAATTATAAGATTCTTGCTGCTACCCCCTTAATGTAGAGTGATCTTATTGAATGCTGGTACTCAGTATCGTAAAGAACTGACATAGAAAAACAAACCTCTTTGCTTGACCAGAGGCCCCAGTAGACGAGGGACCTTTCTTCAAAGTATCCTTTTCTTTGTCTCCAGATTCTGCTTTCTTTGAACCTTCTCTGGCTTCCTTCTTGACGGGATCACCCTTCACGCAGTCTTCCTTCTTACCATCTTTATGGTTCTCAGTCATCTCATAGTCCTTGCTTTCCTTCTCCAGGCTCTGTGAAATGGTATCCTGCACATCCTTTGGCTTACTTGCTTCAGAATCTGTAATTTTCACATTTTTACCTGTTTCTAGGAGGTCATCACCATCAAAATCCAGAGTGATGGCATCTTCGGCCTGGATTGTAACCGATATGTTATCATCCTCAGCTTCTTTCACAGAGGTGTTAGCTTCCATCTCTTCATGAGCCGTGTGATCAGCCTCAGCTAGGCTTTCTTCTGAAGGAAGAGGTTTAGATACTTCTTGTGTACCATCACCAGAACCTGCTTTATCTAAGAGGATTTAACAGGAATAAATATGGCAAAACAAGAAGTTTAAACAATTTCATATGCATAAGCTAGAATAGGACCTAGAAAATACAAAGCCAGTTATTAGCACTGATGGAAGGTTAGAAAAAAACACAAGGCGTATTAACACAAATATAAATCCTTTACCCAGGATCACTTATTCTTCATGGCAAAACACATTTTCTAGAGACAAATACCAAAACATTAGGAGGGAGAATATGGTTCCATCCTGGAGATACCCGTTCTTCATAGGAAGCATCCATTTTCCAGTTTAGGATTTAGCATTCCAGAAGAAAATAGTTGCTTTGGACGTTCACAGTTTGATTTAATCTGTCTTTGAATCTTCCTGGTTCCAGAACTTCTAACCTTCCCAAATCCAAAAGAATTACAGTCTTGGAGAATTCCAGCCAGTCTTCCATGTCGGTGTTCTCTGTTCCTTTCTTTTCCAAGCAGTTGCTTGGCAGTCAAGTGACTTGTACAAGGCTGCCGCAGAACGTGGATGGGTGAGCCTTAATCCAGAGTTCGTAGACAAACGGTCCTCAATCTTCATCCACTGGAAAGATTTTCCATCTCAGTCCCACAGAGACATCTCCAACCATATTCTTGGATTTGCGCAGATGAGACACTTCGGCCACAGGGTCCCTCGTAAACATGGAGTCTGTAGTTTTATCCTGTAGCTTCACTAATGTGTTTATTCCATCTTGTGTAAAGTGATGGTGTTCCATGTCCTTTCGAGTCCACAAAATGTAGAATCCTTAAGACTTCTGTCCAGGAAGTCTGTTTGCCCAAATGCATTACATTCCTTCTACAGTTTCACTAATGAGCACAGCTTAAAAAATGGTAGCCACTCCACATGTTTTCAAACACTTGTTTTACCATCCTGTGTACAAGTGGTATTTTTAAGTGACAGTAAGCCAAGCATATGATGGTCCATACATTTGTGGGGTGCTCAACTTCAGTGTGAGAGTGTAGCATTTCACTCAACTAAACATCAGTTACTGCAGTGCAAGTTGGAGGCTTTGGCATCAAGACTTACCGTATATTAAAATCAGTCCTTGAATACTATGGGTTTTTATTAAGATTCATAGTATTACAACGGTATTATACATCCACCACAGTAACTGATAAGCACTGTAATCAACTCTTAAGAGTAAAGTAACTCTTAGGAGTGAAATGAACTGACTGCAGTGATTCCAGGTGCTGAGCTCAATGAGGAGACAACTGATACTTAGTGCTGGAGATAAGCCTAGTATTAGTAGAAACTGAATGTTACAAGATAAAGTTGCCTGCTCTACCAGAGTAAGACCTCTGAACTCTATTAAACTTTAGACATACCTTTCTCATTTTCTTCATCTTCACCATCCTGCAAGAAAAGGAAGTCAATACTAAATGTCTCCTATTTTGACACTTTAAGCAGAATAGTTCGTATTTTTCAGAGAATTTCTACTGCATGAAGGCAAATACTGAAATGAAAACCATTTCCAAAGATAACCCAGGAATCAAACCTGCGTATCTCTCTTGCCAAATCACTAACAAATTTTATGAAAATTCTTTATGAAACAACTTGGCATTTATCTGCAATGCTTGCAGTTTGCAGTTGGTTGGAACATGCAGATACTGTCTTATCCCCTTATCTCAATGAGACATTTCTAAACTATTCCATGTCTGGGTAAAGCCTTCAGAACAGATGTCACACTGCTGATTGCTGCTTTCAGAGAAATGCAAGCAGTCCAACATTAGCTTTAAATACTCAAGAGAGAAGTCAGAAACTGGGTAGCCTCCCTCCAATAAACACTTAGAAATTAAACTCTGATTTCAACAGGTATTTACGTATTTCTCATTAGTTTTACTGAGCAAGAGATGCTGTATGAGATGTCACTTTTCAGACATCAGTTCCATGTAACTGAGAATGAATTTCTGAACTTAGAGGTATCAGATACCACCAGTATTAACACCAAAAAGCAACTCTAAACAACCATGCCCAGTTCTGCACTCCCCACATTCTCTACGGGCAAACTTCTATATTAAACAGAAGTTCTAAACTCCTGTACAGGCTGTACATACTACAACAGCATCTGGCACAGCCCTCTGATATGTTTTTAAGGGAGTGTGAAACATAGTCTTTGTGAAGTCTGTGCACTGAACACTCCCAAACTGTAGACAGGAATTATGTCTTTAAATAGGTCGACTTACTTGGTATCACAATTATCTGCATTATTAAATATTTGAATGAAAGCTTCCCATACTGTTTACCTTGACTGTCTTAAACCATCTGACTAACATGCACGCTGGAACAGAAAAACCAGTCTAAAGTGATCTTTTCCAACTAAACAGACATAGAAATCAGTTTAACAGAATGGAATTAGAACTCACATGGACAGTTGGAAAAGTATAATCTTCTATGTCTGGACGTTCATTTTCCTATAGAAATAGAAAAGGGACTTGATTAGCAAACTATAAAACACTCAAACACCCAGAAAGTCAAGAGATTCAGTTAACTCAGAAAACATTTAAGTGGATACACAATGTGAACATCAATAAGCAGTACTCCTGATGTAAATAATCTGAACACTGAACTGTAAATTCACTACTAGTACAAGGGAAAAGGACCACCTAGGAACTAACTCTGCATGGACTCTGGTAGAATTTTATCAATCAGTGCCACGTTTTTTTCAGGACTATTCAAATACAAATCAAGGCAAATAGAAATTAAAGAGTAAAGTAGAGTAAAAGGAAAAAAAACTATCTTTTAGAGATATGCAAGACAAACTGAAAAACTAGTTCTGACTTCCTAGTAACAAACACTAAGAAAAATGTACATTTTGCTGATAAAAATTCATGTAAAATATAGCCAAGTACCCGACTTTCGGAATCCTTCTCCATATCTTCTGTTGTTTCTGTTGGCTCCAGGTCATGGTATCTTTTCTTTTCTGCAGATGGTAGTTCTTTAGAATTTAAGTTCTCATCTTCAACAGATTCTTTGAAATCCTTCAATTCATCATTTCCATCTTGATCACTTGCATCTTGAGTCTCCAGTTCACCTTCCTTTTGGTGTGAACACAAATACTTGATATAACTGAAAGTATTAGCTTTATTCTGAAAAAATCACTGCTAGAATCAGTGTTTCACTGCTGGATCAGTGTCTCACGTGCATAATAAAACTCTTAGCATGTTTTAAAAATCCCCCTGCTTCACACCCTTAGGCATCACACTGTGACTACATTGTAAAAACAATGCTCCAAATTTCTACATAAATTACCACAAAGAAAATGGCAACTTTTTCATTAACTGAAGTCAAACACTGATCTTAAATACAAAATGGGAGAAGTTTTTACATACTTTTATTACCTTGACAAAGGAATCCTCTTCTACTGAAGCATCACCAGTCAATTCATCAGCTTCCTGCTTTTTACCTGAAATGATGGGATATGCTGTGACTAGACTTGCTTTGTAGAGCACACTTTTAATACTGATTATGTGTTTGGCCTTAGTTTCTTACTCTCTACATGTTCAAGTTTAGCTGGATTGTTCACTACAATATAACCCTCCAAAAACTGAGTAGTTTTTAAGGAGATAAAATTTCAGCTGAAGATGAACAATCAGTGCTGTTGAATAAACAAGTGGATACATCCAAGTTAGTGATTTTAATATTAATTCTTCTATTTTGAGTGACAATAGAATTCAGGAGAATATTGAACTAGAAACAAAACTTTACTAGAATTACTGAAGTTAACTAGACATTATGACTTCAGAAAGGTCTTGCTTTATAGAATAACTAACATCATTGAGAAATTAGGTTAGAACTAACCTCTACAGATCACCTACTCCACTCAGCCTCCTGCTGAAAACTACTGTTAAGTTTCAAGGATGATGGAAGGGCTCAGGGCTTTATTTAGCTGCAGCTCTGAATATCCACAAGCATGGTAATTACAAGTCTCTCCAAGCCACCTTTTTCAGTGCTTTTCATCACTAGAGGATGAAGTGAGGCAGAAGAATTGAGTAGGTGAAGCCCTTCTGTTTTCTACATATGCTTTACTGTACTAAAAGCATGTTTCACTGAGGAATTCCATAGTCCTTGCACAGGCACATTCTTCTCTATTAGAGATGTCTCTGTGGGGATGACAACTAGACACAGTTCCCTTTGGAACCCACTGCATTTCCTTAATCTTCTGAAAAATAAGACCTAAGAACACTAGACAGAAACATGTCCACACAAACACACCCTTTGAAGAACGTTCTTTCTCTTTGATTCAGTCTATCAAAGATTAGCCTGTGCAACAGTTTTCAGTAGCACAAGGTACAAAAGCAGTTCTGTTAGGAAGTGCCTTTACCGTATCTTCTACTGAAACTCTGAGTCAATTCAAATGCAAATGAGATGGCAGTCATAATTAGCACTTACTGCTTCATTTTTTGGCATAGCATCTTCTGTCCTCCCTTCATCCTCTAATGAATGGCTAAATCAATTCTACAGTTATTCCAAAGGAATACAGAAGAAAACCATAAGTCAAAATTTGACAGTATGGACATCTCTGCTAGCTGAAATACTTAATTTTTTCAGCCATTAATTTCCGTGGTCTTTCATATACAGTTCTTAAATTGCATTTCAAAGCTGGAAAGTACTCAACTACAGAGCAAGAAGAGACACTATTGTTTTGGGTTTGCTTGGATTCCACTTGGATTCCAAGTTTTACTCACTTCCCTGAAAGGCAGCACTCTGACCATACTCCTAGAAAAAGCACATTGTTGTTTTCGGTACAGGCACACACTGATCTCCAGGAAAAGGCACATGGCACAAGCTATTTCTGTGACTGAAAACATGAGATTCAAACTTTCTGACCTAAAGTCAGCATCACTGATTTTACTTCACTTAAAACAAACAAACCCCAAAACACACAAAAAGTCTTGTTTTATACTTGTAATGGAATAGGTTTGAGAGATTTTGGTGCAAAAGCCAGCTGCACAGGTATACTAAGGGCAGGCAGCTCTTCTCAGGAAGAGGACTTACACTGCTGATGTGCATCACAGCTGATGCCTGAAACCAAGACTAACTCAAATTCTGTGTTAGCTTTTTAGCATTCTATGACAGAATCTACAGTTCTCAGATATCTTCAACATAAATAAAAAGCAGTGAGAAACAACAAGGATTTCTACACACATTCAACTGCTTTCTGTTTTACCCCCTCATATTTCAGTTCATTTGACAAACCTGAAAGACCAAGTTTTTCCCACATCCCATATCCAGCTAAGCATACACAGAGACAGGCGAGCACACACAGTAGATGCTCAGCACATTCAGCAACTACCTAGCATGGACCATCATGAAAGCTATTTAAATCATTCATTTTGCCTGAGGAAATATGGCAGGTGAACTAGAACCGAGACTTTACAGGGAACAGAAAAGAAAACCAAACCAAAGCCAAAGCTACCTCAAGCTAGCCCCACCATTATGCAACAGCAGCTAGAGAAATATATTTTATTGACTGGTCCTCATTAAGAGCAAGTTACAGCATTCAGTAATGAAGCTATTCGGATCTTTTATTTGCTACTATATTGAATAATGATTTCATTAGCCCTTCTTTACTATGTCTGCTGTCTTTGTAGCAAATCCCATTTGCTCTGAATACCAGAGGTATTCCCAGGCACAACAACACCTGAACGATGACCTTTACTTTTCAGCTTCAAGCCAGAAAGTGGTATTAGTCTGCTCTCCCTCTCAAGTTCTGTGTTTCAGGTTGCTTTGCTCTGGTTAAGAGTATCATTGCTCAAAAGCGGCACTTCAAGGTTCTGATACAGATAGTTTTAGATGTTGGTACAGTTACTTGCCAAAAAGCCAGCATTCACAAAAATTCAACATTTGTCTGACTGACACTGATCCACAGTGGGCTACTGAAAAGCACACTGAGCTCTTAAATTCACGTAACTAAAATCAGATTGCAACAAATACCTTGCAAAAAATAACTGTTTCTCTGAACTTATTCAAGACCAGTGTAGACATGATTGAAGGGTAAGTTAACAAACAGAGCCAGAACAGCTGGACCTTCTGCAGACAACAGGCATAGCTGGTCTCAAGTCACACAAGTTGTCAACACCCGATAAAATTTCTGTACAGGTTTATCCAAGCAGTGGCTGTTGAAAATGTCAGTGTGTACGCAGCATTCACCACAGACCTAGGTGCCTAACAACACAAACACTCATTTACCTTGGAATGATGGCACTCCTTTACAAGCCATGCTCAATCCCTTTGCTGGCAACGGCAATTGCTACACACCATAAAATTGCAACAGACTCTTACAGAGAGAACAAATATTCTCCTTATAAGTAAGTAGAAGAATTAGAACATGTTTAAAATGTTGGTTTAACATTATGCAGTCTAGCTTTCACTTCATTTAAGCCTTACAGTAGTGTAAGGTTATCCTACCTATTCATGGTCCTCCACGTGAGAAATTCAGGCTACGTGAGTGTTTACAGAATTACAGAAGAGTGTATTCCAGACAACTCTTGAACTAGACATTTGCATGTCAGGCAGGAGCAGAGTGACACACTCATCAGAAAATTTTGGAAGAATCAAGAGTTTGTATTTCTTCTGGTATTCCTGCTGAAACTCTCAACAGGGTTCTGTCACACCTAATGCTAAAGATTCATCAAAACCATGGGATAGGAGGTAAAAAGGAGATAATCTTTACAGTGGAGTAAACTATAGCATTAAGAGGTCTAATGCAATTTGAGAAGTCTCATTTGCCACAATAT
Organism: Rhipidura dahli; assembly: GCA_013399225.1. NCBI lineage: Eukaryota > Metazoa > Chordata > Aves > Passeriformes > Rhipiduridae > Rhipidura > Rhipidura dahli. The sequence goes on from VXAC01000148.1 coordinate 1,600,633, forward strand.
TAACAAAATGATCCTTTTCTATTTCTGTATTCTGAAATGGTATCATGAGGTACAAGAATATTCAAGTCTACCGTGTCTACGAGATAAAGTTCTTAGTCATTGTTTTTAGAAAGAAAGGTCCGTGAAAACCAAGTGTACAACCTGGTTTACTTTGTTTTGTTCTTATATTTAAGTAAGAAAACAGTTTTAATAAAGAAGTCAAAATTATTTGGGCAATAGTACAAGCCAACCACAGTCAGTTTTCAGCCTTTGATCCAAGAAATAGTAATGTCCAACTGGAAATTCAGTTGCAAACTAGACCTCAGAAACCTGTAGAGCAGCAAATAAACATCTTTGCTCCCACTACTTCTCCAAGGTTAAAAATTATCAGCCTAAAATCTGTCCTTCATCCAAAACTCATCAGGAAAGTAACTTTCAATCACCAATTTTAATATTCGCCAACATTTTTGACTGCAGATCCTTCAAAGGAGCATTTGCATCAGAAACATTTGAGAAGTATTTCATACCAGTAGTAAGGTAACTTCCTCTAAATACCAGACTAGGCAGCAGAACGGTCAGGCTTGAAAAGTTCTAAAAACTGTCATCTTTTTACAAAACAATAAATTAGTCCATAGCTACTAAATGCTACAGTGGAGAGGCACAGATGAGACACTTGAAAAAGGAACACTTGGCATTTGTTCCTTTCAAATTTTAACTGGCAAAACCAACCGATCTTACCTGTATAACTCTTCTGATTAGCTGCTCTGCAGTTCTTTATCCTAATTATTTAATTAAAGTAGTATCTGGAAGAAGTGTTAAATTTTGACTAACTTTGCATGAGTATTGATCAAGGATTCTTGCTGGATTACAGAATCCTTCTGAAAGCATTTTTAAATTGTATGAAATGAAGTCTCACTATTAATCTTGTTAGCATTCTTCTCCCTTTTTGTAAACATAGACACAAAAACCAAGGAAAGATAAATGTATTATTCCCTCCCCCCCCACACACACACTATTTCCACTCTAATTTGGACTGTATCAATATTCCAGATCAGTTTTTTGGAAGAGACAGTGCTAGGGAATCAGACATCACACTTCTTCCACAGACCCTAAGAGCTCCAGTAAAACCGGTTACAGAAGACTTTCAGATCTAAACCCTGGACCTGGCCACCTGACACACTTTGTGGCTTTTTGGAAGGACAACCTCCTTTCTTCCCTCCCACTGGCCTTCCTCTCTGGCTGCTATGAGGAGGTTTAATCATCACTGTCACTCCCTGGCCTTCCCTGAAGATGGATTTTCTTTGTAAATTAATATCTAATACTCCTACCCTCCCTTGTACAGCAATAATAGCACGGGGAAAAATACTATAGAACTGGTAACATCATTAATTTTACTGCTCTCCAGCAGTAAAATAATTAAAGACCCATCAGTATTAGTCTGAAGGTGTAGGGTGGGGGGGTGGAAACAAACATTAGCAAAGGCCTGGATCAATCTGTCAGCAAAATCAGTAAGGAGGAAAAACATCTCCCAGTGAATAGTTAAAAATCAAACAATATATTTCATACAGTTAGAAATAAACCAATACAATAAAAAAATATTTCCCCTAGACTAAACAGAGAATTTTTCATGTTCCACCATGAACTTCCCATACTTCTGGCACAAAATTTGCTCATAAGACTTTTGTAATCTAAAAAGTAATGAGGAAAAACTCCTGAGCTTGCAAAGTGTGCTGATAAGAACTTCACAAATGCTATGTTTTCCTTTGAGGTTTACCAAGAATGCACATGTCATATGTATGCATTACAACTTGGTGCATAGGAGAGGTGGCAGGGAAGAGCTACTGAAGCCCTGCCTCAGGCAGCAGCAGCACTGGTTGGCAAACTACCTCTGCAGAAGCAAAACAGTCTAACTACCCAAGAAACCAGTTCAAGAACATTATGCATATCATAGATCATTAGTCTGGAGACTAGGAGGATAAAAAACAGCAGATAAGAGAAGTGTTTGTCACAGCAGAACATGGCGCCATTTAGATCTCAACAGTAAAACTGTGGAAGAGTTTCCTTATTTAGCTACCATGTAGTTCTCTTAATCATCAGTTACCTTTCTAAAGCAGGGAATAAAGTCATGTGACAGAAAAAAAATGAAACCACATTTGAAAGTTCATTTCCTTTCACTTCTCTCATGTGTGAAAAGTACAGAGAAGTTATTCAAACTTTCTGAGCAGACAGATTTTCTTACTAATTTCACCGTTCACAGCACCAGACTGGTTGAATAATCACTTTCACCACAAAACCCAGCCCATGACAAGTGACAGTGGTATAAGACTGTTCATGTCCAAAACAGGCCCTTGTAGCACATGTGTGAACATTCTTAGTGTGTATGTTCAACGAAGAACACTGTGCATAAAGGTACTTTCCCAGTACTAACAGATCAGGGATGCTCCCAGAAAAACTGAAAACACAATTAATCCCAAACAAAAATCCCCCAGACTCCAAACTCACAAAACAGTATTTAAATTATCAGGCAAAAGAAAACGAAGCTGAAAAATGTGAAAAAGAATCACTGCCAAACAGATCAGCACAAAATTTAAATATTAACGTCTTGCAACAGAAAATCTAAAATCTCTTTATTAGACATTCCACAGTGAGGCTTCAGCACCTAGTCAGAAAATTCACGTTTAAAACCCTGTCTTCAGTAGAGAGCATGCTAATACACCCACACTACACAGTCTCCTTCAGGGAGCAACCCCCTACCACACATTGCTCTGCCCTCATCACCAGCAGGGTCCAGCACCTGCTCGCAGCTGAAGAACCTCTGCTGTTACACAGATCCTTCTGGACACGGCAGACACCCCACAGCAGCTCCTGCTCCTGCCCTGAACCTGCAACATGAACCGCTCAGGATCTCCGAACACAGCACACTCCAAACCCCTCACAGCTCATCTACAGCACCTCAGCACACACAGCACAGGTCTCCAGGAGCTGTGAGCAGTAGAGCCACTACCTCATAACGCACATCTCTTAACCCAGCCATTTTCCATCTATCTCTCTACATCAATATTGCTCCAGCACCCCCATATGTTGTCTATAAACAATGACTGAAAATAGACATGCAAGGCAAAGGACGTCTTATATGACAAAAGTTACAAAAGGTAAAGTCACAACTGCACCCATACTACAGGCCACAGTCCCATAGTCCTTCTTTAACGTGATCTATGCATAAAAACCCGCATAAGAATACAAAGTATATCAACAGATCCTAACCTTTTCCTTTAGTTGGTTTCTTGGTGGGTGTGTCAGCTGAAACACTTATTTCAATATTATCTGGATCACCTCCTTCCTCTTCAATAGCCTATATGAGACAAAAAAATTACAATTTTTAATGGCTTTCAGTAGAAAGCTGGGCAGTTTGACTTCAGCAGAAGTCTGTAAGCCAAACAGTTCTTCTGGCATCTCAAAAACATTTTACAAAACGCTTTGGGTTAAACCTTTTACTTAGAGCTGGAGAAGAACAAGGGACACTAATGATAACAACTGAGAGTTTCAGCTGTTAAAATGACACTTCGGAAGTACAGCTTATCAAGAATCTGCACATTTCTCTTTGGAAATGTAACACTAGAAGGCCACAACGACATCCAAAATGGCATTAAGGGCAACTCAAATACAGGACAGCGCGAAGCACAGGCACCCCTCAGCAACAACGTGCCCCGGGGCTCGCCCGACGAGCTCCGGCGCCCGGGGCGGTGGGCGGGCCTTAAGGCCGCAGGGCGAGCTCCGCCAGCCGGGACACC